>CM054823.1:22674986-23252039 GCA_028984105.1 Lavandula angustifolia
TTAAATAGCGCACGACACGTAGTGCTGCATCCCAGTGAGATTCCAAAGGGTTTTGCATAAATTGGGCTAGAACATGAACACAATATGATAGCTCCGACCGAGTAATAGTTAAGTAAATAAGACGAATGACAAGACGACGATAGTGCTCCGGAGAAGTCATAGACTCGCCACTGGCAAGAGCAAGCTTATGGTTCTGCTCAATAGGTGTACCGACTGGTTTAGAACCAAGTAAACCAGTCTCAGAAATGATATCGAGGGCGTATTTGCGTTGACACAAAGAAATGCTAGTGGAATTACGAGCCACTTCAATACCAAGAAAATATTTGAGCTTACCGAGATCCTTCATGTGAAAGCATGTAGACAAATAAGTCTTGAATTGTGTAATAGCTGCAGTGTCATCGCCGCCGATAACCAAATCATCAACATATACCAAGATTGTAAGATGAACATGTTGTCGAGTGTAAGAAAATAAGGAATAATCAGCTAGTGACTGAACAAAACCTTAGATGATTAACGCAGTAGCAAGCTTGGCAAACCAACACCTAGGTGCTTGCCGTAAACCGTAGAGAGATTTACGAAGACGACACACCTTTTTAGAACCTTCGGAAATAAGAAATCTTAGTGGAAACTTCATATAGACCTCTTCATCTAAGTCGCCGTGAAGAAAAGCGTTGTGAACATCCATTTGGTGAAGCTCCCATCCCTTGATTGCAGCCATTGCTAAGAATGTTCGAACCGTGACCATTTTAACCGTTGGAGCAAATGTCTCGTTGTAGTCAAGACCTTCAACTTGATGATTGCCAAAGAAAACCAGCCGTGCTTTGTATCTCTCGATAGTGCCATCGGCATTGTGCTTAACTTTATATACCCATTTACTGCCCAAGGCTTTCTTGCCAGCTGGAAGAGATTCTATCGTCCAAGTTTTATTGGCTTCTAGAGCATCAATTTCTTTACGCATGGCTTCACGCCAAGGAGCGGATTGAACCGTCTCTTTATAGGAGGTAGGTTCTCGTACATCTGTGATAGCAGATAGAAAACAACAGTACGAAGAATTAAGCTTATCACAATTAATATAATTGGAAAGAGGATAAAGAGTACCGGAGGAAGCTGATGGAGATGTGGAAGAGTGTGAGGGAGTGACACGAGTTGTATGCATTACATAGTCTTGAAGACGAACAGATGGGATGCGTTTTATGTGACCTCGACCCATCTGTTCAGTTGATTCGTCAGATGCATCGGGAGAGTGAGGAGCATCATGAGAAATATCATCTTAGGTAGGTGAGACAACAGTAGTTGTTTCAATTTCTCTAATGTGAAAGTCCTGCTCATCGTGAGATATCGAAGGTAAAATCCAATGGCTATCTTCTTGAATTGGAGTAGAGGAAATAACTGATCGAGGTTCCGAAGAAGGTGGCTCGAGATAAGGAAATTTTGTTTCAAAAAATATCACATCTCGTGAATCAAAGAATTGATTTGTATCCAAGTCATAAAGACGCCAACCCTTTTTACCATATGGATATCCTAAAAAAATGCATTTCCGACTCCGACTGGCGAATTTATCATGGCTGCGATTCAAACTCTTAGCGTAACATAAACAACTGAAAACCCTCAAGTGATCCAAAGACGGAGGTCGGGCATATAAAATATCAAAAGGTGTTTTCCCGTTTAATAATTTTGTCGGAGTTCGATTGATTAGATATCCTGCAGCTAAAATACATTCACTCCAGAAATGTAGAGGAAGACATGCTTGAAATCTTAGAGCACGCCCCACGTTTAAAATATGACGATGTTTACGCTCCACTCTCCCGTTTTGTTGTGGTGTATCTACCATACTCGTTTGATGAATAACACCATGTTCCTTGAAAAACTGAGTTAAACACATAAATTCACTACCGTTATCACTCCGCACACATTTAACCCTTTTGGAAAATTGTCGTTCGACAAGCGAAAAAAATTCTTTCACATAGTTTGAAACCTCACGTTTCTCTTTAACCAAGAAAATCCAAACAGCTCGAGAACAATCATCAATGATAGTAAGAAAATACTTGAAACCAGTAATAGAAACTTCACGATAGGGACCCCAGAGATCATAGTGTATCAAATCAAAAATATCATCGGCAATAACGATACTAGAATTAAAGGGAGTCCGAGTTTGTTTTGCTCTCAAACAAACATCACAATTATGAAAGTCTTCACTATCAAACTTAAAATTACCAAGAGATTCAACAACTGACTTAGAAGGGTGACCAAGTCTCTGGTGCCAAAGCTCGCCACTCTCGATCCCAATAGTCTTGTTCACTCTAGCAGTCGGAATTCTTCGTAACACATACAACCCGTCACACTCTTCACCCACTCCAATCAGCATCCTCGACATGCGGTCCTGAACAATACAAAGACGATCAGTGAGTGTCATTAGAAAAGTATGATTTCGGAGCAATAAGGACACAGAGATCAAGTTGCAATCTATGTCTGATATAAATAATACTCCTTTGAGGCATAATGACCCCAAAGCAACATGGCCCTCCTTGGTAGCCATGACTCTCTGACCATTCGGCATGTGAACGGGTCTCGGATAAATATCCCATACGGTATAAAAAGATTTAATATCCCCCGTCATATGATGTGTAACTCCTGTATCAAAAAACCAAGTAGGAATCATACCAGAAAGATGTGAGGCACTTGTTGATTTATGAGAATTGAGTAAAGATTTCAGCATATTCCAGTCTTCATTGCTCAAAGTCTCCAGTCCAAGTTTATCAGACTCTCTAAGATCAGAGTTTGAGGTGGATTCAGAGTTCGTGGCTTGAGCAGCATTCACACGAACCGAGCTTCCTCTGCCACGTCCACCTCGCTGGCCAACTCCTCTGCCACGTCCACGTCCAGCAGAGCTTTTATCGGGATAACCGTGCAATCGATAACACACTTCAATTGTGTGCCCAGGTCGTTGACAGTGAGAGCAGATGACCCCTTCGTCTGGACGACTATTTGCACGAGCTGTGAAACCTGCTGTGGTATTTCTTTCTGGCACAGCAGCTTATGTCATAGTATGCACCTGTTCTTGCTCGTTTACAGTTGAATATACCCGATACATATTGGGTAATGGATCGGTAGCAATAATACTTGACCGAATCGCACCATAAGAACCTTCATCAAGCCCCATAAGGAATTGATGCACCTTCTCATCTTCACCACGCTTCTCTAATTTAGCATTTAAATCACATTTGCACCCTTTACACACACACATAGGCATTTTATCGCAATCGTTCAAGTCATCCCAAATCTTTTTAAGTTTACCATAATACTCCATGATTGTGACTCCGTTTTGTTTACAGTTTGAAACCTCAGTTTTTAATTGATGGATTCGAGAACCATTTCGAACAGAAAATCGTTGTTCAATATCATCCCATAACTTTTTAGTTGTTTCTTTATAGGAGTTAGTAGAACGCAAACCTGGTTCAATAGTATTGAAGATCCACGATATAATCATGGAGTTAACTGTCCACCAATCATCAATCTGTTCTGGATCATCCGGCTGAGTGAGAGATCCATCGATAAATCCCTTTTTCTTCTTTGCCGTAAGAGAGACACGAATTGCTTTTGCCCACTCCTCGAAGTTGGTTCCCTTTAATTGCGTGTGTGTGATAAGAGTGTCGGGGCTGTCACTGGATGATAAGGTGTAGGAAGAAACGGTCAAGGATTTGCCATCTTTGCTATCTTTGCTCATCGCAACACCAGGAAAGGGCGGCGGAGGAGACGCCAATTATTGGTTGATTATTGTGTTGGCTCTGATACCATGTAAATATTTGTGTTTGAATAGAAGATTCAACCGTCCCTCTTTATTCCTCAAGAACCAGAATATATACATCTTACAACCCTAAAGCAAATAAGGAAATAACCCTAATCATGGCACATATTAAATATAAATAAGGAAATAACCCTAATCATGGCACATACTAAATATACATAAAATATACAAGGAAACAAGATATCAAAGAGATTATTAGAATCTCGTTAATTGTGGAAGATATGATATTATTTCCTTATTAGAATCTTGTTAATTGTGGAAGATATGCATGCATATAGATGCATGCCCAATATGTTCCGCACCGCTGACGCAGAACTATGGACTCCACCTCATCTAAAGTCGTCAAAACTCAATAGTGACGCGCTCGGAGCCCCATATCTCTCTGCCTTTGTTTGGTAGAAGTAAGAAAATTAGAGAGAAATAGGGGAGAAACAAAATGGAGGGAAAAGAAAAATGCCAGAAATAGAACGGATTTTATATATTATTTGTTAGAATTAATATTATATTTAGTCTTTTATTGTATTATAAGTTCAATTTTGATTTTTTAATGTGGTTCGGTTCAATTTAATTCTTCATCTTTTAAAATAGTTCGATTTTAGTCCTTCAGCCGAGATTGCACAACACTCTCTGAATCTCGTTTCTAATCTCACGTGCCGGCTCTATTACCTCAAAACAAACGATTTTATTACAAACGATGTAACTGCATTTTTTAATATTTAAATGTTAAACTAATATTTATAAAAAAAAAGGAGAGCATTTTTTCATAATATTTAATTGTAATATAACATAAAAATATTTAATGAAAAAAATAGTTGGAATCAAGTTCATTCATTCAGCAAACCAAACAGGTGATTCAGGTATCATTCCTTTCATTCCATTCCTTTAGGTTCCTGATTCCGATTTCATTCATTTCTGTGAACCAAACGGAGCCTAAATTCTCTCTCCATAATTTCCCCAAATCCCAAAATTCCTTCTCCAAAATTTCCCCAAATCTCTACATTTTTCCTATCTGATTGGATTAGGCCTCCTATGAATTGATACTCAACGAATGCCCAAATAGTGCCTCTTCCAATTTTACCAGTGAGAGCCTCTTTCGATTTTGCTGAGTGATTGTCGAGGAGCACTCTTCCGATTTTAGTGATTGATTGCCGAGGAGGACGATGGGAGCTAGCACACTTTTAACGGTGCCCAATATTATCACTCACAAGACTCGCTAAACATATGAATTTAGTCAAGGAGGAGAAGGTGAGTTGAATTTAATAGTTTTTTTAGTGTGTTTGCAGGAGATAATCGTTACTTTCTTGGAAAAATGGCGTAATTTCAATTAAAAAAAACTGATTTCATCTAATAAATCAAGCTGCTCGAGTTACTTGGGAGATTCTTGTTTATTTGAATTACCAAAATGATGTTTATTATATTTGTTATCCTTCTTTTTTTAATGTTCGCTGTATGAATTGCCATTTATTTTTTTAATTATATGTTTTCAGCTATGTTACTATAAAAATTGAAATTTGTTGGAGTAAGTATCATTGTGTGCTGAAATTTATTGGAGTAAAATGAATTTAAGTATTTTCTGCAGTATCAATTTTTTAAAATGATGTTTATGATAGAACCACTTACTCAGTATATATATATATATAGGGGGCCTTTTATCAAGAATACCCCCTTAGTGAGAGAATAGAGAACACCTAATATCCATTGATCAAGTAAAATGGATGGGTAGGATTGAAGGAAATTTCATTAATTTTAACATTCTTTTTAATAAGAAAATAGGAAGAAAGGGTAGTTTGGGAATCTTGTTAAAATTAATACATAGCTTTTTTAATAAGAAATGGCCGAGCCATTTCGTTCAGTTTCTCCAGCCGAAATGCAGTTGGAAGATTGGGATTTGATTGCTGCGGCGAGCTCGATCCAGCCTGGTGTGAAGTTCTGGAAACCGAATTACGTCTGCTTCGCTTTCGAATCGTTTGTTTCTCGAGAGATGTTCGATGGATTCGATGATTCAAACAATTCAGCGCCGGAGAAGGAAGAACTCCCGCGGCGGCGGCGCCGCTTCTTCAACAAATTCACGGAGCTCAGATCGGTAAAATCAACAGATTACCTAGCACGGAAACCTAAATCGACATTCGCCGCCTTCTGCCGATCAAAGTATCTCCGCGTGATTCATCCGAAGATGGAGGAATCCTTCTTCCGCGATCTGGAGCAGAGGAGATTAATTAGCTCGGGAGAGCTGCCGGAATCGCCGTTCTTTGAGGCATTTTGTTGAGATGGCGCGCCGCGTGTGGCTGCTCCGCTGCCTCGCCTTCTCCTTCGATCCGCGCGGGCGTTCACCGTCGTGCCGAGGTTTAAGATCGGTAAGACGGTGGTCCAGTCGCAGGTTTATATCAGTTGATAATTTGGAATTCGAGATTGGTGGTGTTTGGGGCGTATGCATCTAGAGTTCGAATCTGGAATTCAACGAATATTTTGCGAATTCGAGAAGCATGTGCATACAAATTACAGTTAATGTGCATAGAAGATATAAAGAATGTGCATATAAATTATAGGAAAATGTGCATACAAAAAATGTGCATACAAATTATAGAGAATGTGCATAGAACACACACAAAATGTGCATATAAATAAAAATCAATGTGTATAGAACACACATAAAATGTGCATATAAATTAAAAAAAATGTGCATAGAACACATACAAAATGTGCATAGAAAATATTGACGAAATCAGTCGATCCCCTTCTTCAAAATCCCTTGTTGACTAAATTAGAAAGACAAAATACCAAAATACCCTTAATGAGGCTTGAAAAAATTACGAAAATTACGAAAATGCCATTAATGAGCTCCTTAATCTTGACCACACATCTTGCAAAGGAAGAGTTGAGATTTGTTCTCCTTTCTCTCAATAAGAGGGTGTTCTCAAATTATCCCTCTTATATATATATATATATATATATATATATATATGGATGTGTAGCGTTTTGACTTGTGTGTATTTTGGCTCTTCTTTATCAACTTATGCAGTTTTAACCCTTGATGTTAATTAATTTTATCAATTCTCATGGGTCTTGGACATCATAACATATATTAGAACATTAATTTAGATAGCGCATATCACTAAAAGCGGGCCACACCTAAATTGCATTGTACTATGATCATGCTTTCTATTCATTCTTTCATCATCTCATATTCCTTGTTTCATGCTTGTGTTCCGTTTTTGGTATTTATTAACTTGTATAGTCAATTGATCTTACACGTTTTTCCACAGTTCATCTTACATCTTACATGCAATAAGATATCAAGTGATTTGTATGATTGATATATCTCACTATTGTAGGGCAAATGACATAAGAAAATGTCTAGTTCTTCTGTCAAGAGTTCAAGAAATTATACTCTAAATGCTTCCATCCAAGGGGATGCATCGAATGCCAATGTTTTTAGTGTAAGTATTTTAACTTATTAATTCAAATGTCATCGAATGAGTTTAATAAATGACTTTACGTGTTTGTTGCAGGTTAAACGTAGGAACACTCCTACCATTCCAGCTCTTAGTGATTCCTTAATGCCCTCGAATTTTATACATATTGCTACACCAACCTTCGAAGAAAACCATTGTCTCAAGACTCTTCACTCTACTAGTATTTAATTGGTGAAGTAAGCAAATGAAGTTTGACTCAGAATATCAGAATTGATAATGCAAGAATTAATGAGTCAATCTCTTGGTACTCGAGTGGTATCTGCAACACAATTGGAGACATTAAGGGATGAGAAGAGGGACAACATCAAGCGATCAAAGAAAAATGTGAAATAGTTGGCTCCTGCAAAGATGACTATGTTTAATCTTGTCTAGTTGTGTTATGCTTGATAGTTGTTTTTGGGTTCGTGTGAAATTTATTAATGATGAAAAAATATGATATAAAAAAAGATGGGGACAATATCACGATATTGAATTTGGGAACCGTATTCATTAAATCAATTTCATTAAATAAAAGACGAGGACGATATCACGAAACTGAGTTTGGGTGTTTGTAGAATTATCAAATATTTTGAATTTTAAATTATATATATATATATATATATATATTTGGAGAAAATATCTTTTTGGTCATTTTATTGTGTTATTGGTCCGAATTTGGTCCTCTAATGTTGTAGGGTCCGAGTCCAATTTTAGATTAGTACGATTTTGGTCCTTTAATGTAGTAAAGTCCGATTTTAGTCCTTCAACTTTATATTAGTCCGATTTTGATCCTTTATCTTTTAATTGAGTCCAATTTTGGTCCTTCCGGCAGAGAATGTAATACACATGCTATATTACGGCAGGCACTCGGCCGGAAGATCAAAATCGGACTCACTTAAAAGTTAAAGGACCAAAATCGGACTCTTTTAGAAGATAAAGGAATAAAATTGGACTCTGCCATATTAAAGGACCAAAATTGGACCTCTGACATATTAAAGGACCAAAATCGGACCAATAACATAATAAAGGACCAAAATTGATATTTTCTCTTGTTTGTTAGGATATGAATAGAGAAGAAAGAGTTGAGAAGAGAAATGATGTTATATTCGAAAAGATGAAAATACCTTAACTAAAAAGAAGAAACAAATATAATTTACGGTTTTATATGTAATTTTTCTAACAAACCCTCCCCATTTCTCCTTATTTTGGAGAGAAATGAAATTAGGTGGATCTACCACTTTTTCTTCTCTCTCCTCAACCAAACACCCAAAATTCCTATTTATCTCCCTATTTCCCTCCCTCCTATTTCTTTCCTCTCTATTTCTTTTCAACCAAACATAAGCTTAGGTTTTTATTACTGTTACTTAGCTGTATTTGTAAATATTTATTTTAAATACGAGAGATTTTCCATGAATAATCTTATTCAATGTTTTAACTTAAAATCAATTCCAATTTCAATTCAATGAATCCAATTGAGAATTTCACTAATTTTTCATTTAGCTAATCTTATAGGCAATGGATCATATAGGAAGGGATCTTAAAATAAGAAATAAGAAGCAATCTTGATCTTTTATTTAGTGCAATCAATGGATGTTATTAATTGATGATTTTATATTTTTCAGTTACTAAAAAAAGAGAACAGTCATTAATGGTAAGTTTGTATTTTAAATCTTATATTTTAAAAACCTAATTTATTGCTCTCATTTTCGTCCATTTCTTGTCTACCTTATTCCCTCATACTCTCTTTATCTCTCCTGCCTTTTCGTCCAAACCTTCCTAACTTTCTTCCCCACATTTCTCTTTCTTTCTCAAAACCAATGTTATGTTTAATTAATTCATTTGATTCATATTTCATTGTTGATTGATGCATATATTATATGATACTCCCTCCGTCCCATTGGAAGCGTCTTGTTTCCAATGGGCACGGATGTTAAGAAAATGATCATGTGTGGTGTATATTGTTTGACTTTTGGATAGTTAAATCTTGTCCACATATTCTTACCTTTTTTAGAAACAAGACGCTTCCAATGGGACGCCCAAAATGGAAAACAAGACGCTTCCAATGGGACGGAGGGAGTATAATGTATGCATATTATGTTATAGGTCGATGCATATATCGGATATAACATATTCATATTAATGTTATGCATATTTTGTTATAGGTCGATGCATATATCGGATATAACATATGCATAGTAATGTTATGCATATTTTGTTATGTCAATGCATATATCGGATATACCATATGCATATTAATGTTATGCATATTTTATTATAGGTCGATGCATATATCAAATATAACATATGCATATTAATGTTATTTTCCCATATTTGTTGTGTTACAATATCCGATACAGAGGAAACGAGGAAGCAAATATTTTGTAATTTTCAGTCATTTTTATTTTGGACTTTCTATACATGAAAGATGATATATGCATATCACAATATTATTTCATGCACAATATCAACAAGTTGTGCATATTTTTCTCATTTTTTATGAACAACTTACAAATGAAATATGATATATGCATATCACGATATACTATGCATATTATCGAGCTGATTTATGCATATTTTGCATCAACAACCGAACTTAATGTGCATACCAACATAACACAACATATGGATAATATATTACTGCTCATGCATCTATTCAACAAACTAGGGTTCCATTTTTTTTGGACAAACGGAATTGTCAGCAATCTTCATCTAAGATGGCGTAGACGGTTTGTCTACAAGATTTTGCGAGGTTTTTCTTTTTTTGGATGAATAAAGGTCGTTGGAAAGATAAAATCGTCAAATCGAATAATAATGGCCGAAATGTAGAGAGAGAGAGAGAGAGAGAAGTAAAGGGGGAGAGAGAGTCGATGCAAGAGAGAGAGTGTTTGTTTTGGAATTTCAATTTTGGAAGAATGATTGTTGGAAAATAATATAAGTTTTGAATGATCCTAAACTCATATTTGATTGATGAACCAGTCTAATGTATTTGATAGGTTATTTCAGTCCGTGTCTATATAGTCAGTCTAAATGCTTTTTTGTTTCAGACTAGGTTGATCAGATTGTGTTTGGTCAACCCATGAACCGATTGAATCTAGCTCTTAAGCTGACACCCTTCAGGTTGAACCACTCTCAGATCAAGATCTTCACCAAACCGCATTGAAGATTCAAATGTGTGAAGATTGTATAAGGTATAAGGTGCGATGTCAACGGAGCAAATGACAATACCTGAATCAACATTGACCAATCTCAAGCCGCCATGTCAGCCGTAGTCAAAGGGAGACAAAACAATACCTCGTGCAGGATCCGCAGAACCAAGCAGAGCGCGATACATGTCTATGCATTCAATGAATAAACATTGAATGCTGAAATTACGCATTGAATTTCTAGTAGTAGATACATAATCAAAATCTATGCATTCAATGCATAAGACCGTTGTCAATACGGAGCCAATATGAGATCGATCTTGTTCAACGGATCTTTCCTCTAGCTCGTCTAAAAATAGCACAAGACCTCTCACAAAGAGGTAACAGAATTTCAAGAAGCTCAAGTTTCACAACAAGAAATTCACCGCACACCGACGGAATTTTCCGTCGGTAAACCGTTAAAATCCGTCGGTACCGACGAAATACCGATGAAATTATGGCGTCGGGTCAGGCTTTGTCGGTAAACTTTATCGACGGATATTTTCCATCAGTAAGTATTACCGACGGATTACCGACGGAATATTCCGCTAGGAGAATGTCGTCTGGTATTCTATTGGGGCGTAATCACCGACGTTTTACCGACGGAATATATCCGTCGGTAATCGGTATCGACGAAATTTTCCGTCGGCAAGTTTCGATCTGTATCGACGGAATTCCGTCGGTAATCCATCGGTAATGTTTATTTATTTTTAATAATTATTTTTATTTTTTCGTACCCAGTTCTCGACAACCTGCATTTTTTTAACCAACCAACACATCACATATATATAACTGTTCAAATCAAGTCAAAAAGCAAAGCGAAACAGAAATATAAATATATAAATATATAAATAATCAAATCCAAATATTTAGTATGTATATACATAAACATAAATAAGTATATCATAAAGAGGTGGGAGGAGGGGATTGGTTGCTGTCGTCTGGAGGGTCTCGTCGGCTAGAGGAACCCATCAACGCCATAAGCTGGTCCATCTTCGCATTCATGAATGTGACCTACTCCTGGAGGGTTCTCCTAGCTGCCGACTCCTCCAGTTAGGGGTATAACGGTTCGGTTCGGTTTTTTATCTATTTTAGGAACCGAACCAAACACATAGAAATGGTTTGGTTTGGTTCGGTTCGATGGATTTTTCAATATCGGAACCGAACCGAACCGAATCGCTTATAAATGGTTTGATTCGGTTCGGTTCCTCGGTTCACCTTCTTATTTTTTTATTTATTTTTTAAATTCAAAATAATGCAAGAATAATAGTTCATAGGATGTCACTCATTCCGAACTCACAATTATAGAATTGTTACTCATTTTTCTTGATTTGTATAGATTAGAATTGATCTTAACTTAAATCTAATATCCAAATCCAATAATATTCTCATATAAAAAAGACAAGTATTAAATAAAAAAATTAAAAAATAGGATATTGGTTCGGTTCGAACCGTTCAAAAATTCTTGAAACGCGAACCGAGCCGAATGTAAACGGTTTCTAAAAAAATAAATCGAACCAAACCGCGAAACCGAATCGAACCGCATTTTTCGGTTTGGTTCGGTTCGGTCCTGTTGGTTTCGCGGTTCAGAGCGGAACCACTTACACCCCTACCTCCAGTCGGCGCATGATCTCGGCATTGCTCTGGGAAAGGCCAAGTGAAGAAGTAGAAGAGCGGCTGACGGCGTTGATGTATCTGCTCCCTTCCTCGCCGAAACCGTACACCCGCTGTTTCATGTCCCGAACCCCTTCCAACCGCAGATAACTAGCGTTTTTATCCGCGTTGGGGCATTCTTCAACAGCAATCCGCTCCACCTCCGCCTATTACAATATAAAAATAGAAATTAGTCAAACTCAGAATTCTAGAATAATATTCTGTATATTGTAATTGGGTGAAGTCTCGCCGCCTTCATGTTGGAGAAGCCTCCATCTTTGTAATGGAGACTCTGGAAAGTGTCAAAGGCGGTGGACTCTAAGGATCATCCCCTCTGAGAAGCCTATTTATCACATGCATAAACAAAATTATGTCAAAACAAAGACATAAGAAGCTAAAAACTTATAAAATGAGACTTACCGTAGACTGGGAGTACTGTAGGGCTGACCGGGACCCTCCTTTGTGCTTGCTCATCCCGGCGCCCGGCTCTGGCTTTGACCTGCGGCACTGGGAAGCAGTCTCCGACTTTTGGAGTACCTCTGGCCGCATCCAGTACTCGTTGAGGGCCGCCCACCTCTCTGTGTTTATGTAGTCCGGTTTTTTAGGGCGGCCCTTCTTCATTTCGAAGTGCCAATCACTGAACCTCTTGGACGCCCTCTTCTGCCACATGTGGTGGACTGCCTGGTCCCAGTCAGCAGGCCAGCGAAAGTGCTTCTGCAATTTACATGTTTATACGTGTTAGATATATACAAGTAAATGCTAAATTATAAGATTGTGAACTTGAAAGAAAAACTAACCTTAAATTCCTGAAAATACTGCTCCTTAATTTCAGGAGGAGTCAGCTTCCAAGTGAACCCAGTCGGGTTATTAATCTTCTTAAAACACTCAACGATTGTCGAGCCCAATCCAGATAGCTCAAGCAATCGCCTATTATTGAAAAATGGTTAATCCAAGTTATAGTTGATATATTTAAAAGTAATAAAACCAATTATTACATACCCCTCAGGTGAAATCTCGAAACAACGGTGGCTATCCACCGAGTAAGAGTCGGTAGAACCCTGATGTGGCCCAGCCGACTCAGGGGGACTGCCTCCATAGCCAGGCGACGATGGGGGTGCTCCACGCCCAGCAGGAACTGATATAGTCCTGCCGCCACGACCTCTGGGAGGCGCCATGTACCTGAAAACAACGAATAATCATTAATTGCTTTTGGCCAAAAAAATATCATAATTGCTTTTAAAACCTGTAAGTTGTACTAGTCATCACTAAAGTCATCATCTTCTGATGTCAGAACATGTTCTTCTTCATCATCATCTCCTTCGTCAAAATCTTCCTCATCGAGTTCTATTGTTTGACGTGGATGAGATAATGTTATATCAGCTTCTACCGTCGCGTGGTTACGTACTGGTGGGTTTAGTATGTCATCCTCTTGAAATGCTTCATCTAATGAAGATTTAGTTGGCAAATCTATCTTAAATCTCGGTTTAACTTTACATACTTCCAACCACGCCTTCCTAGATTTGTTCACACTAGGATATGAGCAGTAATACACTTGATGCGCTTGTGATGCCATGACAAATGGTTCATAGTTCCGCAGCGGTTTCGTTTGATCGATAGAAACCAACTTGTATTGTGGATGTACATAAGTCCCTCTAGGGGTCGTGTCAAACCATAAGAACTTAAACAACACGGTTTGTTTTATTGGTAAACCCGGGTACTCAACTTCACATATCTCCACCAACTGTCCATAATAATCAAGTGCAGCGGAACCATAATTCTGCCCTTGTATACAAACTCCGCTATTCATAGTAGACTTTCCTACCCCATGTGATAAAGTATGAAACTTATATCCGTTCACAACATAACCAGGGTACGTATAAACCGCTACTAATGGACCTTTTGCTAAATCCCGTATATACGGATTCATCTCATTGCAATAAGGGGATGAAACCTAATAACATAAGAAGCTAATTAGGAAAAGAAAACATTGTTGGAAATTATTTAGATTGGATACTAAATCTTACATATGATTTGAACCAAGCTCCGAATTCCTGCTCAACCGATGTTTGGTAATCTTCATCTGATATATTTGGACATGCACGCCGAATTTCTTCCTTAAATAGGCTTTAGTAAATTAAGTTAGTTGAAGTCGTTACAAATATTACACAAGTTAGAAAATAAGACAACCGAATTATAGAGGACACTCACTTGTGATATTCTGTAACCTCTTCGCAGTTCAACAAGATGTATAAGTGGGCGGCATTATACTCCTTCTGATCAAGATATCTCATTGATTTCGCCCCAATTGGACGACCTTTTGGACGAAATATAGAGCGGCCATCTATGTTGTGCAACCTCGGGCCTTCTTGTTCCACATCACAATTTCGCGGCATCCTCCTCATCCTAGTGTTGATATGATCTTCAAAATAGTATGAGCAGAAATTTGATGCTTCTTCAGCTAAATACGAATTGCATATGGATCCTTCCACACGAGCCTTATTGCCAACATATTTTTTCAATTTCCCTAAATATCTGATGAATTGGTTTAATGCATAATATGTAAGACTAGGATATTAAATAGGGAAACGATAATATGAATGATATTATACCTTTCAAATGGATACATCCATCGATATTGAACAGGACCGGCTAAACGAGCTTCATCAGCTAAGTACACCGGGAGATGTTCCATGGAATCGAAGAAACTTGGTGGAAATATGCGCTCCAACTTGCAAAGAGTAATTGGAATACTCTCATTTAGTCTCGCCATATCTTCAATTCTTATAGCACGAGAAGTTAAGTCTCTGAAGAATAAGCTCAACTCTGTTATTGCCGTCCAAACAGGTTCTGGGAGAAGTTCACGAAATGCAACCGGTAGAAGTCGTTGCATGAAGACATGACAATCATGACTTTTCATCCCAAACATTCTCAGCTTACTCATATGTACACATATGCTCATGTTGGACACATAACCATCCGGTAGTCTGAGCTGCTTCATCCACATTAATAACGCCTGCTTCTCTGTACGACCTAGCATGTAGCATGCTTTCGGATAATGTCTGTCATTCTCGTTAAGCTTCTTCAGTTCAGACCTAGCACAATATGTATTCAACTCAGCTCTAGACTTCGGCGTATCTTTGGTCTTTCCTGTCACATTGAGGACAGTGTTGAACACATTATCAAACACGTTCTTCTCAATGTGCATGACATCGAGATTGTGTCGAAGCAACAAGAATTTCCAATAAGGAAGATCCCAGAATATGCTTTTTTTCTTCCATCCCGTAACATTTTCTTTAGATGCATATTTGTTATAACCATCGTAGTCTTCGGTGACTTTCACAAAACCATAAGCCTCAATTTGACTAAGTATATCTTCTCCAATTCTCACGTCAGGGGGTGAACGTGCTACAACTTTATTTTTCAGGAAATCATTCTTATTTCGTCTGAAAGGATGACTTAGTGGTAGAAACTTTCTATGATTGTCAAACTACGACATCTTACCACTCTTCTCAAGATAAAATGCATCTGATTGCTCCATGCACTGTGGGCATGCGAATTTTCCAGTTGTACTCCATCCAGACAACATTGAGTAGGACGGAAAGTCGCTAATGGTCCAAAGCAAAGCAGCTCGCATATTGAAATTTTGCTTCTTTGAAACATCATACGCAGACACGCCATCTTCCCACAACTCCAATAATTCGGCTATCAACGGCTGTAGGAAGACATCCAAGTTATCTTTTGGATTTCGAGGTCCAAGCACCAACACCGTAAGAAACATGAATTGATCCTTCATGCACATGTCAGGCGGCAGATTGTAAGGAGTTAGAATAACTGGCCACAAAGAGTATTGTTTCCCAAATTGAGTAAATGTTTGAAAACCGTCTGTAGAAAGACCTAATCTAACATTTCGAATCTCCGAGGCAAAATCAGGAAACGTCGAGTCTAAGTGCTTCCATGCTGGAGAGTCTGCAGGATGACGCATCATTCCATCGTCCACTGATGAAGCATGCCAACGCATGTGAGGAGCAGTTGCATTAGATGCATACATCCGCTGGAGTCTAGGGGATAAAGGAAAGTAGTCATTTTCTTAGCGGCCACTAATTTTTTGTTCCCTTTCCTACTAGATTTCGGACTGTAATCTAAATATCGCGAAGTGCCGCAAAACTTACAACTCTGCAGTTCATTATCTTCCCGCCAATAGATCATGCAAGAATTTGGACAACAGTGAATCTTCTCTACCGGCAACCCCATGCTATTAAGCAATCTCTTAGACTCGCTGAAGTTATTAGGAATCAAATTTCCTTGGAGAAGCATATCCTTGATCATTTGACTCATCCTGTCATAACCCCTCTGTGACATATGATTCTCAGCCTTCAAGTTCATCATCCGAAGCTGCTTGAGACAATTGTGAGTAGGTCTCACAACCAGGCCACAACTCCGTGTCGACTGCCTGCAACATTTCATAGATCTTGCTTGCTTCATTATTTGGTGGCTCCTCAATATCCACATCATTATAATTTGGCCCAGCATGATCCATTACTATCCTCTGATAGGAGGTCGACGTGTCATTTTGCATATTTCTCGTAGCTTGCTCATCTAGGGTTACGTGTTTTTTCCCATGAGATGACCAAACTTTATAATTTTTAACGAATCCCTTCATATAAACGTGCTCTCTTACAACTTGTGTAGTCAAAAACATCTTATTCTTACAATTTTTACATGGACATCTAATTTTTTCCCCGTCTGTATAAGCTGTCTGACTACTTGCCCAATCAATGAAATCCTCAATGTCGAGGGTTCAATGAACCGTCTACTGCCCACCGTGTATACATCCACGAACGACTCATTATTTCAAATCCTAATTAATATTGTTCACTAAAAGTTCTACTCTCACTCCCCGAAAGAAGGAGCAAAGAGATAATCCCTAGTAGGAATGACAAGATGGTATTAGTAGGAACAAATCATAAGATAGACTTCTAACTTTTCTCATAAAAATCATAGAGCAGCCCATTTTTTGAAATATTGCAAGTGCATTGAAAATCTTGATTTTCTGTGTGATTTGCATTCTAGCTAGTTGTTACGTGTTTCGTGTTCTGGAGGCTTCTAGAAGGCTCTATACAATACGAGGGCTCGTGTTGTATAGATTGGCCTAGAAGCTCTAAACCGGTTCATATTTATTGAAAGAAGTAGAAGACGATCAATTTAAACAAGAGTTGAGCTCATTTGTAATCACTCGATTTCATCTTCTGCCTAGCTTAGTTGTGCATTAGGAATGAAGTTCATTCGAAGAATGGGATTCATTTGTAATCATTCAAGTTGAGTTCGTCACAGATATCAAGTTCTCTAATTGGTCTAAATTGGATCGATGTTAGCCGTCCACTGTAAGAGTGGAACTCATTTGTAATCACTCAATTCCAACTTCAAATTTCTCTAATTCTCTCTTTTGTCATCTGTTACGTAGCTCAGTTGAATGAAAAATCCAAATATGTAACACACTACATACATAATTATACAACTATTTTACTTGGGAGCAGGCTTAATTCAAACGTCACACATAATAACTATGGCTTCCACATGGCATCATATAAGGCCAAATTGTATCAATAATACTTTAAAAAATCATACACGACAAGCAAATTCCATGACACAAATAATGCATAAAATGTCCTAATATTGTTCAATCTGGACGTCGACATATAAAATAATGCAGTGAAGGAGGATATGTTCAATCAATCTTAATATTGTTCGAACAAAATCAAATAAGTGGGTGAAGCTGCAAGAATGACCTAATCGCGCACAAACATTTTGAAAAAACAAATTAAGGCAGAAAAAAAGGAGAATCGATCGAAGAACAAGAGCAGATCCGAAGTATGGAGCTTACCTTTTTGTGCAAGAAGAAGAGGGAGAAGGCGACGGCGACGGCGTGGGGGGGGGGGAGGACTCGGCGACGGCGCGGGGAGGCGGGCGGGAGACCGGCGCGGCTTAGCCCAACGCGAAATGTCGTTCATTCGCCTTCTCGCCCGTATATCAAATTAGCGTTTACCGACGGATTTACCGACGGAAATATCCGTCGGTAAAATTTTTACTTACTACCGACGGATTTTTCCGTCGGTAAAAGAATGTTTAAAAAGTTAAATAATTTATAAATTAAAATACAACCTTGCCGACGGAATTTTCCATCGGCAATAAAAGAATTAAAAATCAAGACTTAACGACGGATTTTTCCGTCGTTAAATCACCGACGGAATATATCCGTCGGCATTCCGTCGGTAAAATCGACTTTTCACGGTCCGTCGGTAATCCGTCGGTAAGCCGACCTGTGTTTTATTTCCGTCGGTAATTCCGTCGGTAAAAACAGGATTTCTTGTAGTGTTTATTCTCAAGCAAAAGAACAAGCCATTACTCTACTTATTCAAAAGTTCTATTGCTAGAAATTCCCTAATTTGTTCAGACTCTAAGTATACATAGCTTAATCATAAGCTTGGACTAAAGAGTGTTTAATACTCTTGTTTAGGACTGGCAAAATGGGCCCGGCCCGATGGGCCTACCCGAGGTACCCGTACCCGGAGTTGGGTTGGACTTAAAAAATAGAGGCCCGAAATGAACCCGGGCCTAAAAAAGCCCGCCCAGAGAGCCGATAGGGCTTATTAGGCTCGGACCTAAAAAAACCCGGGGTTCTGAAAAAAGTCTGGGGTCTCGGGCCTTAAAAACCCGCCCGAAACCCGTATGATAATATTAGCCCAATAGTAATTAACAAGTTATCGTTTGTAATATATAGCCCAATATGTATATATATATATATATATCATATATATCTCATAGATAAATTTCTCATATATATATATATATATATATATATATATATATATATATATATACTCATAGATAACTTTAAGTGCAAATATTAGTCTTAATGTCTTATGATTCACTACCACCATTCCTCTCCACTGCATGATTTCGTTTCTCTCTTAAAAAAAACATAATGTTGGTTAGAAATTATATTATATATACATATATAATATTAATAAATAATTAATCATTAAATGAAAATTAATCTGAAAGTGGGGTAATGATATTTAATATCCTATGTTGCATGGACACTCCGAAAAATGCCGCCGTACTGTGTCGGACACGTGTCGGACACGAACACGCTCGGACACGCGCCCGACACGTGTCGGACACGGGAAAAAAAGAGTCCCTAATAAAAAAAATTAAAAAAAATCGGACACTTCCCGGACACGGCAATTTATGTGTCTGACACGCACGGGACACATTTTTTTTTTTATTTGGACACGTTTGTTTGACCACTTCTTCACAACGATTCTCAAATCATCGAAACCTTCAATCTTTCACTTTAAATAAACTAAATTAAAATTTTCAATCAATGGAGTAAACTCTGGTTTGCTACAACCCTAATATTTTTTATTTAGATTATTATGACTTATGAGTTATGACTTTAAGACTAATGTTTATTGTTGTTATCTACTTATCTTAGTATTTTACATTTTAATCTTTCACTTTAAACAAACTAATTAAAATTTTCAATCAATGGAGCAAACTTTGGTTTGCTACAACCCTAATATTTTTTATTTAGATTATTATGACTTATGAGTTATGACTTTAAGACTAATGTTTATTTTTATCTACTTATCTTAGTATTTCATATTTTTATGCTATGATTATGACTTATGAGTTATGACTTATGTGTTTTGAGTTGATTATTTGATAATATTAATAATTTAATATTATTTATATCAGCGCCCGTGTCGTTTCCTAAATTTTTCAAAAAATGTCGTATCCCGTGTCCCGTGTCCGTGTCGTACCGTGTCCCATGTCCGTGTCCGTGCAACCTAGTTAATATCTTATTTCTTACTTCAAATTCAAACATTTGCATTGACTTATATTTTCAAAAAAATTTAATCTTCAAATGTAGATGAAGAAAAAGTTGAAGTGATAAAATTATCAAATGAAGATTCAAATTGTTATCAACTCATCATAAGACATTAAGACTCATATTTGCAATTAAAGTTATCTAATATATTTTTCATAGTTTCCGTTTCAACTTTCGATTCTCAATTTTATTTAAAAATAAAAAATATGAAAAACTTGAGGCAAGCTCGCCCGCCCGCCCGAAAGCCCGGGGCTGGGCTGGGCTTAAGATATATGGGCCCGAATGAGTTTTGGGCAGGCCCGACCAGGCCCGACAAATCACTGAAAGCTCGGTGGGCCGGGCCTGGGCGGGCCCGACCCGCTACTTTGCCACCCCTACTCTTGTTGTTGAACAAACCTCAAAACCCCTCACCCTTATCCTGATAGTTAGATCAAAGTTGATTGATAGATAGTTTGATAGTTTGTTTGTACGTGTGTTGATCTGCAAGTCGTCAGTATACGAGTATCCTTAGTGGATTCCTACTGAGAAGGCAGAAGAGTGAACGTAGGATCTTGTGAATCCGAACCACTATAAAATTTGTGTTGATTACTGTTTCATTGCATCAACTTACTGTTCATTTCACTATATTAGATTAACTGTTGCATCCAAAAAACTATCCTATATAGGGCCTATCATATTTCCGCATTCTTTATCTGACTGACTCACTATCAGTCATCGTCTGATTTGAAAAAGTAAAGTTTGATATCAGGTGTATTCCCCCCCCCCTCCAACACCTGAGATAGTACCGGGACCAACAATTGGTATCAGAGCGGTGGTTAGACCGACTACTATTTCTGTTTACTTGGTCAACTTGGTCAGATCTTTAATTTTCTACATATTTGTTATATAGGCGCATCAGTTTCTCACTATCTGTTACTATGGCAGAACAACTAGTTAAGTTTGGAATGCTCATGTTCTCAATCACTACCTACGACATCTGGAGTCTGAGGATGGAGTCACACTTTTCATTAATCCATGACTACATGTGGGACGTTATTACTGGTGGCCTTATCATCATCACGGTTCCTAGAATTCGCACTCTGCAGTCTGACACTAAGGGTGGGCAGACTACGGTTACTGACGATGAAGTTCCAAAAGCCAAGGTCCAACTCAATGCTGAAGAAAGAAAAATCAACAATCTGGATAAGGTTGCCAGAAATCAGATTCTGCTGACTCTGAGTGATGGAGATCTCGGAAGAGTTAAATCATGCAAGACTGCCAAAGAGATGTAGGATACGCTCATGAAACTGAGCGAAGGAAACGATAAGATCAAGGATAACAAACTTAAGGCTGCCATACGTAAACTTGACAATTTTGGTTTGCAGGATGGAGAGCGGATCGAAGACATGCACATCAGGTTGGTACCTGATGAACGAGATTAATGATCTGGGAAAGACCTTCTCAAACAAGGAGCTGAACGAGAAAAGCATTCAGGGTCTACCCAAGTAAGAGTGGAAATGCATAACCTACACCATCCAGTGATCTGAGGAGTTCAACTCACAATCACCAAAATCTCTCTTCTCTGACATGAAGGCTGCTGAGATCGAGATTGGGCGACCTGATATCTCATAGAACAATACAGAAAGATAAAAGACGATTGCCTTCAAGGCTTCTAAAGGATCTGATAATCCAAAGACTGGTCTCATGAAGAACTACTAAAAGCATTCGTTCTTCTTGTAGGAAACTCAAGAAGAGGAGATAAAAGAAAATGGGAGAAAAGAGCGATCCAAACACTACTCAAAGTCCTCCCTTAGTGGCAAAGACTACCAAAGAGAGGAAGTCAGGAATGGCAAAGCTGAAGGATCATCATCACGCGAGAAAGAGCACAAGAAGAAAGATGACGATCCGAAGCCGTGCTACAATTGCCAAAAGACTGGACATTATCAGTATAATTGTTCAGAGCTTAGCACAAAAGAACAAGTTGAACATAGAGCCAAACGAGACAAGTTCCTCAAGGAACGTAAAGCGTTCATTTCTGAAAACAACACACATGCTCATTGTCCTCTGACACTAAATCAGAAGAAGAGTCTTCAGTGAGTCTGATACTGATGAAGTCTATCATTCCAGATATTGCTACAACACCATTAGTATAAGGATCAGTAATTTGATCAGTGCTAACACCGACTCTATTGAAGTGATCTCCCCCTTTAACAAAACTAGTGTGCGGTTGCGTTCAAGATTTGACTGAACCTTCAAATACTCGACTATGCTGGTTGAAAACTGATCTCCCTACTATTGTTACAGTGCTGTTTTTCACCAGTTTTTTCATTCGCTTCTGCCTTTTGATAGACACTCAACTCCTTCATATTTGACTATAGATCAGTCTGCACATCAGAAAGTCTAGATCTGACGTCGCTCTCTCCATCTGCAAGAACTCCTTTTGTGCAATTCCCTTCTCTCGATACTATTTCTTTGTTGGAGAGGCACATAATGTTGGGATGAGATCCAGTATGATAAGATTTGGAGATCCCAAAACCCCTAGCAGAATGATAAACCTTGTGTAATGTAATAGCTTAGTTGAGTTCAGCATGTCAAGAACTTAGTAGGTTAGCTAGAATTCATTGGCTGATAGGATTCAGTAGATCATCTGCGGTTCAGTTGAAGAACTCAGCATCAGGAACTCAGTTGGGATTGCTATAACCCATCTACACAAGAATTCGAGCCACGAGCTGAAATCTCAGAAGAATGGAAGTACGAGACAATTCAGTAAAAGGTCCGAGGAATCAGAGGAAGTCAACTCAGCATGCTATTGGAGTTTGAATAACCCTCACCTACTCACTAACCTCGACCAATAAGAAGCCTTCAGCACTGTACCTGCTCTGACACAAAGCTGCTTCCATGCTGAAAAAAAGGGAATCTCTACAGTATCATTCAAAATGTAGATGACCGTTTTCCTTGTCGTTTTTGACACGTGTCTAGACTCCCTCTAACGAATCTATTCATACGCCGTGACTATAAATAGATAAGAGTCTTCATGCAAAGAAGAATACGGGAACACAAGCATTCAAGCGAACAAAGACTCTAGCAAACTCAAAGTCAATTCCTGCGAAGAACTTGCATACAGAGACATCATTTCTATTTCTTCACTATAGAGTTTCATCAATTCCCTTTCTCTATTCTAAGAAAGCTTATTGTAAAATCATTAGCTTAGAAAACTCGAAGGAGTTCAACTTTCTGAACTGTTTTTATTGTAAGAACTCCTTCATAGTTGGAGAAACTCAAACCTTCGCGGTTGAAACTGTAAAGTCACTACGACTATAAGTAGATATTTGTCCATCGCATATTAATTGAGAATTGCTCAATATAAGCAAACAAGACTGTATCTGTCCTTTGCACAGATCAACTAAGACTTGCTCAGTATAAATTAATTCAAGAACTCCTGCTTTGTTCAGGACAGTGGGGTAGTATCCTTGTGCATCCGAACCACTTTAAAAACTCTGTGTTGATTTTACTGTTGCATTGATTAATGTTCATATTGCATAAAACTGACTTTTAAATCAATTAGCATAAAATGGGTTTTCCAACTGAGACGAACATATTTTGGGCCTACACTTCCGCACACAATATCTAATACTGAACTATTGTTCACTAACTGAAGTATAGGACTCAGTAGAACTCTGCCCACGCGATCCAGAAAACTTATTTGGCCAACTGACTAGTACAATAGACTAGTTCAGTAGCAACATTTAGTAGCACTGACTTTCGCGTTTGAGTTGAAATTTGCATTCAGGTGTATTCTCCCCCCTACACTTGAAGGCTCGTCTCTAGACAAACACATAAGGATAGGGGCTATATCCTGCTCCTCATCCATCATACTACCACCTTCAATCATTGTCAATGACATTCAGAAGTAGCAAATTCTCGGACTGCCACAAGAGGCTGAGATCTCATGAGTTGCAGCGGCCGTGCAAACACCGATGAGTCAGACACTGCTACTTCCTCATTCTCGGGTCTCGCTGGAGTCACATCAGTTGGAATACAGGACTGCACCGCCTTGATTAACTCTTCTATCTTCTCATCCAGCCTATCGAACCCACTCCTCATCTACACTTGATCTTCAAGAAGCGCCACAAGCTTCTCCTCAATTCTCGCCAACTTGCGATCTACCACACTCATTCTTGGTTCCATTTCCATAACCCTAGTGTTCACCATCGAACACCCAAAGATGCACGTTCACCACACCAATTGATAGAAACTGGTTCGATGAATATTCAATAAAAAGTTCAAAAAACAAGAATGAATCATGCCCCAAACATGAGTGGCTGCTCTTGCCCCTTATTCCCAAAGGAAATCCTAAACAAAAATACTTCATTCCTTACTATGACGATTCCCGTCTATTTATCTCCTCCAGGCTTCATAAAGCCTAATAACATGTCTTAGCCCACAACTACATAAAATAAAATAACAACTACTATTAATTAAAGGCAAATTGGCAAAAATAGTCCTCAAACTTCGTGTTTTTGCGAATTTTGTCCTCAAACTTCTTTTTTATGTTTTTTTGACCCTCAACTCCTTGTTTTTGCGATTTTAGTCTTACCGTTAAATTTTTCGTCAATTTAACCGTTAATTCAATTTTTAAAAAAAAAAATAAAAAATCAAAAGGGCAAAATCGGAATTTTTATTTGCACGGACCAAAATTGCAAATAAAAAATGATTTGGGACCTATTTAGCAAAATAAAACAGTTTAAGGACTGATTTCACAAATTTTAGATAAATAAGCTAATTGCTTCGTATCGACGAGATTTTGAATTAAATTTTCGATTTTTCATATAACTTTATTGCTTCGTATCAAATATAAGTTAACGAAGATTTCGTACCAATATAAACAACATTTAATTCGAAATGCAAAATATATATTGTGAATTAATCATTAAAAAACAAAGTTATTATCACCCAAAAATTTTACTTCAAAATAACCATTTATCGCATAATATTTACTTCAAAATAACTAGAATACAAGGAGAATTGCGAATCCGCAATTGATGCGCTCGCTGACGAATTGCGAAGGAGGCCGACGGCGAAGAACATTCTCTGAAGCTCGCAGCGGAAGAGGAAGTGGGAGACGAATCAGCCGAAGCTGATGAACATGGGGACGAGGTAGATCCAGGCGAGGAAATAGCCGAGGCCGATCATCATGGCCCGGTAGCGGACGTGAGTTATGGTTACGGCCTTCAATGGCGGGTGGTGGTGTTGGGGATTCGTCATGGCAGTTCTATGCAGAGAATGTGAATACGAGACTAACCTTGTTTGCAGTAGTTTTTTTGGCTTATTATAGTATTTTCAAATAAAACTAATATTTTATGTTATTCTCATTTTACTTAACCGATACATATTTTCCTCGTATTCTATTATTCATGAAAAATTACGAATTAAATGTTTTTTTATAACATATTATTCATCGTAAAATACATGCTATAAACTTTTGAAATCAGTCCTTAACTATTTGATTGCCACATATTTTCCTCGTATTCATGTTATTTTGAAGTAAATATTATGCTCTAAATTGTTATTTTGAAGTAAAAAAATTTGGGTGATAATAGCTTTATTTTACTAGCTAGTTATATTAATTATAACTCACTGAAGTGTCTCATTTTTCACTATGATGTGAATTATGAAAACTGTACACTAAAGTATGCAATACGACACAATAATTTCAAAAGAAGCGATGATCAAAATAATGAGACTAAATGACAAAAAAAAAAAACAATATTTTTAATCAACTCTCATAAAAGACAATAAATCAGAACTATATATTCTGATTCACGCTTAACAATGAGAAATGTTGAGAAATAAGTTCAACGATACATACTCTTGTAGTAAGAAACCTTGCATGTGAATACAATGGATCTTCTTTTGAATGCCCTCTATCCTATGTATAAAAATTCCATTGTCTTGGAGAACAAGGTCTACTCTTCCATATTTTAGAGCATGCCAACTGAGTTTGTTGAGAAGTCTATGCATGGACTACAAAAAATCTTGAATCCTTCTTTCTTACTTGCTATTTAATTAAAATTATACTTGATTAAACCTGCAACCAGAAAACAAAATACGAGTGAAAAAAGTTAAAAAAATATTACTAAAGCTTATAAAAAACTAATCTTCTAACGATGGCCACATACTTTTGTTATGGAAACAGTGTCTAGTGATATGCCTAGAGGATCACCAGTTTCTTCTTCAAATAGCACTAAGAGGTTATCAGTAGGGTTGAGGAAGGATCTTGGTATATGGTACCTGACAATCAAACCATTTAGGAAACACAATAGCATGAATTTAGTATCGCATTGGTGTAAATTACCATATTTGTGAAGGAGAGCCGTTAGAGTTATGAAAAGAGATCCAGTATCTTCCAATACTTTCACCATTAATCCAGGCTACACCTTTCCCCATTGAGCTAAGATTTAGTGCAACAGGATCACTCCCCTTAGGTGCATCGAATCTCGACTGCAGAAAAGTCACTGTTTTATAGTGGTAATAGGGAGGGATACTAAGGAGCTGTGAAACTGGACCATGTAAAGACTTACCTTATACCATTTGAGTTGCTGAGAAGAGGTGTTAAATGTGCTCCATTTTGCTAGGCTTGACCCTTCTTCTGTGTAAAGCTGCAACTTCTCTCCTAGTAATCCAACCTTACAACAAGGTGAAGCCATATAGGAGATTCTCAAAAAGAAACACCAAATTCAAAAACTAGGAATTAAGAAAATGTTTGCGTACTTGATATCCCCAAGAGTTGAAGGTTAAGTCTTTATCTTCAATGCTCACTTTTCGCAATCCTGACGCTCTCCTCTCCATATGTGCCCCTGAATCCTGCCAGTTGAAGTTTAAATCAAATGTTGAGTAAAATAGGGGTGGGGTTTAAACTTGAGTAATACCGGTAGCCCAATCATAATTCTTAGCAAGGAGATGTTGTTGACTCCCTCTTTCAAAGGAGCAGCATTCTGTAGAGTTAAACTTTGATTGCTAAAAGTCCCATGTCCTGAACCTGAGGAAAAGAATAGGAACAGATTTTAGCATGAAAATAGTAAATAAGTATACATACAACTTGAAAATAAATAATAAAGGCATGGCTCAAAATTTTACCAAGAAATTTTCCATTCACAAATGCGCGCAGTAGGTGTCCACGAGAATCTACAGTTATCACAGGTTGAGACTCCTCAGATTGCTGCTGATAACTACAATAGATAAGCTGCTGTTATACTTTGGTACTTGGTGACTGTACATTTCTATTTCAATGGTCTAGATTTTAAGTGACTCGGCACAATCTCAAGCTATGCCATGATAATACCTGGCAGTGTACCATAGATAGTCAGATGCATCTTTCGTAGTGTTCATTTGCTCTAGCAATGAATCCGATCTCAGCGTGGTGTCCTTGAACACAAGAACAACTTCCACAAATTCTTGCCACATCTCTGCTGAGGACAACCTCACAGCTGCCTCCATTGTTCTTGTACTGGGTTGGGAACTCACCTGTTGGTGAAAAATCAAACTCTGCTACTTGCTTATAAATGAGTCCATTCTGATCATATTATACTTGCCTTGGCCGTGTTAAATGCAACAGTTTTGCAGTCCGGCAAGATGCTAATAGACATAAGAGGAAGTTTATATGTTTGATTCTGAAACTGCACATCTGCATCACTTCTTGCATCTGTGTTCACAAGAAATGCTGCACATTCTCCTTTGTTTCCCTCATAAACATAGGCCTGCAGGTTTCAGAATGAATACTAAGAACTTGAATTATCAAGCATGAGACTTTCTTGCTTGCACAGACAAAATCTAGTGACAAGGCAGGATGGCTATGGCACAAGAGACTCAGCCACCTGAACTTCAAGACTATGAACAAGCTAGCCAAGAACTCTAAAGTCAGAGGACTGCCCAATGAATCGTTTATCAAAGACAGAAATTGTGAAGCATGCTTGAAGGGAAAGCAGACAAAGAAAAGCATTCCACCAATTCCGTCACCAGTCTCTCCTGTGACTATAAGAGGCAAGAAGTATGCCCTCGTCGTTATTGACGATTATTCAAGATATACGTGGGTCGTCTTCATAGCCAACAAATCTGATGTCATGACTGAGTTGCCAAAACTGCTGAAGAAGCTCAGTGTGGAAAAGGACATCAAGATTCAGAGAATTCGCTCAGACAGAGGAACAGAATTTCTCAACTCAGTAGTTAAGGAGTATTGCAAAAATGAGGGAATTAAGCACGAGACATCAGCAGCTCGCACCCCTCAGCAGAACGGACTTGCTGAACGCAAAAACAGAACACTTAAAGAAGCAGCAAGAACGCTCCTAGCAGACTCCGGACTACCCTCTAAATTCTGGGCAGATGCTACTGACACCGCCTGCTATACTCAGAATCGCTCACAGCTTACACAGCAACACATGAAGACACCTTACGAATTATGGAAAGGGAGAATTCCTTCTATTTCTCATTTTCATATTTTTGGTTGTCCTTATTTATCCACAATAACGGGAAAGATCAGTTGAAGGTCTTTGATAGCAAATCTGATCAAGGAGTATTCTTAGGATACTCTCGAGTCAGTAAAGCCTTCAGAGTCTTTAACTATCGGACTCTTTGCGTGGAGGAAAACCCTCATGTGGTATTTGATGAGTTTGTTACTGAGAATAGGACATCTTCAAAGACAAATACTGAAGATGTCAGCAGCCAGCTACAGGATCTCGCACTAAATGACAAAGCCGAAAAGATCCAGCATTGTTGGGATGATGAGTCAGACGATGAGGACATTCAGAACCATCCCACAGGCAACGTAGCTGACCTGGTTGATTCTATTGAACATAATCAACAACAGGTAACAACGGTCGATGAGGAAGCCCCAGTGCTAACTGAGATCTCTACTGAGTATATAAACTCAGGGGGAACAACTACTGTTCCTGAGCTAAATGCCCCTGAACCTGAAAACTCAGTAGATCCTAACCTTCTTACTGAACTGCTACAGTCACAGAACAACACGAATGAAATGCCTAACACACCTGTTGACTGTGCAGAAGTAATATCAGAAGAAGAAGCCAGACTCATACGTTCATGGCTCGACGCTCACTCTTCAGATCTTATTATAGGAGATCCATCAGCAACGACCAGGACGAGATCTAGATTAAGTCAAGGAGAAAGCTCACTTTATTCTTGTTTCTTGTCTACAGAAGAACCTCAGACAATAGAGGATGCACTCAATGATGCTGACTGGATCATTGCCATGCAAGAGGAGCTGAATCAGTTCGTTCGAAACGAAGTTTGGGAGCTTGTTGACAGACCTAGACATCAGCACGTGATTGGTACTAAGTGGGTCTTCAAGAACAAGCGAGATGAAAACAACGTCATTGTCAGAAACAACGCTAGACTCTTTGCCAAGGGATACTGTCAAGCAGAAGGGATAGACTTTGATGAAACGTTCTCTCCAGTCGCTAGATTGGAAGTCATTCGTCTGTTCCTAGCCTATGCAACGCATCAAAGATTTAAAGTATATCAAATGGATGTAAAGTCAGTTTTTCTGAACGGCGTGCTGAAGGAAGAAGTCTACGTGGAACAACCGCCCGGCTTTCAGTAGGGACATCAGGTGTACAGACTTCGGAAAGCTCTGTATGGGTTAAAACAAGCACCCATGGCTTGGTACGATACCCTATCAGACTTTCTGCTTCAGAAAGGTTTTCAGAAAGGGACAGTAGATCTCACCTTATTCAGCATAAATTCAGGAGATGACATCCTACTGGTGCAAATCTACGTGGACGACATCATTTTCGGATGTAGAAACGTGACGATATGTCAGCAATTCGAGAAAATGATGAAGGAGAAGTTCGAGATGTCCATGATGGGCGAAATGAATTACGTCCTTGGATTTCAAGTAAAGCAATCACCTGAAGGAATATTCATCAATCAAGCCAAGTACACTCGAGATCTCCTGAAGAGATTTGGCTGCGACTCAAGCAAGCCAGTCAAGATCCCCATGAATACGAATTTCAAAATCGATCTAGACAAAGAGGGAGCTTCTGTTAACTCAACTGATTATAGAGCTATTATTGGTTCTTTACTATATTTAACAGCAGGCAGACCTGACATAACTTATGTTGTAGGTCTATGTGCAAGATTTCAAGCGAATCCCAAGCGGAGTCATATGGACTCAGCAAAGAAGATTCTGCGATATCTAAAGGGAACACCTGACGCAGGGTTATGGTATCCTGCTAATGATAATCTTATACTGACAGGTTATTCTGATGCTGATTATGCATGATGCAGGATAGATCGAAAGTCAACTTCTGGAACGTGTCAGTTCCTATGCAGCAAGCTGATATCTTGGTTTTCAAAGAAACAACACTCAGTAGCAACGTCCACTACTGAAGCTGAGTATATGGCTGCTGGAAGTTGTTGTACCCAGATCCTTTGGCTTTGACAACAATTGAGAGATTATGGTATAATTCAGGATGAAGTGCCCATCTACTGTGACTCCACCAGTGCAATTGCCATAACTCAGAACCCAGTTCTACATATGAGATGCAAGCACGTGGATATTCGACACCAGTTCATCAGAGACCATGTCAAGAAGAAGGACATCAGAATGGAGAAAATCCATACTGACAAGCAAAGGGCAGACATACTGACCAAACCACTAGCTAAGAACAGATTCAGAGAATTATCAGTTGAGCTAGGTCTACTAGATCCTACTGAATCGAATCAGTAGAAAGAAACAATTGATAACAATTGGCATCAGTCGAAAGTAACAATTGGTATCAAGTGTAGGAAACAGTACAACAGGTCAGAAGACTCAGTACTTGATTCAATCGGGTGAATCAGACAGTACACAGTAAGGGGGAACGTGTCTATCAGCACATCATATGTCCTCCTGAGTCTAAACAGTAACCATTGTATCGTAAAGTCAGCTGAAGAGGTTTGCGTAGTCTTACATACTTAACTTTTTATCAGAAGCATGCTCGCATTTAATTTATCAGTCGCTTGCACTCAGTAGTTAATGAGCATTTATTTCCCGCCATTAATGTTTAAGGTATAAGTCAGTAGTAAACCGTTCTCATTTAAAAGACTTAGACTTTAATGCTGCCTGCAACGCATTTAATGCATGTCTTCTCACCTTACCTTAACTGCGCATTTCCTACGTGGGTCTAGGTTAGAGGCGGCTTTGGTAATCATTCTGTTTATAACATCAAATCACAGCCGTCATTATAAACGCGAGATTAAATTTCAGCCGTTAGATCAAAACCGCATGATATGCATATCTTATAAAATCTCTCGTTTTTCCCTCTAACTGCACTTTACGCCATTTTCGTTTCTCTCAAGCTTTCTGAAACTCACATTTTCTCTCCTCACTCAAACAGATTGCTAACTAAAATCTCTTATTTTCTGAAACATGGCCACGGTGATGACCCCACCCAACATCGACGAGATCATCAAGTCGCGAATCCAGTTCGAGAGCTTCCATATCTTGAGCCTATCTACACGGCTCTGGATGCTTCCGGACTCAAGCTCCTTGTCTCGAAGCATCCAAAGTCTTATCTGCCCCGACAAGTTGCAGAGGTATATTACAACTGGAGATCCATGGAGGATACTGACGGCGAAGTATCCCAGTTCGCGTACATGAGGGAGGTGACCCCTCAGAAGTGGGAGACGAATCACTATGATATAGATATCCGGGTCGCGCTGCAAGTGTCGTTCGACCTACCGGCCTACGGAGTCTCTCCACTCGGATATAAGGAGAAGGAGTTAAACTCCTATGTTCACCGGTTCTGCGACAGAGACGACATTACCTTCAAATCCGCGCTGCCAAAGAACCAGCTCCTATTGGAATACCGCGGACTCGCTTAAATCGTCACGCACATACTGACGAGTTCCGCCGGTTCCTTCGCTCAGCTGTCCAAGCCGCGTCTTCAGCTGATGATGATAATCGACGACGGCATCCAAGTTAACTGGACTGAGTACTCTGTGGCGGAGCTTAAAGCTCAGGTGCAGAAGTTTGTCGCCACATCCTCCGGAGCGAGGAAGCTGATAAATGTGGGCAAACTACTATACGGGATGAAGATGTCCATATTGATCGAAGATTCAGTATCGAAGATGGCCACCTCCAGTGTACAACAAGCCATAATCAATCAGGCGGCGGCTCTCAAGCTCAGCCAAGCTGAAATGACAGCGTCCCATGACAAAGCCCTCCTGAAACTGAGACAGGAGACGGGAGCTCAGATCAAACAGATACGTGCCGACCAAGAGAACGATTGGGAGCACTACTATGACGCTGTCAAGGATTTCGAGACCACAGCCGCTTCCATTAAATCCATGGTTCTAAATCTTGAAAAGGAAGTGGTAGCCATATGCACTCGCCTCTCCCTGGCTGATGATGTCAAAAAGGGGGAAGGTAAGGAAAAATCTGATAAGAGTGAGGTGGAGGCTCAGGTCAAAAGGAAGGCAAGTCATATTGCCCAGGGGGAAGGTTCAGCTGAGCCAGCTAGAACCAGCTCAGCACCCCCTCCCATAGAAGTCCAAAGTCTGGCCGTCATACCACTCACTCAGGTGCTCGAGCAGACCTCAGCTCAGCACATTGAGGAGGTCACGAGGTATGCTGACCAAGACGACCAAGACGATGAACCACTGCCACCGCAGAGGCTGGGGAAGGAGAAAGCCACTGATATTACTCCACCGCCTTCCCCGACTCCGAAATTCCGATCTAAAGCGGAGTAGGAGGAGTTCGACAAAAGAGTTGCTCAGCAACTACAGGATCAGCTCGATCTAGAGCATCGTCTTGAGGAGGAGATCCAGAAGGCTAAGAAGCCCAGGAAGCCTGTTGGCAAAATTGCTAAGGGCGCACCCAAGAAGCTTCTGGATGCTCAGAAGAAGAAAACTCAGCAGTCGGCTGATGTTCAAGTTGTCTCTGATATTGACAACATTCCCCTCGCTCAGAGGATATCAGATGTTCCAAAATTAACACCTGAGCAGGAGGCGGAGGAAAGAGCCACCTGGGAGGCAACGCTGCAAGGGCTTAATCTCCGAAGAGGAGACACTAGAGCAGCTGCCCTCAGAGAGAAGAAGAGATTGGAAGATCTGGCCAAGATCATCAAAGCTACTAACAAGATGGCCAGTGAACCAGTCATTGACTGGAGGAGACAGATTCCCAGGTCATCCAAACACTACAGGCGAGGTGGTCCGAGAGCCACATATTAGAAGAAAACTCCTCACTGCCATGTAGACAAGTGGATACCGTGGAATCTGAACGAGGAGTGGGAGGAACTCAAGATAGAGTTCATTAAAGGGTACTACGTGTACCAGTGTTATCCTACTGAGATTCCGGCAAATCAGTTGTTCGATGAATTTCTTCATCAATCTAACGCCAGACTCAGAGCACAGGTACACACGATACTTGCTAAGGAGAAATTGCCTCTAGTAGCTCCTGCATTCAGAAGAGTACCTCCTCCTAGAACTACTCGTGGTGTTCTATGCACCAAGGAGATTGAAGACGAGGTTGACGCAGCAGCATATCATCACAATCTAAGTTATGAGCTGCCTGAGGACCTCGAGGACATCCAAACCCTTCGAGCCAGAATCTACAAATGTTACGGCGATTCATCAACGCATATATGGAAGAGTTTTTCGGCCCAATGCACCTGTGAATTTATCGGAGATGGAGGGTCAGCTAGTGAAACAGTATATTGATGGTCTAAGTCTGCATATTCAAGACAAAATCACTATTCAAGGAGTGTGGTCCCTCAACGAAGCAGTGAATCGGGAAATGCAAATTAAATTGCAACTGAATCGCCTAGACTGACATACTACTGGCTCTTGGTGTACCGACTCGTATATGCTCAATGTGAAACATTCAGTTGCCACTTCCTCGCGGGGTCCCACCGAACACCCTCAATCACATAGCTTGAAAGTACCTTCTAGTGGCACATAGCTTGAAAGTACCTTCTAGTGGCGGTTTGCAAGCTTCAACCAAATACAACTCTGCCTCTCGACCCCAACCTTCTACTTCCAATAACTATATAGCAAGCCAAATTTGGGTAAATATTTCAGGTGCGGACAGTTGGGTCACCTATCCAACGCCTGCACCATGCCGAGGTGTACAATCAGTTTGGCTGAAGGGGAGGATGCAGGGGAAAATAAAAATGACTCCTCAATCGAGGATGATTACGAAGGTGAAACTGTTAATTATGTAGTGTAATGATTACTCTTGGCTCCTAAATAAAAATGTTGTATTGACTCAATTTATTTTACTAATTGATGTAAGAAAATTATTCTTCGTTTCAACCAATCTATCTGAAACACTAACTGATTCCTTAAGTGCTTTTGTTGCACTAACTGCAAAAACATTTTCCCAGGTGATCGAAATTATCTGTTTCTATAATATATAATATAATTTAACTTCTCAAAGTAGTTTTAGCAACTCAAACACAACAATTACCAATTCTTGTTTTCCCACATTCTAATGACTTCTCCCCTTACCAGACAAGCCTCAAAGTAAAGGAACTGAACATGAATTTAATAATCAATCGTTATAAGAACAGAGTGTTGGGTTATGAGTCAGTAGATGATACTCAGCAGTTTATTGGGTTAAAATTATATTGGGGGAAATTGTAGTAAGTACTATGGAATTGAAGATCCCAAAACCCAGCTGATATCAGAAGTGTAGTGTCTCGATAGGATTAAATGATGTAATAGGATAGACTGTCTTGTTTTCTTATCCTTCGTGTCTATGTCCAGTACGGGGTAAAATGTTGGACTGATCTTCAGTAGGAAGTTCCTTTCCAGAACCCCACATCATCCTTATAAGAGCTTGTGTTCTTAAGTCATCAGCTGATCTTCGCCTCAATATAAGACACTTTATCAGCTGACAGACATCAGTAGAAGAACCTTATACAAAGCTCAGTACCTTCGGAGTCAACAGCTGACCACACTCAGTAGAAGACCTTATCAGCCGACTCAGACGAAGAAGACAGAGACTTCAAGTCTACTGTATCCGACAGGAAACGACCCAGCTATTCATGTCAATCGAAAGTCAGCAAAATATCATACGAGGATAAGTGAGAGTCAACTCCGATGTCTGACACATCTCACCTACCACAAACCTCGACCAATGAGAAGCCGTTAACGCATTTTCTGCTCTGACCAACTAAAGCTGCTCTCATGTACAGTGATCAACAACTCTGCCGCAACAATTCGAATTTATGGTCGTTTTCCTTGGAAGTTTGTGACACGTGGCATCGTCCTCTCCAACGGGCAAATACCAGAGTCACGACTATAAATAGAGAAGAAAATCCGAGCTCCACGCACGGGAAATCAAGGGAAAAACGCTCAAGCATTCAAACACTCTAGCGCATTCAAGATAATCCAGCGAAGAACTTGCTCAATAGAATATTCTTAGTTCTTCTCTTTAGAGTTCTTTAGATCCCTCTTCTCTAACTAATCTCATCGTTAAATCTATAGCTTAGAAATTCGAAGGAGTTAACTTTTAGTGATTGTTCTTATTGTAAGAACTCCTTCTAGTTGCAGAAATTCCCCTCCCCTTCAAATATCAGTTTGATTTGTAAAGTCGTTAAGGACTATAACTTAGAAGGGTTCTGTCCAGTGCACAGATTCCTTGCTGAGGCTTGCTCAGATAAATCAACAAGACCTCATGTTCAGCAGGACCGTGGACGTATGATCTTGCGTATCCGAACCACGTTAAAAATTGCTTGTGTTATTTACTGTTTTATTGCATTGCATACAAACTGATTACAAAATCATATCTTGCATAAAACGTATTCAGAAAGTGTACTAGCCAAAACGATTTGACTTGTGAAAATCACGTTTTCAAACTGAGACGAATCTCTGGGCCCCACACTATTCCGCACTAAGGTTTTCGACTGAGTCTCAAGTGCTGACAAAAGTCAGTAGGAGAGCTCAGTAGTTGTGTTGGTCCCGAGAGCACGTTCAGGTGTAGTGGGGAGGGTGAATACACCTAAAACCGATTTCTCAACTTGAAACACGAACAGTCCTATTCAGGATGGTGTCGTACTGAATGAATTCAGCAGACCAGACAGCTGTTCTGAATCGTGTTAGGCAAAGAGATACTGACTCTACTGAGACCTGCTAACTGACTGAGTCAGAATTCAGTGTCTTCAGTTTGAGTTCAGTGGTGCGGAAATGTGTAGGCCCAAAACAGTTGAGTGGAAAACGTTTTATCAAAACAGTTTCAGTTCAGAAGAATAAGCAGTTAAGATCGCTGAAACTTAGTTGAATGATTTTAAAGGATAATTTTCAGTATGAACAGTTAAAATCAATGCAACAGTAAATAAGAGAGCAAGCGAGAGACACAGAGATTTTTAAAGTAGTTCGGATACACAGGATCCTACGTCCACTGTCCCGAAAGATCAGGAGGCTATTTATTATACTGAGTTAGTCTCAGTCAGCTTGTACACAGGACAAAGCCGCGTCTTGAAATTTATACTGAGCAAGTCTCAGTTTACAAAGGTATCAAACTTAAGCGTTTGACTAACTCTCCAACTATGAAGGAGTCCTTTTACAATAAGGATCAGGTTCAAGGATGAACTCCTTCGTCTAAGCTATGGATATAATCGGTTGAGCTTAGGGTTAGAGGGATAGGGAACGAGAGTGTTGCTTCTAGAACGACGAACAGCTGAGTTAAGCTTTAAGTTCGTGTAACGTCGTTTGGATACTAGAGGCTTTGTATATCGGTTCAGCTTGGTTCCCTAAGAGCTAGATTGTAGTCTTTCGCCGGGGAAATATTCTTCGAGTTCTTGCGGAAGACTTAGGCTTTTTGATTTGCTCGTTGAATGCTCTGTGTTTTTGTGTTTTCCCTTGAGCTTCAAATTTCGAATGATCCCTCTATCTATAGAGAAGAGTCTTGGAAAGATCCGTTGGAGACGATCATCCCTTACTCTCTCTCTTTTGGTAGCTAACGGCTCTTTTGAAGTAGAGTGACAGTGTCCTTTCCCTCCTTTTCTGGAAAGTTGTTGACTTGCAGCTTTAGTAGGTATAGGACAGGTGTCTGCTTGCCATTCGTCGAGGTTAACAAAGCAGTTGAGACAGAACAAACTTCGAGGCATACTGAAGTTGACTTCTCTCTTCCTCGTATTTGACTATGCTGATTGTCATTCAAAAGATCTGACAGTTCGGTAAGACCGTCGGCCGTTCTTGAGAGTCCGATCTTCGATTCGGTAGCAAATATGCTTGAAATGGCTTTCCGAAGATCGGCTCGAGTACGGTGAACTACTCCTGCTGAGTTCAGTTCTACTGACTCTATTCAGTATACTGCTCCTGTTGAGTCCAGTATTTACTGAGTCTTCTACATCTGGTGCTGAGGCTAATAATCTACTGAACGCCTGAACCAGAGCAGAGTGTCTACTGAGTCTGAACCCTCAGAGACAAAAACAATTACAACGAAATGGTTCACCAATCAAGATAGGGTTTTGGGATCTTCAAATCTTCATAGATTCACTCAGAGTATAAGCCTACTGAGCGCGTATCAGTACGGAAGATAGAATCATTTCCCACTAAGTATTACAGTGCTGAAGATAGAATCATCACCCAACAAGTTGACTCACTCTCTGACCCGTGATCGAAGGTCTGGCACTGTTCATCAGTTGCACCAAACAGCTCAGTTGTCCTTCGGTTTGAGAAAAAGAACAGTACTCAGGTGTATTCACCCCCCCTCTACACCTGACTCTCGTCTCCGGACCAACACAGAGAATGTAGAATTTCTATGTCTCATGAAATATTACGACATACGATCCAAAATAACCAAGCGCTTTTCTGTTACTACCATAAAAGCTACTCCACCCAAACAAGCCAGACTTTAGAAAGAATTATATCTTCTATTTCAATATATATATTCGGATATTATTATGTCTTTGTCTGAAGATAAAAACCAAGCAATGTTGTGTAATGCTGATAATAGCATCCATGAACCCTCTATCATTTAAATATTTATTTATTAGTTTTTCTCTTCTTCACATCATCTTTTATTTAAAACACCCAATTTTTAAATAAACTTCCACATTTCTTCATTCATACATATGTGAATTTTATACAAGAAGAGCTTGGGGTCTATGAGTCTGTCTCACAGAGATGGACAAGGTCAAGTTTTCGTTCAAATAAATCCAAAATTAAATAAATAGATCATTCATGTTAAACACCATGACGGGAAAAATTAAAAGATTTGAAGAAGACTTATTTGAAAAGAAGAGAACTTTGCTATGGGAGAGTAAACTAACAATGAATAAAGAGACTTATCGAAAATATTGTAATATGGCCCACTATGGACAATGGATGAACCGAATTTGCTCGAATTGCCCAAACTAAAAGGAGCCAGAATTTGGAAAAGGGATTCATCACAGGATGGACCGAAAACGAGTAGGGGACGAAGAACATAAAGGTCCAACACATCGAATACCTAGAACCCAGCAAAAGGGTAGAATCTAAACGAAGAGACAGAGAATTATGCAACTCTGTAGAGAAAGAGGCTCATCAACATAAAAAAACAAAAGATGAGCATAGGTAGCAGGCTAAGATGACAAAATTTATGTCAAGGTAATAAAGAGCAAACAAACAAATTCTTGCCGATCAAGATCACGAGGAGCTAAACAATAATCCAAACCTTGCCGCAAATTTCATGTGAAGATGAAGAAGTAGTCCACTTCACCGCCCAACTCTAAGTGACAGCAGGCTGGCCTCGACAATCAATTGAGTTAAGGCAACAGGAGAAGGAAGGTCTCAGACCTTTATATAAAGGAAGCAAAGAAGAAAGCAAAGATTAACATTCATTTTCTTAGTTTTCTTCAAATAAGTTTGTAATTGCTCTCTACTTTTCCTCTTGTATGATAGCAACTAATTCAGCTACCATAGGTAGCTAAACCAATTTGTCTCTTTCCAAAAGGAGATATACTTATGTAATAAATATTTATATTTCCTAAATAAAATCCTAGCTTTTGTTAATCTCTTCCATACTTTGTTCATTTCGTATAAGAATCAAGATTCATATTGTACACCTCGAGTAGGAAACGAGCAAAGGTTGTGCTGAGTACTGCTGAAGGAATTCATAGGAAACCATCAATTGCGATTGCATGGTCTCTTTTGATTTGGTAGATGAAGGCTGGCAGCAAAGAAATGGTTATGTTTGACTCTTTTGTATAGGTATTACTATAAGTAAGTCTTTTGTATATGCATGGATTATTATAAGTAAGGCTTTTGTAAATGTACTATTATTATAAGTAAGGCTTTTGATTATGTACAAATATAAGTTAATCAGTTCATATGTTGCATCACTGTTTATCAGTTCATAGGGCAATAAACAAGGCAGACACACAGCAATCAAGGCCACAAGCCAAATGCACAAACCTTTCAGTTTTCATCATTAAGGAATACACAACCTTACAAGGCCAAAAACCAAGTTCAAGGCAAATAAATGTTCTTATCTAGGGCAATAAACAAGGCAGACACACAGAAAAATCCGGCACAATCAAAATGCATAAACCTCTCAGTTTTCATCATTAAGGAATACACAACCATACAAGGCCAAAAGCCAAGTTCAAGGCAAACAAATGTTCTTATCTAGGGTAATAAACAAGGCAGACACATAACAATCAAGGCCACAAGCCAAAGGCATAAATCTCTCTATTTTCATCATTAAGGAAGACACAACCATCCAAGCCCAAAAGCCAAGTTCATAATGTGTGCAAGGGGTCTTATCATTTCATATCCCCATCTAAACACCTCCAACACATACTCTCACCCACAAGACACAGAGGCAATGCATATTAAGAGAATAAGGGATCGATCTCACCAATTTGAAGTAAGTCGGAAGCCATATCCGTAGAAAGCTCTTGATGTTAGCTTTAACACATGGTCTTTCCATATAGGCCTTCAAGGTAGCCATCGACTCTTCATAAGCTAACGCCATCTCGGCCTCCAACACCGCCCGCGAGTCAATCGTCGGCGACGCCAACTTAGAACCCATTTCAGTTTATGGAACATAAGATTCAATCTCTGTTTCTGGAACATAAGACTCAATCTCTGTCTCTGGAACATAAGACTCAATTTCAGTTTCTGGAATGAACTCTTCAAAATCCGAATCTGCATCCAAAGGTACCATCTCGGCCCGAATCAAGGCCGCAAGGCACCAGTCACTTTGGATCAGTGACGGATCTGAAGGCTCAGTGGTGGTTTCACAAACAAACTGCGAAGGGGAGTTGGTGGTGTCGTCGGGACAACTTTCTTCGCTCAGAAACCAGATCCCCAAACCTTTTTGGCAACGAGGGTAGTATCTGCTAAAGAATCGTTGGGATCCGTTGGATTCATCACGGCGAAGTGGGAAGATAGAACTCAAGAGAAGATTCAATCGCGACGCGCTGAAGAGAGATTAGGGTAAGAGAATGAGGAGAGAGAATAGGGTAAAGAGAATAATGAGGTAAAAATCTTTCGTAAATTTTGTTTTGTTAATATCTGTCATTAGTGGGTTAATTAAAAAGGTAATAGTGGAGTCATTAGTTTTAAAATTTTGCCAAAATAAAAAACGTGCCAATAATAGCGGGACGTCCATTTAGGGAAACTGTGTCGGTAATAGCGGGACGGAGGTAGTATAAGATAAGATGGGCCTTGCTAGATAGGCTTATGTGGGTTGGGCTGACATATATTGTGTGCAGTGTAGAATCTGAGGTTGGCATGGCTAGTAATTCAGTTCGGTTGTGGAGACTGTCGAAAACCGATGCCGTATATAACTTTTTTTAATTCTATCGGTTTGCAGGTTAATCGAGTAACTGACAACAGTAACTCACATTGATAGTTATTTAACTGAGAAATCGATTAGGCCGGCATTGGTTCTAGAACATAGATATTATCGATGGTAGTTAACAGAGTGTCGATTTCGGTTTTCCTGAAAATGCACCGGTTCCTAGGCTTACCGACAATCTCTCTCCAATTCTGGAACGCCCTCGGCAAGTCGTAGGCACAAGATATATAGAAATAGTTTCTTGGCCCAAGTCTTAGAATTTAGATATGATTTCAGATTCAAATTAAATTTGAATTATGTTAGAAGCATGTAAGTATGTTCGAAGCATGAATTATGTTTGAGTTTGGTAGGGGTTGTTGTTGGTTTGTCTAGAAACTATCGATTATCGGTAGTTTACTTCAGTGTCGATGAACTGTTTGACAGGCCTAACTCGCCATTGCACGACCTAGGCTAGACCTATTTTTTTTGAAACAAATTAAATTAATTATTTATTTTCTAGTTTATTACCCCCTCCATCCCGCTATAAGTGGCTTAAAATTTTTCGGCACAGCTATTAAGAAAGTAGATGATAAAGTATGAGAGAGGAGTAGATGATAAAGTAGGAGAGTGAAGATAAATGAGATAGTAAGAGAGTAGATGATAAAGTAGAAGAAAGGAAATGAGTAATATAATGAAAATATATGATAAAGTAGGAGATAAAAATGATAAAGTAGTATATATAAACAATAAAGTAGGAGCTAAATTGCATTTGAGCCACTTTTACTGGGACATCTCAATTGAGAAAGTGAATCACTAATAGCGGAACGGAGGGATTAATAGAAATTATTTTGATTATTTTTTTTTAATTTGAATGTTTTATTGAATAATTATTATCTACAAGCATACAACTTGCTTACAAGAGGTTAGCTGTTAAGGAAAATGTCCCCTCGAATTATTCTGTATTGAAGAGATTAGTTGTCTGAATGGATTCACATTTTTGTTAAGGGAGTGGATAATAATTATGTCTTAACGGTTTAGGCAAGGTTAGTTTGGGAACCTTCTGTATTGGAGGAGGATAAAAGCATCTCGCATGTTCTTCGCCAGTTGATGTGTTATGAGGTGCAAGGTTAACCTAACAAGGTTTGGTTCCACATATCCTGACATATGATCAGATTTTCACAGTTGGAGTACGCACTGGCGACCGGATTGACATTTGGTGACTGTTTGTTTGATCCAGAGGCACCTCGCAACCCAAAAGAGTTTAGGTTTTATATGAGGCTGAGACATGATTTGACAATATCTAGAGGTGATTTGATGAATATGTTGAAAGGTAACAAAGTCGATCATCTGTCCAGGGAATTATTATCCGAAGGTGGTCAATCTCTTGGCTTTGATGTGCTTCTTCTTTGCACTTGTCGATACGAAAAAAGATTGAGACTTAGATGTGGGTGTTGGCAGACGATTTGGGTGCGTGGAACGAGTTCCCGCAAGGACCTACACTTACTAGCACTACCTCACCTATGTTCCCAATAGATTGGAAGGTAGCAAATCAAAATATCTTCTGTAGGGGACAATTTGAGCGCTTCAGGTACCCTTATAGTTGTTTACTCCTTAATGTAGAAGTTTGTGAAAAGTCGAGAAGCGATAGCGCTATTGTCTAGCGATCAAGAGTCGTTAATTGATATATTTTATGAAATTTGATGTCAGTACGTTGTAACACCGATTGAGACTATACAATTTGGACCACTTTTTCGGTCTAATTTCCATCAACTTCGCATAAGCTACGAGCTTCTTCTAGCAGATGACATTCATAGCGCGATAGAATGTTGATGATCGATATGCGTATGCGGCCTCATTGAATATTTGAACAACCTGATCACCATATCTCGTGAGCTTATTTGCGATATGGTAGAGGCCATTGTATGTGTCTAGAAAACCGTCTCTTGTCGCGTTCACAATACTTTTGTATTGGTCTGAGATAATTATTAAACTCTCTCAGATGTAAAAACTACTTTCAATCGTAGCATAACCCATGTCCACAAACACATCATTCTACGTCAACACCAAAAATGAGTGGAAATATTTGCTCTTTTGCGACCATGGTAGCTCTAACGAATAATATTTTCTTATTTCTCCCCTGCAGATGTGTCATGTCGACCACAATAACCTTTTGGAGGTTGAAAAACCATACAACACGAGAAACACCAAGCATAAAAAATAAATATCAGGAATGGCCATCCTCTGAGATCAAAGTATGTACCGGGATCTCTCATGTGGAGCTACGGCAGATAAGAAGGAAGCTTGTTGTACGACTCCGCATGTCGGTCATAAATCATTGATATGACAACATTGCATGCTCGTAGTGCCATATTCTATTTAGTGGGAATAACAGACTTATCCAATTTATCCGTTTGAATATCCTTGGGTTTCGCTATTTGAATTTGACGATGCATTTTATTAGCAATATAAGTTGCTATGACCTTCGTCGTGCACATTTCTTGAACCAAGGCCAGACAAGTCACGATTACAAGTGTGCTACGATGTGAATGAAGTTACAACATAGAATACCTTAGCCCTACACTTAGCCCACATAGAAAATGGATCTTTTGCACTGGGTTTGGATAGGCATTCCAACCAAATGATATTAGAACGTTTCAGCTCCATTTTCCATATAAAATAGTGCCACAACAGAAGAGCGTTCATCTTTTTCACAAAATATTCAATCCTTCACATAGAGGCCCATCCACAACATGATCCAAGTTTTCTTACCATAGGTGAATCAGATATATCAAAAGGTAAAATTGGAAGGGGGAGGGAAGGAATATACCTGAGTGCAGTTTCGAACTCAGAGAAAAGTGAGCTTCAGTATCAACCTTGAAGTATGAAAATGTCTCAACCACTAACTGTACATCGACTAATGACAAGCAGCCAACTGGCAAAGTATCCGATAAAAACTGTAAGTCAACCACTTTCCTGCAAAGAAAGAAGACTCTACAGAATTCAAAAAAGAGTCGTTAGCTACCCATAGAGTGACACATGGACAGTTCGTCTCCAACAAATCTATTCACAACTCACGCCTATAAATAGAGGGAAGATCGAATTCAAAGTCGCACAACACGAACATACAAGCGAACTATCAAGGGAACCTAAGCTTTCAAAGAACTCAAGCTCTAGCATTCTTAAACGAATATTCAAGTGAAGAACATGAACCCATAGAGATTATTCCTCACTGTTCTTCGCTCTATAAACCTTTCTTGTTCCCACACTCTAACCTAAGCTCATTGTAAATTCTATAGCTTAGATCGAAGGAGTTCATTTATTGAACTGGTGTTAGTGTTAAGAACTCCTTCATAGTTGGAGATATATTCAAACTATTATTGTTTGACCCTATAAACTGAGACTTGCTCAGTATAATCACAAGTTAAAGTTTGTCCAGTGCATAAACTAACTGAGACTAATTCAGTATAATAAAAATAGTCTCATGCCTTGTTGAGGACAGTGGACGTAAGATCTTGCGTATCCGAACCACTTTAAAAACTGATGTGTAATTAACTATTGCATTGATTAACTGTTCATACTGAAAATATATTTACAAATCACACAACAACATTTTTAGTACAAAGCCTAAAACATCGCACTAATCTACCGAAACTATTTTTATTAAACAAACGTTTTCAAGAAACAAACTGAATCAGGCCTACACTTTCCGCACGCTACTAAACCCTGTTGAACGCTACTGAATTCTGACAGTAAGTCAGCTAGCAGAGCTCAGCATCTTCAGTCACTCTGTCCACGCGATCAAGAACAGCTTGCTTGGTCTGCTGAAGTCATTCAGTAGGCTTCCTCCGTCTATCGGACTGTTCACGTTTTAGTTTGAAAAAGGTTTTCAGGTGTATTCACCCTCCTCTACACCTGAACGTTTGACTCGGGACCAACATGAGCCATCTTGAAAAGAAAAAAAATGGAGAATAAGAAAATAAAATCATTAACTCAACTAGTGCACAAACAATATTATCTATTCACATTAATTTAAAGAAATTTAGTATTCAGAAAAATAAAAAAAATTGCGGTTAACGCGATGACATTTAACATAACTAAGCAGGCAAAACTCATACTTTCAATTTCAATCTTTTTCTAAAATAATTTCAGTTTTTACGAGAATCATACTTTAATTTTATAATATTATTTTCTCCATTGCTAACTTTCGGAGCAATCAATCTTTATCCAGCAAAATCAATAACCCATGTGCATTAACACCCAAACCTTTTGCATATCTTTACCCCAATAGTCCAAGAATGAGCATAAGACTTAAATTTCAATCAAAATAAACGTAAATCATCATCAGAATACATGGAGCAATTCTTAAATGTCAGTGCAATTATAACTGTTTTGATACAGCTATAAATAACAAATAAATCAAAGATAGTTTTACTAGAAAAATAACTCAAAAGAATTAAGACTACTACGCCCCTAGAATGCAAAATATCTTCCCTCTCGGCTCATTTTTGTTATCATAAATATAACAAATTGGAAAATCTAGTTGTATTCAATTCGACAACATTATAGGAGATATCATACTAAATTCTTCATTGGTCTGACAATATTACATAACTAATAAACAACATTTCATATTAAACCAGTATATATACATATATATGTTTACATATCTACACATCAAGTATATATCAAAAGAACAACAATTACTTATACTTGATTCCTGGAAGCAGTCCAAAAGTACGTAAAACCATCAAGATTGATAGCAACCGAGTGATCTAAGCGTAGCACTCGCGAGGAAACCCTTTGGGAAAGCGGTAGGCGTCAGAGCAGTAGTTATAGATCATGAAGTTCCTCCGCACCCATCTGAGTTTTGCTTGGTTGATGTTGGAGTCCAATTGGCGAGACATCCATGGCCTGGTGTTGAAGTTTCTGTAAGAAGCAGTGAAAGGAGCATGACTCCAGTCTGTCTTTATCAGCCCGCCCCTCGTCGCCCATTCATCAGCATTCCAAATGCTTGAATAAAGCCTCATCACCTGCTTGTTGGGGAACGCCACTCCAATCCTTTCCAAGTTGTTGAATTCTCGTATCGGCACATTGTCCACTGAGAAGCTGCATGTCATGTGTAAAACTTAACTTTCTTTTATCCCACATCGGTTATATCAAAATTCAAAACTTACACAATGGTTTGGGGAGTCCATAGAATGGAGTAAGTGTGAAAATCCGATGTGGGATCGAACCACAAGTGGAACTGCTGCTCTCTCTCTCCCCTGCCTTGAGTGTAGACGTTTGTATGGAGTGTGTAGGGCTGTCCGGTAAGATTTCCCAGGAATTCGAAATCTATCTCGTCGTGATTCGGCCCTTGTGATGACAACTATATATACACAAAGAAAAGAAAAAACGTTGAATTAAATCCTAAATCAGTTGGAGATAGGAAAACGATCGAGGAGAGGGAGAGTACGTAATAGGCGGTGACTGTTCCGGCGGAATTGCCGGGTACAAGCTTGAGCTGCATATCGATTCTTCCGAACAGATATTCCTTCTTGGACTGAAAACCGGAGCCGGAGTTGGTGTCTAGAGAGAGAGTGAGAAGCTGGCCGTTGTTGAGGATTTTGCCTCTGCCTTGGCCCCATGTGATGTCGAAGTCTTGAAAATAATTGTTTCCCAGAACTGCCCTTGTTAGGGATAACAAGAGTAGAGCACCGATCGTTGAATAAGAAAATAGGCCCATTTTTGTTGCCTTTTATCGCAAAATTTAATATAAACACATACGCGAACATACACACATATATGTAGCATTGAATATTTATGGATGGATGCAGAATAATGGATTTTGAGAAACTGACATCTGGGGAGCCGGAATTCAGCAGCAGATGCACCTGTGAACAGCTAGCTAGCTTTGGTATACAATAGATAAGTATAAATATGTTTCAAGATCAACACCTGTTTTGAGGGTTGAGGACAAATTCACTGCTCAAGATATATAGGCTAGAATTGATGGAAATTTGTTGTCACGTACCTCCTCCATCTCATTAATAATATCTTATATTCTTAAAACTAATGTTCAACTAATAATATTTTATTATTAAAAATAGCAATGAATTTGTGACTATAAAATAAATTATCCAAATATCTCATTTTATTAATATCCGTGACAAAAAATAAAATAAAATAAAATAATAATAACTGGACGAAAAGAGTATAAAATCACTATTTTAATTATTCAATATATTTGGATATTTTGTTACGTAGAATTTCCGAGATCATTCCGTATAATAATTTGTGGAGGTTGGTTTTTTTAATTCTTCAACACTCTTAAATTATATACATATTTCTGATCATCATGATAAAAATGCACCTCTTGGGGAGAGAATTATAATGACTTGAGTGTTGAGTCAAAGCAGAAGCTGAGAAGCGGTGATCACATACATGAATCATGATGATGTATATCTTCTTCTCTTAAAGCTGAGAAGCGGTAATATGGGCCTAGAATGAACTGTGGACTCTTGCTAGGAACCCTACGAGATTTAGATCATTAATTATTTCTCTCAAAAAAGTCTTTCACCTATCCTTATTTTATCTGTGAAATATTTTTTAAATAAATTCATGTTTCATAAAGTAAATTTCTCTTGATGCACCATATTGATAATATTCAATTTACATTAATTTTATTGACATTTGATTTCTAGATTTAATTTAATTAATTTTTTTTCATCGAGAGACTTTCTGTTCGCAAGAAAATGCCAATTCGTTTAGTTTATAACGTCTTAAAATACTTTTTTTTTCTTTTTTTTATTTTGCCTAATTTACAAAGAAAATTCACATTACCCCCAAATACCCATAAGGAGGCAAAATTGTGCATATCTAGATTGCACTCACACGGTTATTGCAGTGACGGAAATGTGTACACGTGCACACTGTTTATTCTTTTTGATAATTTTTTTCTAGCATTGGCCCAACCCATCATGGAAATAATAAATGAAATGGCCCATATATAATCTTCGTTAGCCCATTAACTCACTCTACTTGAAGACCCTAATTACTAAGTGGCCAATTTCAAGTTTTCAACACACTAGGGGCTTTGCCTAGGACTCCCAATCTTAAGGGTCCCAAATTCTAAAACACGGCCCAATACAGTAGCGCCCATTAAAAAAAAATAATATGATCCCACATTAATTTTTAAGGCCACTCTCATAACATACTTAAAAAAAAAAAAAAAAAGTTTAATATGAGCACATTACAATTACAAACCCAACTTCAAATTAATGATTTAAGGGTCACTCTCTTTTTTTAAGCTCATTAAGTCATTACTCACTATTTACCAAATCAAGTACCCAACGGCCAAATGCAGCAACGGCTCTTTCTTCATTTCTTGCAGCAACAGTCGGTTCTCTCTGCGCCTTAGATATTACAGAAAACTGATAAATGGCAAAACCTCAAAAAGATACCGACTTTTTAAGTTTGTTGCACTTTACGGGTTCTACTTTCAAAGTTATGTATGCACACAAATATGGAAGCATGTGCTAGCTTTCGCTGACTGACAACATGATTCACGAAGCTTCGACAAGGGCCCCGTTTTTGCTTTTCGTTTAGGGCCACCGGAATATCAGGGCCAACCCTGCTCTTTGTGTTTGTGAATTTTGAGCATTATTAGGTTTTGAAATTTGAATATTCAAAGGACAATTGTGGGGAGGTGGAATAGTTTAGCAGTGGGTAATGCAACTAAAATAGCTAGAAAATTACGTTGGCTTGAATAGTAAAGAATTTATTAACTTGAATAGTCTTCCTACGGATCCTAGTCTTAGAAAACCGATTTCTGAATACCACCCAAATCAAGTTGATGACATTAGAAGGTATCATCTGCAGACGGGGGACATTAGAAGGTATCATCTGCAGACGGGTCCCTGTCAGCTGTGCAAACCATGTTTTCCCCCAAAAAAAGATTGGGAATAAATTCCATTACTAGGTTGAATCCGGTTAATGGGTTTGTGGATTTTAATTTATCAAGCTTGAAAAGGTTGGCTGACTTTTATCCTAGTGACTTCTCATTAAATGAATGTGTGATTCTCGAGAGCCAGCTAAAGATGTATGTTATGGATGTGCGAACAGCGGATAGATTTAGTCAATTGTATGGGCTTATGAATTTATGTTGAAAGCTATGGAAACAAGAAAGCACTGTCATATCCATTGGTATATTGACTATTGAAATTTGAAAGTTGTTTTTGCCTGTAGCAACATCGAACGTGGAAAGATGCTTCTCTGCAATGAACATCATCAAGAAGGATTTGCGAAACCGATCAATTTTTTAAAGTGATTATCTTGTATGTTGAAAAAGATTTGCTTAGAACCATTACAAATGATGATGTAATTGAGTGTTTTCAAAATATGAAAATGCGCAAGGTTGAAGTATGATTTGTAGCTTTCTAATGATATTGAACTTTGCAGTTTAACTTGCACACACACTATAAAAAATTCCTGTGTCCGTTACTGGAATATTTTATCGTGTTGGAGTGTCCGATACAATGATAGTTGTGAAATGTTTGTGGCTTCTAGATGCACATACTTGTTATTCCTGATTATGAGTATATTATCTAGCTTGGATGCTCACCCCAACATGAGTTCTAGCCGATTGATAATCCTACAGCATGCAACTACCAATACCATACAAAGGAAATTATAAATTTACAATAAGTTAAAAACTAATGAGTTTTAATATGGTGCATTGCTATCATTAGATAAATGGTACAGTCTTTGTTGAACAACTTAAGTATATTATAATTACAATACTGATGAATAATTCAATACACATATAGAGAAGAAAGAGACAATCCATGAATTTACGTTTGCTTGTTTCTACTTGAATTTGCATTCAGATAAACCCGAATAATTGCTATGGATACCTCCATATGGTATAATAAATATGCTTTACATTTTCCCTTAAAAGAAGAGATTAAATTTATAAAACGAAAAGGATACAATCAATATAAAAGCATTTACAATCTGGTTTTAGTGTTTGACATTTGTCCAGCTTTAATTTTATCCTAAGAAAACACTCTTTTTGGCGGCCAAGAATTGTCATGTAGATTAAGAAATAGTCTATTAGATGGTTCCACATACCACCGGCTTACATAGAAGAAACTTTCAAAACCGTGTATACGTAATCAGTCTCCAGCCTTCAAGATTTCAACATTCACCAATCTGTCTCCAGCTGCCACTTCTATACATTTCAATACATTCATTCATATCACCCCAATTCCTCTACATTCTTTTTCATCTCCAACCTTTGAATTTACTAGCCTATAACAAACACGGATACGGATGGACCTACCCGACCTACTCAACATGGGCTTCTAATACACACAATGACCTCGAGAATTGAATAAAATTAATAATATTAATACAAAAACAAGAAGATTAAAATTATACTGCGAAATTTTTGAAAATTTCAAAATAGATGATCAAAATTAATTTTTTTTTTGAACAATAATTTATAGAATTTCCTAAACTTCCGTAAAAATTTAAAATTATGCTCGGAAAAAAAAATTAAAAGACTGAATGAACCGCTACAAGAGTCGGAGGGCGACACGGTACAGTTGTGATTCCACAGCTCCGAACCGCGGAAGCAGCACTAAAAAAAATACGCGCAAGTTCACAAGAGGGGTGGGACCCACCACATATATGTATTTAGCCTAGCTTAGCTGAGCTGACCTTCCAAGGCACCAAGAAAACCTATCCAATCCCACACCTACAAAGCTGTGGAGTAATCCAACGACTTGTTTACCGCAGCTTCTTAGAAGCCAAAGATCCATACAATTCCACAACTATAAAAACAAAACCCCCCACACACTTCCAACTTCATAATCAAAACACAACTATGGCTTCTGCAATGGCCCTCATCATACCCATACTTATCATCATCAGTTTCACCAAGGCAGCATCTGCTGCCAATTTCTACCAAGACATCGACGTAACATGGGGTGATGGACGCGCTAAAATCCTCAACAATGGAGAGCTCCTCACCCTCTCCCTTGACAAAGCTTCAGGCTCAGGATTCCAATCCCGGAACGAGTACCTCTTTGGAAAGATTGACATGCAGCTCAAACTCGTCCCGGGCAACTCAGCCGGTACTGTCACTGCATACTACGTAAGTTTTCGCCTCCAGTTCCATATACTCAGTTTATCAAGCAACAATCACAAATTCTCTCTTATTTGCAGCTATCTTCACAAGGGCCAACACATGATGAGATAGACTTCGAGTTCTTGGGGAACCTGAGTGGTGACCCTTATATTCTACACACTAATGTGTTCAGCCAAGGGAAGGGCAACAGAGAGCAGCAGTTTTACCTCTGGTTTGATCCAACTGCAGATTTCCATACCTACTCAATCCTATGGAATCCTGAGAGAATCATGTAAGCATACATACACTTCACCTTTCCAAAATCTACATGTTTCTAATACTTTTACCTTGGTTTCAGATTTTCAGTTGATGGGACTCCCATTAGAGAATTCAAGAACTCTGAATCAGTAGGGGTTCCATACCTAAAATCCCAGGCAATGAGGCTTTACTCGAGCCTGTGGAACGCGGATGACTGGGCGACAAGAGGCGGCCTTGTGAAGACGGACTGGAGCCATGCTCCGTTCACAGCCTCGTACAGGAACTACAACGCGAATGCTTGTGTTTGGTCATCGGGTTCATCTTCTTGCAGCGCTAATCCACCTGCAAACAATAGTAGTGCATGGCTTAACGAAGAATTGGATGCAACAAGCCAAGAGAGGTTGAAGTGGGTGCAGAAGAATTACATGATATACAACTACTGCAGCGACTCAAAGCGCTTCCCACAAGGCTTCCCTGCAGAATGCACCATCAACACCACTGCATGATGAGGAACAAGGCTTACACAAATACTACTTTACAGCATATAACTAATAGAGTTTACAATTCTTTGAATTTTTTGCCCCTCCCCTTTCTGTTGTGTGTTTATGAACAGTGTGTAATGTATGCCTTAATCATCAAGTAATCAATAAACATGAAGAAATAAACTATACTCTTTTTGTCAGTGCTGGTGTGTACTCTTTTTGTCAGTGCTGGTGTGTTTCTTATGCATTAATAATCAAGTAATCAATAACTATACTCATTTCAAGAAAAATGATAAAATGACCTTACAGACATAGATTCAGTAACTATAAACTTAAGAGAGCGATTCACGTACCTTCTCAGTCACTTCCACGAAGAGTTACAAATCAAGGGAGCCGGAACTATAGAGGTTAGAACATAAACTGAAGACAAGAAATTTGAAGAATCTGAGAAAATATGATACAAGAAAGAGGAAACCCCCATGACATAGTACGTACGACAAGCTGTAGTCAAATTCAGTGTAATTTGACATTGAATTGGAAATAAATGATAAGCAACACTAGTCGTGTTCAACATAAACACACGGAAACTAAGCAAAAATCAAATCAATAGTGTTATAAGCAAACTTACTGTACAGGTGACTGTACATGAAATCATATGAAGACAACATAGGTCTTCAAGAATTCTGAGAATTAATATACTCTCACACAGTCGTGAAAACCATTCAATCCTAGTTGCATTAATGAAGAGTAGCAGTTGTCAAATGTAGGCTGGTTAACTCAATCTTGAGGAAGAAAAGTCATTCATCATCCAACTCCACAATGCGGGCCCTCCTTTCTGCTGCTTTCTTCCTGATGAAGATGCCCCACCTCATTGCAGCCTTAATCTTTAACCAGCCAGCGACAGCCTTCCCAGAACGGCCTCGATCCTCACCATAACTGAACCCAGGGGAAGGTGACGGTATGTAAGAAGGGAAGTTAAACTCTTCAGGAACATGAACAGATCCATGACCTCCCATGCTGAAAAGACGAAGCAAGTGTTGCATATCATCATTCTCCAGCATTTCATGACTTCTCATACGAATTTCATCCTCTGACAAGAAGTCATCAACACCCTTATTTTTGTTATTATGCCAGTCCTCAAAAGAACCAAGAGCAAGGTTAACCCTGCTATCATATGTGGCATTTTGAACTTGGGGATGGTTGAGCTGCTCGTTCTGGGTAAAAGAAGGCAGTTCAAACTGGGAACGGGAACTTGTAAACTGGGACTGGGTGGAATATCTAGCGCTCACGTTATCACTATAACCTGAAAGTTGTTTGGCAGAAATGACATGTTACTTTACGTATTGCCTCACCAAGCTCCATGCTAGTTACGCTGGACTAAATGTAAGATAAAAATTGAAGTTTCAAGTCTTGAGAGTCATGCAACTTCAAAGACCCGACACAGACAGGAAAAGAAAAGACAGACTCCGTACATACATATTGCGCAGTTATTTCATATCATTCACAATGTATATTAGTTGTTATCATCAGCATCAGAAGGGTATTGATGCCGGCTCAATTTTCAAGAGTCGCCTCAAAGCATATTTTTGAAATAAATATTACACTCATGACATGCAACAGAAAAAGCTACAACAACCAGAATAGAAGCAAATTCAATCTTGTAAAGAAAAAGAGGCCAAAATATGGGATCTGAAGCTAGGAAACACTCATCATCAGGTTAGCTAAAAAATAGCAATACCAGATTTTGATTCTTAGGGGAGTTATTATATAAATGAAGACCCACAAAATAAAAACAGCTTTCATTTCGATGATGCTCACCTCCAACCATCATAGTCTGATCCATTGATGCAGGTTCAGAGGGAACAGGTGCTGGCAATCTCTGTGGTGGGAGTTGATTATCTAAAGAAAGTGAATAGTCAACTGAGGCTGGAGGTAAATCGCTTTTTGATGTGCTTGGCTTTTCAATTTGCATGAAGTTTAACAGCGATTTCCCATCATACTCCACAACCTGATTCCAGTTTTCATATGCTTTCTTCAACCAAGTATCCACATATACCTAAATGGATAATGGATAGTAAGAGTCGAGAAAAACTGGCATTCACTGGGAACTCAGAGTTTAATTGGTGTAGTATGTAATGCAGTTACCATATAACCACTTTTAAATCCAACTTAATTACACAACTGCACCAGGTGCAAATATATGTAAAGAATAATTTCCCTTTAATGCATGTAATCATGTTTAGAAATAATTAATTTTTGGCCTCCATGACGTCTCATGGGTGATTTGAATCATCACATGAACAGGGGAAGATAACAAAGAGCAATACCACTCTTTATGCAAGAGAACTAAAAGGAAAAGGTACATGTAAGAAGGGGTAACAAAAGTTAGCTTGGTGATACCGTGAAACTAACAAATTGCAAAAGCAACAGTTGATAACATTCCGAACTTCCAAAGAGAATATCTAATACATGATCCCAAGAGCACCTACTAAACCATTGAGGCAAACTCTAACCTATGTGACAGGAAAGGACGTTTTGAAATTCGACAATGCTGTAGACCACAGAAATACCCACCTTTTGTTGTTAATTACTCCCTCCATCCCACAATTGTTGTCCCTCTTTCCTTTTCGGGGCGTCCCACAATTGTTGTCCCCTTTCCTTAAATAGCAAATTATTACACACTTTAGTTGAGGGCCCCACCATCTTACTCACAACCAACCACTCTCCTAAATTCCCGTGCCAAAAAGAAAAGGGACAAGAATTGTGGGACGGAGGGAGTACATAATATTATAACATAATCCATATTTCTAACAATTTCATATTTATTAAATCAATTATACCATACAAAATAAAGTAAAACCATCATGAATGAGTATTTTCTATACTATTTTTTCCTTATTTGCAAATCAGATGAAAGTAAGTGGTGTCTAAGCACGACCTTAAGGCCTCTAGTAGGCCATGCATGCTCCCATTTAGAAGAGTGGTGACCTACCTTCTGGCTGTCAGAAAGTGAATCTGCTGAAAAATATTGCTCGTTAGCAATGAGGCCACTTAGCTCATAGATATTGTTAAAAACAACACCTACATTTCTTGTATCATCAGGGTAATAAACATAAAGCTTCCCACTCAGGACACAAGTCTTGGCGTGCTCTATGAGGGCATCCCACATTTTATTTGACATGCCACTACCAAGAATCTGCCAACACCATATATCAGAAGTAAGAAAACTGAGAGGCATCTCAAGCACAGCTATAGTTTGCACATACTTACATTCCTTAACTTCTGCGAGTCTCTGACTACAAGCTGCAGGAAATCTTCCACAGAATATATATTGGCTTTATTAAGCCTCTTATGGAATGATCCATCCTTCCCTATTTTCTCCAATCTCCATACCTCGTCATTCAAAGCAGGTGGATAATGCTTCTTGTACACTATCAATAGCCAATACATCTCATAAATAATTACTATGGAAAGAAACCTCAGTACATGCAGGGGCTGCAAGATACAAAAGTGTATTTGCTAAACATGAGGTTAAAAGGAGTGTCAAATGCTTAGGAGTGCAAGATACAGAGGCGTAACACTCAAATTACAAAAAGGCAAATGATGTTTTGCTGAATGTTCTGTCGCTTATGTGTCATATGTGACTTTCCGTCATCAAAAAATCTTTTACAGATCTAGGATGATAAACAATGGTGATACAACACAAGTGCATTTAATTTGATAAATATCTATGAATATCTTTTATCAAGCTGCAACGTATGCACTTGTTTATCCTAACTTAAGCAGATATTGTATGCATTAAGCTATCCACTGTAGTTTATTATGCCAATATCACCATGTCTATAATAATGCAATATAGGTCACAAGTGAAAGTTATGAAATAATATATGGTCACATACATTCTCCTCGGTGATCTTTGACTGTAAAAGCTTCTGTTTTTGCTTCTCGGATGCGTAAGCCCTCACCATACCCTGATGCAACTTTCAGACCAAGTCTGAACTTCCTGCTCCTTATCCAGCTGGAATTGTCGGTAAATGTAAGATCACCTAGTGTTCCTACGCCTTCCTTGAGAGTGACTTGTAAATCTCCAGTCAACAGAGGTCTCTTGCCTTCACGTTCTTTGACAATATGGCTTTCAAACTCTTCCTGAGTCCAGCCTTCATCATCTTCATTGTTGAAATCACCTTCGAGCACAACAATATCCAGCTTTACAGAAGATTCAAGTCCAGATGTTACAGCACGGCCAGTTTCAGCATCTATTAGAACAATATGAATTGATGCACCCTGCTCCCCTTCTACTTTCCCTCCAGTGAAAAGTGGGAGAGAAAGCCTAGACTTAAAGTGAAGCTGCAAGTTTCTCCCATCTGGGCCTTCAATTTGTTTCGGTGACGACCTGAAATCTCAAAGTCTTAGGAATAACTAAACAAAAAGCAGCGAAACAATATACTGCTAGATATGCACAAGCATAATTATAAACAGAGGGCACCAATATGAACTAGCCTGATTTGTATGATGTACGTCAGCATGTATTTTCATGAGACCTTTTATAGGCCTAGATGTAATGGATTTACAGAAATTGAAATGTAAACATAGTAAGTGTTCAAGTGATGTACTCTAATAATTTTTCGTAACCTCTCTAAACAACAGAGAACAAAATGAATGATGTGTGTTTCTAGAGAAGGTCTAACAAATATTGTATTCCGTACCAAGAGTTTGGGATAAGGCCTCACTTCTTAAAAGGGTGACGACAAATTGGGTTAATGATTCAGTTTGAAATATCGAAAGTTAGCACTAGTGAACATTCAACACCGCAAGGATACTCTAGTTACGAATAGAGAGAGAGAAGATAACTATTCAACAAATAAGAGATGGTCTTTGAAAGCATCACAGGTGATTCACAATATACATACTGCAAAGTGACAGATATGGAATCTGTATCATGAGAATAGAAGTGGAAAGTTAATGAATATCTACATAAACAGGAAAATGAGATCGCAGAATTCAGATCCTCAGTGTACCATATCAAGAGTCGATGCACATTATCATAATACCAAATAAAACATTCTCTCACATATTAAGAATCAAAAGCACAAGCCTCATTCAGGTATAAGAACATAAACAACTACTGATTTGATCTTTATTGGGGTTTTGATTGCCAATATATGATAAGTTCAGAAAAATCTCTTTCTTCGTCTCATGCTTCTTCTCTTATAGAAGCAAACTAGCTGAGCTCGTTAGAACTCAAGGAATACATTAAATCTCTACCTTCCATTGATTCGGGCAGGGCCAAGCTTAGCCAAAGCTCGTTCAACTTCTTCACTAACCTATTAAACAAAAAGCTATGAATAAGGAAAAACTTATGATTATTCAGTATGCGAAGGGGTTTCATGAAATCCATACTTTCACGAAAGAAATGACTTCACCATGGTCATATACATAAACATCTTGATCTTTTCACAGAGCATAAAATTTTCTGGTAAAGAGACCATATAATCTAGAAGAAAAAAAAATTTTAACTTCTGCTTTCATGTTGGTGTAAATTCAATTCACCAAACAAAAATAGAAGAACTAATAAGAGAAAAGGATGTAATAAAGCTTTTTCTTGTCTAGGGTAAATCTGCAAGGACTTGGATATCCAGATAGCCATTATGAAAAAAAAATAAAAATCAATGATATCATTAGAATCTTCATTCTACTCTCGAGGAACCAAACGAGAAGATTCTGGATAATATTCATAACAGAATTCACAATGCATTCACTATTACCACTCTTCGGAGAATTGGTTCCAGAGATGAGCAGAGCTTCTGGAGGCTATCCACCTTTAGAGCTTCAACGATAACACTGCAAAAAATAAACTGCTTTATCAGGCAATAAGAATCTCAACGATCCCTCTCACCAATCAAGTAAGTTTAACTCCTATTATTTAAAGATACTAACCAAATTTACATAAAACAAGAGTGTAAGATGGGCTTCTAGTCAATACATTCCGCCTCTGGTATCTCTTCCTATATATTACAGAGTTTAAATATCTATTCTGTATATAGTCTTGTGTGAATATGAACTGAGATCAGTAGTGAACCAGTGATCATATTTTAAACTCAAAGCAAAGCACTATAAAACATCTTGATAGTAACACAGGTACCTTGAGCTTCAATCCACCAATTGCTTCAGAATCAATTTTCACGCAATTTACAAACAAATGAAAGTGAGGTTTCTAAAAAATCAACATTACAATGAAGATCTAATTGCAATAGAACAAATAAAGTACGATGTGTGCCCCCTTGCGGCTGATCAGTTCATCATAAATAAGTGTCTATAATAAACTAAAAGTTCGAACTGTAGTAGACTACATGAAATGGAAAACAACGATTTAAATCAAATATTTTACCTAGCTAAAGCAGGTCGCTTTCTATCCGGCCCCTGCTGCTCTTCATCACCACCACCACCTTCCAAGCTCCTCTTCCCTCCCCCTTTCATCGAATTTGTTCTCTCCATGTACCTCGTATGCATTTTGCACTACAACCAAAAGACACAATAAACCCATAAACTAATAAACAACACAAAATCAATAAATCCCTAAATTAAGTCAAACAGATCTCAACTCCCCTAAAAGTCACAAACCATCTTGAATTTCAGCTCCAGAACCCAGATACCTCAAATATATCAATCAACACCAAAAACCCATCTCTCCCTCAACAAAACAAAATCTAATAAAACAAACCTATTAAGCAGCTCAACCGAAAATGGGTTGTTGGTAATTCGTGATTCTATCGAAGATTAGAACCAAGATCCCCACTTTATGGTGACTAGGACAGATGAAGAAGTGCTGTTCACTACTTTGTGCAGCACTACGATTTCGGCGGCACAGGATAAAGAAGAAATAAAAGAGTTTTGGATCTTTTTGGCTATTGATGAAATTATCTATCTATTAGTATAATATATGACGCCTCATAATATGTGAATTAGCATCCAGTTGGGTTGGTGGGGTCGGAGAACAATTACAAAACGTTAGATTGTGAAAATGTGACTGCCGACGAATTACGCCACGTTTTGTCATAATATTGGCTGTACTTATAAACAGGGGTCTAAGTGGTTCCGCTCCGAACCGTGAAATCGATCGGACCGAACCGAACCAAATCGAAAAATGTGGTTTGGTTCGGTTTCGCGTTTTGGTTCGGTTTATTTTTTTAGGAACCGTTTACATTCGGTTCGATTCGCGGTTTCAAGAATTTTTGAACGGTTCGAACCGAACCGAACCAATGTCCTATTTTTTAATTTTTTTATTTAATATTTATCTTTCTTATATGAGAATATCGTTGGATTTAGATATTAGATATAAGTTAAGATCAATTTTAATCTATACAAAGGAAGAGAAAGGAGTAACAACTCTATACTTATGAGTTCGGAATGAGTGACATCCTATAAACTATTATTTTTGCATTATTTAGGATTTAAAAAACAAAAAAAATAAATAAAAAGATGAACCGATGAACCGAACCGAACCGAACCAAACCATTTATAAGCGGTTCGGTTTGGTTCGGTTCCGATATTTTGAAACACATCGAACCGAACCGAACCGAACCATTTCTATGTGTTCGGTTCGGTTCCTAAAATACATAAAAAACCGAACCAAACCGAACCGTTACACCCCTACTTATAAACGTAAAAAAACGTTGAGTTTAAATCTTGTAACTAGTACTTCCTCTGTCTCGAACACACACTTGTTTCTCGGTGTGTAGATTAAGAATTTTCAACTTTTTTTTTAGGTGTAGAATGATATTGGCCCACTTAACTTTTAGGTTATTTTAGTGTTATCTTATTTCGTTTATGAGAAATATAATAATATTATTGGAACGATTCAATCAGGAATACAAGATTGTATTATTCGGATAGAAGAGTATTAAATGGGGAAGCTAGAGAATTTTCTTGAAAAGAAAAAAAAGGAGAAATAGATACATCTTCGGGCGGTTGAGGATTTTGGACTAAGGCACAAGCATGATTTCACATGAGAACAGTCAATTTTTTTTTTGTGAATATGAGAACACATCTTGGTCTTTCATCTACTCTATCTAGCAGTTAGATTTCTCTCATTAAAAACCAGCAAACTGCATCTTAGAGTATATTCGTACCATACTTAAGGTTTTTATTCCATACTTAAGGTTTTTATTCGTAATATTGATTAAAGGTGGTGACATTTTGTAATTGGTGACATTTTAGTAATTCATCATATTTGGGATTCATGGTGCATCATTTAATAACACAAAGTATACTTCTCTGGTATTGTAAGTGCAGTTCGTAAGTAATATCCTTGCAACTTGGCAAGTAATATAAGTGCATCTTGTAATCTGACAAATACATTAAGAATGTATGTTGGTCCTGAGACGTGGTTCAGGTGTAGAAGGGGGGGGGTGAATACACCTGAATACAAATTTATTTCTCAAACGCGAAGTCAGCTCTATCTGAATTTGCTACTGAACTAAGTCAAATAGCCAAATATGCTTCAGATCGCATGGGCAGAAAATCTTCTACTGAGTTCAGCTCTACTGACTTTAGTCAGTCGAACAGTCGTTCAGTATCAGAGTGTGTGCGAAAGTGTAGGCCCTATCAAACGTCTCGGTTAGAAAACACCGATTTTTTATGCTGAGTTTTATGAAGTACAGTTTGTATGCAGTATGAGCAGTTAAGGAAAACAGTAAATCAACACAACAATTTTCAAAATGGTTCGGACACACTAGGTCCTACGTCTATTGTCCTGACCAAAGTAGGATACTTGTTATATTTATACTGAGCAAGTCTCAATTGGTCTGTTCACTGGACAGACGCAAACCTTGAAGTTTATACTGAGCAAGTTCTCAGTGATCTGTGCACGGGACAGATTCTCTACTTATAGTCATAGTGACTTTTACAGGGGTTCAAACTTGAAGAATTTGAGTTTTCTCCAACTAAGAGGAAGTTCTTACAAATAAGAACAGTTTCATAAGGATGTGAACTTCCTCGAAGTTTCTAAGCTAAATGTATTACAATGAGCTTGCTTAGATAAGAGAAGGGGAACAAATAAAATCTAAGTGATGAACTAAAAGGGTTCTTCCATGGACGCTAGTTCTTCACTGGATTCTGCGTTGAGATTGCTAAGAGTTTGTGCGTAGATAGCTTGGGTTCCCGGTGTCGTCTCTGCATGGCGACTTCTCTTATTTATAGTCGTCGATGGTGAATAGATCCGTTGGAGGGAGGTCTAGCCATGTGTCGAAATGACAAGGAAAACGGCTCCTTTAATTTGAACGTTGTTGAGTAGGTGCACTGTAGAGATTCTCCTCTTTTTCAGTTTGAGAGCAGCTTTTGTCAGAGCAATAGGTCGTTGTCGGCTCCTTATTGGTCGAGGTAGATGGGTAGGTGAGGCTTGTCAAACGTTAAGGTTGACTTTCTATGAATCCTCGGACCTTCAACTGAAATGACCTTCCTACTGACGCTCTTCTGAGCATTCAATGCATGAGCACGAATTCCTGAGTAGATTCAGCTTGTGACAGGCTGTCCAACAGACTTCTTCGATCCTGAGTTCTTCAGCTGAGTGAGGTCTTCTGCTGAATCCTGCAGCTACTGAACTCTATCCTACTGAGTTCTAACAACTGAACTCATCTAGGTTATTACAGATGCAAAGGTACAATATTCAGCTAGGGTTTTGGGATCTATCAAATCTATCAAATCTATAGATTCATCTACTGAATCCTTATCCCAACAATTTCCCCTTATTTGATGATGCCAAAATCTATTACATCTTCTATCACAGAAAACATGCTGAGGTTAAGAGCAATAGCTACTGAATAGAATATCTATTACAAGGGAATGCTCCAGTCAACATATCACAACTGACTAAGATATAGAAAATAAGGTGTTGGTCCGGAGACGAGAGTCAGGTCTAGAGGGGGGGGTGAATACACCTGAGTACTGCTTCTTTTCTCAAACGCGAAGGACAGCTGAGCTGTTGGATGCAACTGATGAACAGTGCCAGATAGTAACCTTCGATCGCGGGTCAGAGTGTGTCAACTACTGAGTCTCTCCTACTGACTTTAGTCAGTGGTTGATTCTCAGTCGAAGACTTAGTGCGGATAAGAGTGTGGGGCCCGAAGGTTCGTCTCAGTTGAAAACGTGATTTTCACAAGTTAAATAGTTTTGGCTAGTGCACTTTATGAATACGTTTTATGCAAGATATGATTTTGTAAGCAGTTTGTATGCAATGCAATAAAACAGTAAACAACACAAGCAATTTTTAACGTGGTTCGGATACGCAAGATCCTACGTCCACGGTCCTGCTGAACAGGAGGTCTTGTTGATTAATCGGAGCAAGCCTCAGCAAGGTATCTGTGCACAGGACAGACCCTTCTAAGTTATAGTCCTTAGCAACTTTTACAAATCAAACCTAAGTTTGAAGGGGAGGGGATTTTCTCCAACTAGGAAGGAGTTCTTACAATAAGAACAATCACTAAAAGTGAACTCCTTCGAGGATCTAAGCTATAGATATGAACTTTGAGCTTAGCTAGAGAAGATGGATTTAAAGAAATCTAGAGAGAAGAACTAAAGGTATTCTATTGAGCAAGTTCTTCGCTGGATTTATCTTGAATGTGCTAGAGTTGTTTCGAAGCTTGAGCATTTTTCACATTTATATCCTGTGCGTGGAGCTCGGATTTTCTTCTCTATTTATAGTCGTGACCAGGCATTTGCCCGTTGGGGAGGACGATGCCACGTGTCACAAACTTCCAAAGAAAACGGACATATATTCGAATTGTTGTAGCAGAGTTGTTGATACTGTTCATGAGAGCAGCTTTAGTTGGTCAGAGCAGGTAGTGCGTTGACGGCCTCTCATTGGTCGAGGTTTGTGGTAGGTGAGATATGTCAGACATCGGTCTTCATCGGAGTTGACTCTCACTCATCCTCGTATGATCTTCTGCTGACTTTCGAGTGATGTTAAAAGCTGGGTCGTTTCCTGTCGGATACAGTCGACTTAATGCAGTTTCTATCTTCTTCGTCTGAGTCGGCTGATAGTGAGTATTCTACTGATAGATGGTCAGCTGATGACTCCGAAGGTACTGAGCTTTGTATATAAGGTTCTTCTACTGATGTCTGTCAGCTGATAAGGTGTCTTCTACTGAGGCGAAGATCAGCTGATGACTTAAGAACACAAGTTCTTACACTGATGACGTGGGGTTCTGGAAAGTAACTTCCTACTGAAGATCAATCCAACACTTTACCCCGTACAGGACATAGACAACAAAGATAAAGAAATCGAAAGCAGTCTAGCCTATTACATCATCTAGTCCTATCGACACTACACTACTGATACCAGCTGAGTTTTGGGATCTTCAATTCCATAGCATGAACACTATGATTTCCCCCAATATTATTTTACCCAATAAAATGCTAAGTATCATCTACTGACTCATAACCCAACATAAGGTATCAGAGCAGTCACAAGTAAAGAAATATCAAAGCAAACTTATGATAATAAGTCATGTATCATAGCCAAGATACGAACTAAGATAGTTAAGAATAGTTGAATGTAACAGAGTATGACTATAGTTGTAGTATGCTGATTCTACTGACATATATCAGAGCTTATCAGACCATAACAAAACAAGTTCAGCACATTCACACAAAATTAGGGCTGATACAAATAATCAAATTTTAGAATAGATCTATAGTAGCTAATCATCAAATGTAAGTTCAGCATTTATCAATCATATCCCTAAGATGCATGTTCCCCCTAAGAACAATTTCCCTCTATATCATAAATGAATTCTTCCCCCTAAGTACTAGCAGAGTATCAGAGAAGAGTAAGACAAACACAGTTAATCACTAGGAATTAATTCTAAGGCAGATAGGCATATAAGTCACATAGGGTCAGATAAGATAAGTAAGTTGATCACTGGGGTGATCAGTCGTGCTGAAAAGTAAAATAAAGCCGTAAAGACAATGAGTGATTATCAAGGCCAAAACGTGATATGTCATATATGATGAAGAATTTACAGTACATTGACATCTATCACTAAGAAGCTAGACTAGAAAAGAGGAGAAAGATCAGCAGGGCTTCTTCTTGAATTGTTGCATCGCACCCGGAAGTCAGCCGACTTCTTCTCAGGAAGTTCAAGGTCATAACTCTTATATACTCTGTTTCTCAAGGCCTTAATCTCCACCAAGTCTTCTTCTACGTTCTTGCTCAGACCTCTGCTGTATATAGCATTCTCAATTTCTTCTTCTATCTCCTTTTTGCATAGATTATCAGCATGAGTCATAGGAGGAGGAAGAGTCCGAAAAGGAGGTGCTTTCAGCGTTTGACTTGTCTGGTCAAGCAGAGTCTGGATTTCAGCTAGGAGGGCTGGATTCGCGGTAGTCAGGAGATCCTTGAAGTATGAGTCAACATCAGAAGAATCTTCATTCCCGACTCTCCATACATAGAACCGCTTGATGAACTCCACTTTCATCTGCTCCCATTGCTGATTGTGCTTGAGCGACACCCAGTCGTCAATTCTTTTATAAACAATACGCTTCACCTGATTCAGGGGCTCTCTTCTCCTGAAGAAGCAGGAGGAGTGAGGGATACTTTTGTCCTTGACTGGCCCCTTTCCCTTGCTTCTTTCTCAGTTCTTAGCCTGAGGGCCTCAAGGTCAGCTAGGCGTATCCTCTCCCTAGCCTCTCTTAGCTGTCTTGCCTCGGCTGTCCTGTCCAAGGCCCTCTCACACGCGTCCCATATCTCTTTCATTTCTTGTTCCTGTTCTTTGGAAGGGACTGTAGAGGGAATGTGTTGTTGTTCCTCTGAGTCAGCAGTCGACTGAGTTTTGGATTTTGAACCTGAAGCGCCTTGCTGATCAGTCTTGGACTTTTGGGTTTGCTGAGCTCTGGTCTGCTGAGCTCTAACTGCTGCTGATCTAGCCGCTACTGATCTTGATTGCTTAGAGGTTGTCGCCCTTGTGCGTGCAGATGCAGGAGAACGAATCTGAACCCCTTTCTTCTTGGCAGCTGGCTTGTTTTTGGCTTCTTCCTCAGCCAGTTCTCTTGCGAGCTTTTCATCATATGCAATTTGCTCCTCGCGAGAATTGAACTTGAGCTTTTTCTGAGCCTTGGGTAGGCTAGGGTCAGCAGGAGCCTTGCCCTTTCCCTTATCAGCTCTCTCAGGTGCTGGAGGTGGCGAGCCTTCAGTTAGCAGATTCTCCAAGTATGTGGCCACCTCAGCTACTGCTGATTCAGTTGCTCCTCCAGCTGACACAACTACTGCTTGTTCAGCTGCTGAGCTAGGTTCGCCCTGCTGCTCCTCAACTTTAAGGATAGATCGAAGATGTGCTGATCTAGATCCTTCCCCCTTTTTGGCATCATCAAGGAAGGTTGCCAGGGCTGTCAGCTGTGAAGGCATACCTTTCCTCCACTACTTTCTGAACACGACCTGTTACAACCGCTGCTTCCTCAGAGAAGGATTTGGTCTGCGACTGTAGGATGGATGAGAATTAAGTAGCCAGGTTGGTCTTTTGTGCTGCAAGTGCCTTCGTGAGGATCACATCAATATCAACAGAACTTGGCGTGTTGATCCTCTGCACTTCAGCTGTTAGGTTGGTCAACGACTTGGTTTGGGCCTCAGTGAACCTACTCCACTTCTGGTTCACATCATCGGCAAGATTTCGATTCTTATAGGCTTGTCACTTGATCACCTTGTTTATGGACTCCGTTGAGATATCTTTGATCTCAACAGACTGATATCGATGTTTCAGTTGCTGCTGGTGCTGAGTCGAAGACGGAGTCGAAATGATCGGGCCGGATGTGGACGGTGGTGGTGGCTGATCATTCTTGGGAGTTTGGCCTTCAGCAGATCCTCCCTGGTCTGCATCCTTAGGCGCGTCGTCACGAGGAGATGGTGGGGGAGACGGAGGAGGCTGAGTGGAAGAGGGCTCAGCTCCTTGAGTCATATCATTGAGCAACATAAACATGACTGCTCGCAGATCCTCCAGCGAGGCAATATCAGAAGGCTCCTCATAGCCTATCTCCTCTCTTAGTTTCTGCTCTTCCTTTAGCAGAGTGGATAGAGACCTGACTCGAATGGTCTCCTCTAGCTGATCCCACTCCAAAAAGCGGATGCGTATCTGAATCCGAGCGCGAATCGCTATATCTACTAGATCAGGATGAGAACTGATCTCAGGGATCTCAGTGGCTACCTCGTCTGTCGCCTTCAGACGGGCATTGAGCATTGAGAATGGAACTGAGGAAACCTCAGCGGTTTGAGTTTCAGCTGGATTTTCCGGCTGAGTTTCCTCTGTAAAGACCATCTGCACCTTATCTCTGATGGTCACGTCATGTTTCCCTAACCCAGAGTCCTCTATTGAAATGGGAGAGGAAGGTTGTACATCTGAAGTAGCCTTCTTCAGTGTTTTGGATCTTTTTGCCTGAATGGGAAGGGGAGCCTGAATCAACTCCAAGGGACGTTTAGCAGAAGGTCCCTTCCCCATAGATTTCTCCGTTGAAGTTGAAGTCATGAAATTCATCAGCTTATTATCGAAGTAGAAGGCGTTGGCGAAGGAGAGTGTGTTGGGGAGGTCGTCTTCGATCAAGATAGACACCTTTGTCCCGAATAACAGTTTCCCCTTAGGGATCAACTTCATCCCTTCTTCAGCATCCACGAATTTCTGCGGCTGGGCTTTGAACTCAGCCCTGAAAAATACGTTCTAGTTGATTTTCGCAGCATCAACGATCGTCATCATAATTTGGACGCGGATTTTGGATAATTGGTCGTACGAACCTACTGAGCTTGTGAGAATGTGGTTGACCACGTATGCCAATCCTCTATACTCAGGTAGCAGCTGATTCTTCGTGAATGCTGCCTTGAATACACAGTCTGATTGACCACTGAACCGGCAGAGATATTGATCGATCTCCGATTCCTTGTGCCTTACGAAAGATGACCCTTCGTCTACCAAACCAAAGCTGTCATGTAGACTCTTGGAGACGTCTATCTGAGAAGCCCTGTCCTCCCACTGATTGGCAAAGACCTCTCGCTTCGCAATGACGGTAGAGATGTCATTCGAATCATCATCGTTGCGGAAGTTCCGGCAAGGAAGGAGGTGACGTGGAGCACGGGATAGGATCGGTAGAAGACCTGACCTCTCAAGGGCGTCAAAAATGGGCGTCATGCACTCCACCCCGCACGTTTTGATAGACAAAACTGGCTCAAACCAGTGCGTTTCCCGGAAAGGATGTCTTCCATGTCTATAGGGATTGCAACCTCTGAGATTGGTACAAAAGGTGCCATTTGTGTAACTGAGATCTGCAAAAAGGGATATTAGTACTCAAAAACAGATAGTTAGTAGCAAATTCAGTATTAAGAAGTTCTTACCGAAGAAATAGTGCAGAAATGCAGTAGAAGTCTTGATGCAATTATGTGAGCAAATGCAATACACAGTTTTCTTCGTTAATGGCGGATAAAGTAAGGCAATTTAGAGATGAGAGTGAATATATACTCAGATTTGAATCTAAGGCGGTTTTAGGCATACGGCTAAGATTAATCAGGTTTTAAACAGTGAACGACTCAGATTGAATGTTATAATAGGTTATGATTACTGTGCCGCCTATAATCTCGCCTACTTATCTCTATCGCCTAAGTGGTAAGGTGAAATGACTTGCATTTAACGCGCCACAGTCAGTTTTACGGAATGTCGTGAGTTAATGAAAATGACATGCTTCAATGCAATACGATGAACATTAAAGGCGGGAAATAAATGCTATGACATGCTGAATCACCAAAAGCTGAATTTAATACTCATAACCTGTCAACTGAACATCGTAGTTAGCTGATACCATACCACGTTTGTCGAAGCTGAGTATTCAGCTGTACAGACAGTAAGTTCCCCCTTACTCAGTACTTCCCGGATCGGTTACTGAATCGTATCAGTAGGATCCAATAGACCTAGTTCCACTGAGAGATCGTTGAATCTGGTCTCAGCTAGAGGTTTGGTCAGGATATCAGCTCTTTGCTTATCAGTGTGGATCTTCTCCATTCTGATATCCTTTTTCTCGACATGATCTCTGATGAAGTGATGACGAATGTCCACGTGCTTGCATCTTGTATGTAATACTGGATTCTTAGTGATTGCAATAGCATTGGTATTGTCGCAGTAGATCGGCACTTCATCTTGATGAATGTCGTAGTCTCTCAGCTGTTGTCGAAGCCACGCATATCGTGCGCAACTGACTTCCGATGACCATATATTCAGCTTCAGTAGTGGACATTGCTACTGAGTGCTGTTTCTTTGAGAACCACAATATGAGCTTGCTACCGAGGAACTGACAAGTTCCTGAAGTTGATTTTCTATCGATTCGGCAACCTGCATAGTCAGCATCAGAATAACCAGTTATTTCAAGGTTATCATCAGCTGGATACCATAATCCAACATCAGGTGTTCCCTTCAGGTAACAAAGAATTCTCTTCACTGAATCGATATGACTCTTCTTGGGATTCGCCTGAAATCTCGCACATACACCTACAACATAAGTTATGTCAGGTCTGTTGGTTGTAAGATATAATAAAGAACCAATAATAGCACGATAGTCAGTTGAGTTAACAGATACTCCCTCTTTGTCAAGATCAATCTTGAGATTGGTGTTCATGGGTATCTTGACTGACTTGCTAGATTCACAACCGAACTTTTTGATGAGATCTCTTGTGTATTTTGCTTGATTAATGAATATTCCCTTCTTGGATTATTTGACTTGGAGTCCAAGGAAATAATTCATTTCTCCCATCATCGACATTTCAAATTTTTCTTTCATCATTTGCTCGAATTTCTGACACGTAGTCAGATTTCTTGATCCAAAGATAATGTCGTCCACGTAGATCTGCACCAGTAAGATGACTTCGCCTGACTTGATACTGAATAGGGTGCGATCCACTATTCCTTTCTGAAAACCTTTCTTAAGTAGAAAGTCTGAGAGGGTATCGTACCAAGCCTTGGGTGCTTGTTTTAACCCGTACAAAGCTTTCTTAAGTCTGTAAACCTGATGTCCCTGCTGAAAGTCGGGCGGTTGTTCAACATAGACTTCTTCCTTCAATACGACGTTTAGGAAAGCTGACTTCACATCCATCTGATAGACTGTGAACTGCTGATGTGTTGCATAAGCTTGAAATAGACGAATAGCTTCTAATCTTTTGACTAGGGCGAATGTTTCGTCAAAATCTATCCCCTCTGACTGAAAATATCATTTGGCAACAAGTCGAGCTTTGTTCTTGACGATGACGTTGTTTTCATCATGCTTGTTCTTGAAGACCCACTTCGTTCCTATCACGTGTTGATATCTAGGTCTGTCAACAAGCTCCCATACGTCGTTTCGCGTAAATTGATTCACCTCTTCTTGCATGGCGGTGATCCATTCAGCATCATTCATCGCATCCTCAATTGTCTGAGGTTCTTCAGTTGACAAGAAGCATGAATATAAGGCACTTTCTCCTTGACAAAATTTGAATCGTGTCTTGACGCTAGCTGAAGGATATCCAATAATAAGATCTGAAGAGTGAGCATCTAACCACGAGCGACGACGTCTTGTTACTTCTTCTGGAATTGTTTTAGTACAAATAGAAGGAGTATTAGGAATTTCAGTAGTACTGTTTTGTGTCTGAAGTAATTCAGTAACAAGGGTTGGGTCTACTGAGTCACCAGGTTCAGGGGCATTCAGCTCAAGAACATTAGTAGTTCCCCTTGAGTCGTTATTCCCAATAGAGGTCTCAGTTACCATATCGTTTTCCTCATCGACCATAATTACTTGGGATTGATTCTGTTTGTTATAATCAATCTCCTCAGCTACATTGCTTGTTGGATTCTGAGTTTTGTCATGTGAATCATTATCCCAACAATGATGGATCTTTTCAGTGTTTTCGTTTAGGCTTAGATCCTGTTGCTTGCTTCAGACCTCTTCAGCTTCTAGCTGAGAGTTTGACTTCTAGTACTCAGAAATAAACTCATCAAATACAACATGCGGGCTTTCTTCCACGTAAAGGGTCCGGTAGTTAAAGACCCTGAAAGCTTTGTTGACCCTGGAGTATCCTAAGAAGACTCCTTGGTCTGACTTACTCTCAAAGACCTTTAACTGGTCCTTTCCATTATTGTGGATAAAGTATGGACAACCAAAGATAAGGAAATGCGTAATAGAAGGAATTCTCCCTTTCCATAGCTCATAAGGCGTCTTCATGTGCATCTGAGTCAGTAGAGACCGGTTCTGAGTGTAGCAGGCAGTGTTAGTAGCTTCTGCCCAGAACTTCAAGGGGAGACCTGAGTCTGCGCGTAGCATTCTTGCTGCTTCTTTAAGTGTTCTGTTCTTTCTTTCAGCAAGTCCGTTCTGCTGAGGCGTGCGTGCTGCTGATGTTTCGTGTTCAATGCCTTCAGCCTCACAGAACTCTCTTACCATTGAGTTCAGAAACTCAGTTCCACGATCTGAGCGTATCCTCTGAATCTTGATATCCTTTTCGACGCTCAGCCGCTTCAGTAGTTTTGGCAGCTCAATTTTGACGTCAGACTTGCTGGCGATGAATATCACCCAAGTATATCTTGAATAGTCATCAACGACTACAAGAGCATACTTCTTTCCTCTGATCGTCACTGGATTGACTGGCCCAAATAAATCCATGTGCAGCAGCAGAAGGATTCCATCAGTGGAAGGTGATGGAATAGGTGGGTTGCTTGACTTTTTTTGCTTCCCCTTCAGACATGCTTCACAATTCTTGTGTCTCTTGAATACTTCGTTGGGCAGTCCTTTGACTTTAGCATCATGAGCTAGCTTGTTCAATGTTTTGAAGTTCAGATTGACTCAGTCGTGTATGCCACAACCTTGTTGTTGTGTCATCTGACCTCGTGTGTGCTAGCAGGCAAGCTTTAGGTTCGGCAGTATTCCATTCAGCATAATATATGTTTCTCCGCCGCGACCCTGATAACATAGTTTTTCCTGTTGATTTATCAAGGACATCACAAAAAATTGCATCAAAAGTCACTTTATTGGAGTTATCACAGAATTGACTGACAGAAAGGAGATTATGTTGAAGTCCTTCAACATAAGATACCTTAGGAACTATTGCAGTTCCTATTTTCAATGTTCCGTATCCCCTTGTGTAGCCTTTGGAGTTGTCACCGAACTCAATTCTGACTCCATCTTGCTGAGCATAGTCGGTCAATAGGCTCTTCTGATGTGTCATGTGTCTTGAGCATCCATTGTCGACAATCCAAGGGTCCTATTGCACCTGCAAAACAAAAATAGATTCAGGTACCCTTTGGGTTTAGCTTGGGTCCTTAATGGTTAGACTTTAGGATCCCAACTTATCTGACAACCCTGGTGGCTTCAGACTTCTTGCCCTTGTTGTCAGTAATCTTCTCCACTAAACTCGGAGTAGCTGACTTCTTAGACTATTGTGGTTCAGCTTTCTTCTTCTTCTAAACCTTAGGGCCTTTGACTCTTGGCTCATAGTAGTACGATCCGTACTGAGCTGGGTGAGTCAATAGTTGGTGGCCATACTGTCCAGCCCACCTGACCTTCTTGGTTCCCCCTGAGTTTGATCTTGGTGTCTTGGGGCTAGAACCATGGGTCACTTTCCTGTTGCTGGACTGAGGTGCTTGAATCTTCTGCTTATTCTTTGTTTGAGGGGATGTGAATTCTGCATGCTGAGTTATCCCCTGGACAAACCTATCAGTCAGCTTGTTGTAGCTCTTCTGTCCTAAAGTGGAGGCTTCACATGTCTAGCCAAGTCCTTCTTTGGTGGCATGTGGTCTCTGTGCTCGTAGAAGCCTTTCCAACTTCTCCTTTGCTCGAATTTATTGCTCTTTCATCAAGGTTCTCCACACCTCATCACTCTTCCTTAGAGCTTCATGTTCAGATTTGGCATGTGTGAGAGTTTCCTTGAGATTAGCAATTTCAGTCTCTTTCTCAGAGATGTCTTTGGTCAGCACTGAGATCTGTGCATCTTGATCATGAGACTTAGTCATTAGAGAGTTAATCTCTTCCTTCAGTCTCAGAACAAGTCCTTCAGACTCAGTAGAGTCCTGACTTCTCCTTGAAAGTCTCTGATTCTCTGCTTTCAGGATATCCATCTCCTGAATTGTCTTACTGAACTGCTGGCTCATCTAAATTTGCTCTTCCAGTAAATCTTCGTACGCAAGAACCACATCCAGCGGTTCTCCTGCAATAGAGCTTGTGTCGTGTATGCCAGGTGAAGAGGGACATATAATAGGTTCAGAATTTACCTCAGCCTCTTCTCCGGCCATTAGACACGGTTCAACATCTTCAGTCTCTATTGCCATGAATGCGGCATCATCATCAGACGATTCCATGAACAGTTCTTCATTGCTTGAGCAATCGGACAACTCTCCAGCTATGTATGCTTGCCTCTTTTTCACATACTTGTCGCATCTGGCTTGCCTTTCAGCTCTTTCAGCTGCTGAGAGTTCAGACCATTCGTATTGGTAATGTCGTGGTTTCTTGCAGCTGTAGCATACTGAGGTTCTGCCATCCCTTCTGGATGTATCTTTTTGTTCTACGGGGGCATCTTCAGTAATCCTGTAATTAGGTAGAGATTTAGATTCACTATTCGAGCGATTATTATCTCTCTAACCTTGATATTTTTGGGAAGCCTTTTTCATCTTCCGTCTGAACAATTCTTTCTCCTTCTGGTATTTCATCGCGAGGAGAGCATATTTCTCAGCTAAGATGTCAGCATTTGGTATGGTTACTAAGCTTCCAGCTGACTGGCTTGTTGCTGAGGAACTTGCTCCGGGAGTGCTAGCTGATGCCTTATAAGAATGATCCATTGGCACTTCAGCTTCTGTACCGGGGGTGTGTGGGAGATTGAACTCGAACTCCTCAACTTTCAGTTCTGAAAATATATAATCAGGAGAAACAGAGTTCGGATCAGTTCTCCTCATACACGTAGCAAAAGAGTACTACTTGGGCTTGCTAAGAGCCCGTAGAATTTTGGTGTTGGTCTCCTTGTTGCTGAATGTCTTCAACAGTCTGTTGATGATGTTGATCTGATTTGTAAATCGAGCACTGAAATCATCTATGGACTCCCCAGGAAGCATAGCAAATGCCTAGAGTTTCTGCAATTCTAACTCCAGTTTGTTCTCTTTAATCTGTGGAGTTCCTTGGCTTAGCACCACGAGAGCATCCCATAGCTCCTTTGCTGTCTTGCAGTCATGCACCCTCCCGAGATAAGAGTCACTAAGTGTCATCAGTATAGCATTGCGAGCGACTCGGTCGAGGTTGTGCAGTTTCTTCTCTTTAGGAGTGAAGAGGCTTTTATCCTTCATGACTTTGGGTCCGGTTCTGGCACCTCCTGCTCCGTCTACTACAAGTTTGACTGATTTGACCTCAGAACAATGGTGCCTTTTTCAGAACATTGGTCATGTTGTCGTGCAGTGAAGTCAAATGTGCCTCCATCCTTACGCGCCATATCGCATAATTTTCTATTGAGAACATTAGCACAGTCTCAATCCCTGAAATATCAGCCATTAAAAGAAATAGGATATAGGATGCAATGAAGAAATGCAAGATGCAGTGAAAACGGGTTTTCTAGGATCTTTGTTCGAGATAAACCAGTTTCAGAGAACAATGATCAGTTAAGAACACTTTGCTCTAATACCAATTGTTGGTCCTGAGACGTAGTTCAAGTGTAGAGAGGGGGGGGGGTGAATACACCGGAATGCAAATTTCTTTCTCAAACGCGAAGTCAGCTCTAGCTGAGTTTGCTACTGAACTGAGTCAGATAGCCAAATATGCTTCAGATCGCGTGGGCAGAAAATCTTCTACTGAGTTCAGCTCTATTGACTTTAGTCAATCGAACAGTCGTTCAGTATAAGAGTGTGTGCGGAAGTATAGGCCCTATCAAATGTCTCGGTTAGAAAACACCGGTTTTTTATGCTGAGTTTTATGAAGTACAGTTTGTATGCAGTATGAGCAGTTAAGGAAAACTGTAAATCAACACAACAATTTTTAAAGTGGTTCGGACACACTGGATCCTACGTCCACTGTCCTGACCAAAGCAGGATACTTGTTATATTTATACTGAGCAAGTCTCAGTTGGTCTGTTCACTGGACAGACGCAAACCTTGAAGTTTATACTGAGAAAGTTCTCAGTGATCTGTGCACGGGACAGATTCTCTACTTATAGTTAGGGGTGTAACGGTTTGGTTCGGTTCGATTTCTTATGCATTTTAGGAACCGAACCAAACACATAGAAATGGTTCGGTTCGGTTCGGTTCGATGTGTTTTTAAATATCGTAACCGAACCGAACCCCTTATAAATGGTTTGGTTCGGTTCGGTTTACCGGTTCACCTTTTTATTTATTTATTTATTTTTTAAATCCTAAATAATGCAAGAATAATAGTTTATAGGATGTCACTCGTTCCAAACTCATAAGTATAGAGTTGTTACTCATTTCTCTTCCTTTGTATAGATTAGAATTGTTATTAACTTAAATGTAATATCTAAATCCAATAACATTCTCATATAAGAAAGACAAATATTAAATTAAAAAATTAAAAAATAAGGTATTGGTTTGGTTCGGTTCGAACCGTTCAAAAATTCTTGAAACCGCGAACCGAATCGAATGTAAACGATTCCTAAAAAAATAAATCGAACCAAACCGCGAAGCCGAACCGAACCATATTTTTCGATTTGGTTCGGTTCGGTTTGATCGGTTTCGTGGTTCGGAGCAGAACTACTTACACCCCTACTTATAGTTGTAGTGACTTTTACAGGGATTCAAACTTGAAGAGTTTGAGTCTTCTCCAACTAAGAGGAAGTTCTTACAAATAAGAATAGTTTCACAAGGATGTGAACTTCCTCGAGGTTTCTAAGGTAAAGGTATTACAATGAGCTTGCTTAGACAAGAGAAGGGGAACAAATAAATCTCTAAGTGATGAACTAAAAGGGTTCTTCAATGGACGCTAGTTCTTCACTGGATTCTGCGTTGAGATTGCTAAGAGTTTGTGCGTAGATAGCTTAGGTTCCCGGTGTCGTCTCTACATAGCGACTTCTCTTATTTATAGTCATCGATGGTGAATAAATCCATTGGAGGGAGGTCTAGCCACGTGTCGAAACGACAAGGAAAATGGTTCCTTTAATTTGAACGTTGTTGAGTAGGTGCACTGTAGAGATTCTCCTCTTTTTCAGTCTGAGAGCATCTTTTGTCAAAGCAATAGGTCGCTGTTGGCTCCTTATTGGTCGAGGTAGATGGGTAGGTGACGCTTGTCAAACGTTAAGGTTGACTTTCTCTGAATCCTCAGACCTTCAACTGAAGTGACTTTCCTACTGACGTTCTTTTGAGCATTCAGTGCATGGTCACAAATTCCTGAGCAGATTCAGCTGGTGACGGGCTGTCCAACTGACTTCTTCGATCCTGAGTTCTTCAGCTGAGTGAGGTCTTCTGCTGAATCCAGCAGTTAATGAACTCTATCCTACTGAGTTCTAACAACTGAACTCGTCTAGGTTATTACAGATGCGAAGGTACAATATTCAGCTAGGGTTTTGGGATCTATCAAATCTATAGATTCATCTACTGAAATTCTTATCCCAACAATATATCGAATATAATCACCAACTACTAGCATGTACCCATCCTTCCCCTACAAGGTATAATATAGTCACCAACTACTAATAGTCTATGGTTATAGAAACGCTAGCATTCCAGAGGAACACTATCACTTTCCAAACCCCCAAAACGGGAGTGTTCCTTTTTTTTCAAACTGGTATGCACCTGTAAGGTTTATCCTTCCCCTACAAATTACAATATAGTCACCAATTATTAGCATATGCACCAAATACTTTATTTAAATGCACAATGTTATCTATTGAAATGCACTTTAACCACTATCTTGATTGCACTTTAACAACTATCTATTGAAATGCACAGTGTCTCAGATAACGTACATCAGGAGGATGAACCCTATTAGATCATAGGATATTAGTAGTTGTTGAATATACTAGTAATTAGTGACTAAATTATACCTTATAGGTAAAGAATAAACTTTATGGGTGCATACCGATTTGAAAACGCTTGTGTTCCTTCGGAATGCTCGCATTTTGGTGGTTTGGAAAACGCTAGTGTTGTGGATTTGTACTAATATTAGTTGGTTTTTATACTAAATATTGTTGGGATATAATTTTAATAATTAAGTTTTGATTAAGATCTTAAAACTCTGACTGATGATAAACTAAGGTGTTTGTATAGCTATCTGGTTTTAGGCGACAACCCTGTTAGGATTTCACATTGTTTAGTTTAGTTTCATTCTTGATCGCAATGCCGCCTGATGAGTTACACGTCCTAACCTTAAAAGGGAAGGTTGAAGAGAACCGGGGAAGTGACTGTTCGCGTCAGGATCAATCTGGCAGTGATCCTGAACCAATTACTCCATAAAGTCACCGAAGTCAATGACAAGTCAGGAAGCTTGCTTACCGACTAACTAGTCATCGGTTTACAAGTGTCAGCTCAGCCCTAATAGTATGAGGTACTATCCCCGAGTTGATTTGGTATCAACCACCAGATCTCTCTTGAAAATAAGATTGAGAGACACTTTTTAGGGGAACTACTGTTTTGATGGCAGTCACCCAGGCTGGCACTGTTGACGGCAGACGGTGTTTGAACAACTTTAATTCAAATGTTATTCAGACTGTTTCCTCAACCCTAGCCGCCTACTTTGTTGATCTATCTCCAACAGATCTATATTGTAGTATATATAAATACTAAGAGCTTTTCTCCAAACAAGGTTGCATGAATTATAGCAATTATATCTAAAGATTCAAGTGTTCAAAGCCTAGAATAGTTGTGTTTCTTTTTTGAAGTTTTGAATTCCCTTTGGCTAAGCCAATAGCCATATCCTAGCTTAGATCAAGAAGGTCCATCCTCTTTTAAAGCATCTATCTTATTTAGAGAAAACAAACTCAGACCCACCTCTCTTAGTTGTGTTTCTTTCTTGAAGTTTTGAATTCCCTTTGTATCTAAGCTAATAGCCATATCCTAGCTTAAATTGAGAAGGTCCATCTTCTTTGCAAGGACCTCTTTTAGTTGGAGAAAACAAACCAGTTCCACCTCTCTTAGTGGGAGAAAATAAACCAGGTCCACCTCTCTTAGTTGTGTTTCTTTCTTGAAGTTTTGAATTCCCTTTGTATCTAAGCTAATAGACATATTATAGATTAGATCGAGAAAGTCCATCTTTTTTGCAAGGACCTCTCTTAGTTGGAGAAAACAAACCAGACCTAACTTTATCTTCTTTGCAAGGACCTCTCTTAGTTGGAGAAAACAAACCCAGACCCAACTCTCTCCAAAAGTTGTAGTGTTTTAAAGTGTTTATATTGTAAGAATTAGAAGTCGAAGTCGAAGCAGACGAAGACGACGATGAAGAAGACGTGTAACAAAATCTTGTAAAATTTTGGTAAGGGAATCCTTGAAGTTTCAGGAAGAGTGGACGTAGGAGTTATCTCTGGACCACTATAAACCTTGTGTCTTTTTACTACTTTGTTTATTTGTTGTATTGCATTCTTCGCTTTTATCTGTAATCGCTCCTATGGGCTTATTTCAGAAGGCATAGTCACAAGCATACACATGTTTTCTAAAAGAGGTTTTCAAAACAAGAAGGGCCTACAATATTCCGCATTTAAGATGTGTTGGGAGATGATTCAGCAGTAGATTGTTTAGAAGATTTGGCTAATCCCAAAACCCTAATTTGATTGATGAACCATTCCTTTGTATTCAGTAACGCCTTGGTCTCTGAGAGTTTCAGACTTAGTAGACTATCCGCTGAATCTTAGAAGTTCTGGTCCAGGCTTAGTAGACTACCCTTCAGCCTGGTCCAGGCTTAGAAGTTCTGTCTGCTGAATCTTAGTGGACTATCCGCCTCAGTACCATGGAGTGAAGAGTCAGTAGTGCTGGACTCAGCAGGAACAACATACTGAGAGGTGTTCAGATTCGGTGAGTGCGAGGACTCAGCGAGAGCAAAGATATCGAAAGAGTCGGCAGAACCGGACTCGGTAGGGAGCGGTTTTCGAACTCGTAGTCGACCTTCAGTAGAGTTGGACTCAGTAGGAGTACACTACTGAACCCTTGGTCAGACTCAACAATGGCCTGACAGTTCCCTTAACTGTCAGTGGTTTTCAAGTTAAATCAGTAGAGTTGTCCGAGGTCGTACACATCAGAGAAGTCAGCTTCAGTATCTGCCTTGAAGTTTGAATGTCTCAACAAATTTCTACACCTCAACCAATGACAAGCAACCAGCTGTCATAGTACTGGTAAAAAGCTGCAAGTCAACTACTTTGCTGAAAAAGAGAGTGGACTTTGCACGATTTCAAAAGAGCCGTTAGCTACCCAAAGAGAGTGACACGTGGACAGTTCGTCTCCAACGGATCTATCCATAGCTCACCTCTATAAATTGAGGGAAAATCAAATCGTTCAACACGATCAATAGAACAGACGATCAACATACGAGCATTAAACGAACAAGAACACATCTTTCCGCGAAGAACTTCACAAAAAACACTCAACGCGAAAGGCACTCATACTGCTCTAGGGAACCAAGCTTCATAGAATTAAAGCCTCTATCATCCAAGTGAAAGAACACGAACCCAGAAAGATTATTCCTCATTGTTTCATCACTCTAGAAGCCCTTTCTTGTTCCCTTTCCCTCTAACCTAATCTCCACTGAAAATATCTATAGCTTAGAACCGAAGGAGTTCATCTCTTGAACTGTTCTTACTGTAAAGAACTCCTTCACTGTTGGAGAATTGTTCAAACATTTTTTGTTTATCTTTGTAAACTGGGACTTGCTCAGTATAATCTTCAAGGCCGTGTTTGTCTAGTGTACAAATCAACTGAGAGTAACTCAGCTATAATAAAATAGCCTCCTGATCTGTTCAGGACAGTGGACGTAGGATTTTGGATATCTGAACCACTTTAAAAGTCGTTGTGTCTTTTACTGTTGCATTGATTTACTGTTCATTCTGAAAACCCGTTTACAAAATCATACAACAGAGTTTCAGTATTAAGCTTAATTGAGTGCACTAATCTACTGAAACAGTTTTCATTAATAACGTTTTCAAACTCAACTGAATCGGGCCTACACTAATCCGCACGCTACTAAACTCTTACTGAACGGTACTGAATTCTGACATCAGTCAGCTAGCAGACCTCAATATAGTCAGTCACTATTCACACGATCCAGAACAGCTTGCCTGGTCTACTGAATTTATTCAGCAGATAATCTCCTAAATCGGACTGTTCGCGTTCAAGTTTGAGAAAAAGTTTTCAGGTGTATTCACCCCCCCCCCTCTACACCTGAACGTTTGACTCAGGACCAACAATTGGTATCAGAGCAGGAGTTCTTTAAAACTCTTGTTATCTGAAACTGGTCTACTCGAATGGATCCTGAAAACGTTTTCAGTGCATATTATTCTTCATTCATATTATTACCTAACATGTCCGATATGTCAGGAATCAGGATGGTACCCATGTTCTCAGTAGAGAACTACGGGGTAAGGCGAGTCAAAATGGAAGCACATCTGACTTCCCTCCACTAGGGGTGTAACGATTCGGTTTGGATCGATTTTTATGTATTTTAGGAACCGAACCGAACACATAGAAATGGTTCGGTTCGGTTCGGTTCGATGTGTTTCAAAATATCGAAACCGAACCAGACTGAACCGCTTATAAATGGTTTGGTTCGGTTCGGTTCATCGGTTCATCTTTTTATTTTTTATTTATTTTTTAAATCCTAAATAATGCAAAAATAATAGTTTATAGGATGTCACTCATTCCGAACTCATAAGTATAGAGTTGTTACTCGTTTATCTTCCTTTGTATAGATTAGAATTGATCTTAACTTATATCTAATATCTAAATCCAACGATATTCTCATATAAGAAAGACAAATATTAAATAAAAAATTAAAAAATAGGACATTGGTTCGGTTCGGTTTGAACCATTCAAAAATTATTGAAACCGCGAACCGAACCGAATGTAAATGGTTCCTAAAAAAATAAACCGAACCAAACAGCGAAACCGAACCAAACCATATTTTTCGATTTGGTTCGGTTCGATCCGATCGGTTTCGCGGTTCGGAGCGGAACCACTTACACCCCTACCCTCCACGATAGCATGATAGAGGTCTTAGAAGACGGACCTAACATACCTATGGTCGATAGTGTTGACTTTAAGGAACCAACTCAAGGAGGAGGAGCGGTGACCGGGAAGAAGGTTCCAAAAGACAGAAGCCTCTTCACTCCAGAAGAGAAGAAGGTTCACAACCTTGACCGGGTAGCCAGAAACTCCATTTTAACCACACTAAGCGGCTCGTATCTCTACATATTTAAGGACTACAAGTCAGCATAGGAACTCTGGGATGCTCTAGCGCTATTGAGTTAGGGGACTCAGAAGATCAAAGCCAACAAGTTAGCGCTGGAACTATAGATGCTGGAGAGATTGTCACTCATACCCGGCGACACGATTGAAGATCTCAATGTCAGATTTACGGATCTGATGAACACAATCAATAGGGCTGGGAAAGACGTTCTCCAATCGAGATATGAATCTCAAGATATTGAGAGCACTGCCAGACGGACATTGGACTCCATTCGCTACATTGCTTAGACATTCTGATCTTGATACTGTTTCTCCTGATCATATATTTTCAAAATTGAAAGCCGAGGAGTTCGAGTTTGGTCTGCCGCAGAGGAAGTAACGAGCTGAAGCTGACATTCAGACAGACCATGCTTTTAAAGCATCAGTCAGCACAACGGCTCCAACGTCTATCAAAGATGAACCTTCAACAAGTGACTTACAAGAAGGAAGCCTAGCTAAACGATATGCACTGCTTGCAATCAAGTATCAGAAGGAGAAGGAGCGGCGCAGAAAACTGTCCAGAGTCGTTAGAGACTCAAAGAGTAAGTCTGACTTCTCACCAAAACGCACTCCTGACTCACAAACTTCTGAATGTAGGAAACAAGAGGATTCTACACAGTCGAAAGACAGTGAGAGTAGAGAAAGCAGAGTCAACTCCTGCTACAACTGCAAGAAACCAGGACACTATCAGTACGATTGTCCTGAGCTCAATACAGCTGAAAGAGCTGCAAGAAAAGCTCGAAGGGAGAAGTCGACAAACCTATATTGCTGGTGAACTCTCAGACGACTCAGAAGAAGTCGACTCCTTCATGGATTCATTAGATGATGAAGCCTCCTTCATAGCTAAAGAGCTTGAAGAAGATACTGAAAAGTATCTAATGGCAGGAGAAGAGGATGAGGTAAATTCTTACGAACCATTTAACTCCTCTTCACACTGCACACAAGATATTATTTCAGGTGTTGATGAGAATCTGGACGTCGTGATCACCTATGAAGAACTACTCGACGAGCAAATTCAAATGAGTCTGCAACTCAGCAAGACTCTTCAGGAGTTGGATGACCTGAAAGTGGAAAATCAGAGACTTTCTCAGGAGAGTCAGGTTGCTACTGAGTCGGAAGGACATGTTATGAGACTCAGGGAGGAGATTAACTCTCTGATGGCCAAGTCTCAGCAACAAGAGATGTGATCTCAGTACTGACCAAAGACTTTAGTCAGAAAGATACTGAATTGAGTCTGCTGAAGCAAAAGTTTCAGAACTTCAGACCGAGCACGAAACTCTGAAAAAGAGTGATGATGTCTGGAGAAACCTGATGGCAGAGCGTTACATGGGAGCTGAGAAAAAGCTTGAGGTAATTCTAGCCAACAACAAGCCTAAACACTGCAAGGAAGCACTCGGGTTCAGCCACGAATCCTCCACATCTGCTTCCACACGCTCAGAGAATCGACTAACTGATAGATTTGTTCAAGGGGAGACGATCAATGCAGAACCACTGAACCCCCTAGCAAAGAACAAGTAGAAGATGAAAGCACCTCATCCTATCTATCAAAAGTCTGACCAGAAGTTCAACTCAAAATCACCCAAGCACAGTCAAGGGGGAACCAACAGAGTAAAGTGGGCTGATCAGTATGGACCACCACAGCTGACACATCCAACTCAGTATGGATCATATTACTATGATCCTATTGTCAGAAGGGGTTCAAAGAGTCAGAAGAAGAAAAAAGCCGTTCAGAAGGCTAAGGTCAGCAGTCCACCAACTCAAAAGATCAGGACTCCTAAACCAATAAAGCCTCAGAAGTCAATTTCACCCAGCCCAGCGGTGAAGTATGTTGACAAAAGTGGAAAGAAAATGTCTGAGACCACTAGGGTCGTAAGACAGATTTGGGTTTCCAAAACTAACGCTTAAGGATCCAAAATCTAAAATAAAGGGTACCTGAATATAATTCTATTTTACAGGTGCACAAGGACCCATGGTACATGGACAATGGATGCTTAAGACACATTACGTACCAGAGGAGTCTACTGAAGGATTATATCACAGAAGAAGGACCCCAGATCGAGTTTGGAGATAACGAAAAAGGTTATACGCTATACCAGAGGCTACGGAACACTCAGCATTGGAACCACCACAGTTCCATGAGTATCATATGTTGAAGGACTTCAACATAATCTTCTCTCTGTTAGTCAATTTTGTGATAACTCGAATAGAGTGATTTCTGACACTTGTTTCTGTGATGTCATTGATAAATCTACAGGAAAACAGTGTTATCAGGTTTGCGCAAAAAGAACATATACATTGCTGACTGGAATTCAGCAGAGCCTAAAGCATGCTTGCTGGCGAAGAATGACAACAGAACGGGGTGGCTCTGGCACAGAAGACTCATTCATCTCAACTTCAAGACGCTCAACAAGCTTGCTAGGAACGCTCAAGCGAGAGGACTGCCGAATGAAGTGTTCAGCAAGGACACTCAGTGCGAGGCACGCCTGAAGGGAAAGCAAACAAAGAAACAAAATCCACCAGTTCCATCACCTTCCACGGATGGAAGCCTTCATGGCGATCGAAGCTGAAGATACTGAATTGTATCTAATGGCTGGAGAAGTGGCTGAGGTGTATTCTAACTCTAATATATGCCCCTGTTCACCATGCACACACGACACAAGCTCTATTGAAGTTGAACCCCTAGATGTGGTTCTTGCATATGAAGATATGCTTGAGGAACATATCAAGATGAGCTAGCACTTCAGTAGAACACTTCAGGAGCTGGAACTCTTGAGAGATGAGAATCAGAGACTTTCGATGAAGAGTCAGGACTCTACTGAGTCTGAAGGACTTGTCTTGAGACAGAAGGAAGAGATCAACTCTCTGATGACTAAGTCTCAACCACAAGAATTCCAGATATCAGTTCTGATCAAAGACAACTCAGAGAAAGAGACTGAAATTGCTAGTCTAAAGGACAAGCTTACACAGTCCGGAGCTGACTATGAAGCTCTGTGGAAGAGCGATGAGGTTTGGAGAACCTTAATGACTGAGCAATACATAGGAGCTAAAGAAAAGCTTGAGAAGTTGCTGAGATCACAGAGACCATGCTCCACGAAGGAAGGACTTGGTTACACTTATAAAGCAACTACATCAGGACAGAAAAGCTCAGATCAGCTGGCTGACAGATTTGTCCAAGGGGGAACTCAATATGCAGAATCTTCAACCCCTCAAACAAAGAATAAGTAGAAAATGAAAGCACCTCAGCCTTCGATTTTGGTTCGGGTAATTCCCTTCCATTCCTCAGCGTTACTGCACTAGCATTCTCCTGCCTCGAGTTAATCTGTACTTAGGCAAGAATGGTCCCTTGATCTCCTTTCATGTCACTCAAGGAGGTGGCCAACTATTCCAACTGCTTGGATAGGGCACTCATACCAGCCTTCTACTCATGTTGAGTGTTTTAGAACTCATTCCATAGCTCTTCATTCATCTTGTATGACTTTTGCGGAGTATTCTGGTCTCTGAGAAGTACCTCCTCTATGGTGTGGCGGTTTGTAGGATTGAGTTTGGTTGGGCGGTAATTGATTTTCAGGTTGGGCATGAGGTATTTGGGTTTGTTGTTGTTGAGGTTGTTGGTAGGGTTGTGCTTGGAAAGAAGGATATGGTGGTTGTGTTTGATAGTATGGTGAAGGTGGTTGATTTTGATAAGAAGGAGATTGCGGTTGTGTTTGATAAGAAGGAGATGTTGGTTAATAATGTTTTTGTGGTTGGTAGAACGGTTGAGTTGGAGGAGGTACAATTTGGTAATTCTATTGATAATTTTGTTGTAGATATTCCGACTATGGTGGCGGATGATATCTTAGGTGTGTCTGCTGTGGTGGATGTCCAGGTTGTCTCCAGCGGAGGTTTGGGTGATCTGTGTTCTTCATGAAATGATATCCTCCTACTGTATTTGCATCTTCGTATTCTACCACTCCCATTGTGTATCTAATGGAAGAGTGCCTAGCTCACCACAAGCACCACAAGTGACCTCCACAGGTTCAGTCATGGTTGGTTTGTTCACTACTTGGTTCAGCAACCTCTCAATCTTCTCAATTCTGTCCTTATTTCTCCTTTCATAGTGTGAGGAGGTTGCTTGGGCAATCTTCCTCACATTCTTTGTGTTCTCTCTATCATATTCTTTTGTGGACTCCACTAGTCTCTGGATATATTTTCTGGCCTCACTAACCTTGAAGTTTGTGAATCCTCCTCCACTTATAGAGTTCACCAAGTCTTTATATTTCATGATCAGTCCTTGGTAGAATAATTTAAATAACTCTCCATCTCTGTACTTGTGGTTTGGGCAGTCTTCCACCAATCTGTTAAAGTGCTCCCAATACTCACTCAGGGATTCATCACCTTCTTGTTGGATGCATGAGATCTCCTTTCTCAAGGCACTTGTCTTCGTTGCTGGAAAGTAGTATTCCAGAAAAGTGGTCTCCATCTGCGGCCAATCAGCAATGGTATCTGTGTGCAAATTTGAGTACCAAGTGTTTGCACGATCGCTTAGGGAATAAGAAAATACCATCAACTTCACTTCATCTTCAGATTGCTAGCCAGTTCTCTTCTGTAACCTGCATATCTTCTCAAACTCGTTCAAAAATGAGAAAGGATTCTCATTTTTTCCGTAGAAATTGGTAGTGCGTTTAGTACTACTGCCTTGAGCTCCACTGGGTTCTCTCCATATGCAGCAATCTACATAGGATTCCTCCTCTTCCTCGCAGTGTGCTCATTGACTTCAAGGACCTGACTATCTTCCTCATCCTTTTCTGTTGCTTGTTCGGATTTTGTTTTGGACTCTGAGTCAGATGTTGCCCTGTCAGATTGTTCCTTCTCTTGGTCGGAGAAGTACGCTTGGTCTCCTTGGTTGCTGGCTTCAGTACCAGCTTCACTTGCTGCTCCTGTATGGGCAGTTTGTTTGCCTTGCGACTACAGTTGATTTTGTCGCCTTCGTTGTCTTGTCTCCTTCCGTATTCTCCTGGTTGTTTTCTCTATTTCGGGATCGTACCAGAAGTTAAGGTTGACAAAGCCGCTCATAAACACCTAGAAGGGATGGTATAGACAATAACAAACTGGTCAATAGAAAAAGCTACTTAAATCTTAAAACACAGTTCCCGACAACGGCGCAAATTTGATCTGCTCGATTTTCATCGTAAAACCGACAGAGAAATAAATTTATAGAACACCTGCACAGAAACTATACTGGACAAGTACAGTGACAAGCAAGAGGTCAATCCTCAAGGAACGGGTAATTAAGCGACTATCTCTAGTGACCTAAAGGGTTTGGCTAGGAGCCACCATAAACTTTAGGCGTTCTAAAACTAGGCAGAAAGGTAACATAGAATAATTGAAAGAGAAATAACAAGTTATAAAAGTAATCCAGCCAAGGTAATTTCACACCACCCCCTGTCCGATCCTAGAATACTATGAATCAGTTTAGTTAAGGTTATTTGGCCAGGACGCTGTGTTGAGCACAAGGGCATCCATTCCTTCGATTAAGCTGGGACCGCCATGTTGAGCATAGAAACAATCCCCTACCCAAGTGACTACCCTACCTTGTTGAGCAATGACTAGGGAGACACTAAGGATCATTAAGAACAGAGGAACTCGATCTAGGCATCTACCGATGTTGAGCATTCAAAGTAGATAACCTAGTTAGTATACGTTTGCCCAGACAGATGGTTACCTACCCAGATTGATCAGATCCAAGCAGTTCTCAACTATCTTAAACAGAGTTCGACTAAAACCTTCACTAAACCAATTATTAAGCACGTTCTCACATCTCACGGATTCTTATGGATGGTGCCTCATTACCTCGGCCAGATCTGAGCTGCACATATTGACTAATGGCATGAAACTAAGCATGTAGAAGTAAAGCATGAAGCAGATCTGGGAACTAAAACCGGAATAGTAAACATTCCTAAAATGATAAAAAACTAGCATGAGAATTTAACTAAAAAGGCAAGAGACAACATGATATGAAATCGAAAGCGATGAGATTTAAAAGCATGGTATATTCGTAAGAAAAGAAGTTAGCATCATTCTAAAGGTAATAAAGACAGAAAGCAGAGAATAAATAAAGTAACTAACTCGTGAATAGTAAAGAAGCTTGTTAACAAACATGAAGAAATAAATGCAACCATTCAAGATTAAAATTAAATGCTGAAATTAAAGTTAACCGATAACATATCTAAAAGGAAGTCTTCTCATCTAGAGAGCTTCAGCTATGCTAGGTAGAAAATTAAAGAGTATTTTTAAGCTACATCAATAGTGGAATTTGGAGTATTTTTTTAGAGAGAGACGAACTATGCTAACTCCTGAAGTGTAAGTATGAAGATGATGATATACTAGTTCCCCTCTCTCTCTTTTAGCTCTTCAAAAATATCTGCATTGGTAGGTGGGAGGACACTGTGCCAAGTATGGTCTGCTGGTCAAAGTCGGGCTAGGTTGTAGCTTCTAGCAGTCTACTTCCCGCCATAATTTTGACAAGAAGTTGTGGGTCGGGTTTGTGGGCCTGCTTCAGCTGAATTCTTTCTATTTCTGGCCCAGTGGACACAACAATGATTTTGGCCTCTTTTCAGGCCTTTTTTCCTGTATTCTGGCCAAATCCAGCAATTTATGCCCAGAGTCTTCCAATACCAGCTGCATCCTCTTTTCTCCCATTTTCTCCTATTCTAAGCTTAAATCTACAATTTCACAACACTAAACACACGAATTAAATGGATAAATGAGATACAAATCTAGGCTCATGGTGATCGTCCAATTTCCATGACATCCATCTCATATTCTGTCAAAATTCCAAATAAAATTCAAATTTTGACCAATCGGCACACACTATATCAAATCTAATACACAAAAACTTACGATTCAGATGAAAACAAATATATACATATATGCAGCGATAACTACGATTCAAGAGATAAACAATCCCTAGGCTGTTAATGAAAATAAACAAAATAAAGAAATGGAAAGCCACAAAATCGAGAACATAAACTGAGAGTAGACATGAGCCTTAAATGTGCAGACATGCTGGAATAGATCCAGGTGTTTGAAGTTTGCAGGATGTAATACAGGATGTAATCCTGGAACCAAACTTTCCCGAGATGTGTTTGAAGTTTGTATTTTTACTTTTTTTTGGAAGTTATCATGTAACCTCCCTACCTGAATGATTTTTGGTATGGTCGAAACCCGTAAAAAATGTTAATCTATGAATAATCTCTGATGCCTGTGAAACCTTCTCCTTGTTTAATACATGTTGTTGCAGCCCAATTTTCGACTCGTAATAATCTGAACCCCTATATATATGTCACTGTGTACATTATTCCATAGCTGTATACAGCCAAACTCTGTTTTGATCGAACAGCATGAGCCAAAGGAAAATTTACTCACTAAGCCCCTCTCTATCTTGAAGAATAGAACAACTTTCGGTGGATTTTTTCGAGCAACCTACTGAACTATAAACCCCCAATCCCAAAACCACCGTGATCCTTGTTCTTTGGGCTTTCCATAGACGTCTTCCTCTCACCAATTGAAGTTTATACCATAAACTTATGTACACTGGAAAACCACCCGTTCGAAACCACAGACTATCTAAGCGTGCAGAGCGGTGAACTTGCGGCTCGATTTCCGACCAGAAAACAAACGAAAGTACCTAAGATTTATACGTTAGGAACCTATACTTCAATCTTTCCAACGCCACTTTCCGTTCGTTAAATAGAGCTCGGACCAGAGCAATGGAGCAACAATATTAATGCTAAGATATGCCACTCTCTAGAAACTTAAACCTAACGAAACATATACAATTGAGCTTTCCAAAAAAATGTCTCGTGTATTTTTCGGAGCTTGGATCGAGGAGATACGAGTCGTCGAAGTCGAACCGTCGAAACTACACCCTCGCACTGAATAATACACTTAGACATGAATTCTACTCATTTTCACCATCCTTAAACCATCAAAATCCATATCATTGGAAAGCTAAGTTCGTTGGCTTTCTAACGAGACCATCGGTTTGCAAAATGGAGTTCGAACGCAAAAGATATAAACCCCCGAAGCACCACTGGCAGAACTGCGGCGAATCCACCGATACAAGTTGGGAAACAATTTTCGATATTAAAATGGTACTCGATCGGGGAATAAATTCTATGGCTTGTCCCTCACCTGGAGTAGAATCTAAGAGATTCTGAGGCAGAAGTCGCTGCTAAAACCACTCCAAACAATTCTTTAACCTAATTAAGATGTATCCTTAAAATTTCGAAAAGATGCCGACACTACTGAAATCATCGAAGGTACATGGATAATATTGAAATAGATGCAACATATCCGAGCAAGAAATAAATCAAGGCAAACATACGGTCATTAAAATCAAGTGATTCCAAAGCCGATTGGAATACTTGTAAAGTCCCTTTCTCGCCAAATTGTGCGCATTAGAAGTCAAAAAATTTAAGACAACTAGACTGAGCTACGACTGAAGTTAGGGTCTCTCTTGTAGGATCCGAGGAAAGGTGATAATCCCGAGAATCACAGCTATAATAACAATAGCACCACGAGGTGGGTTCTGTTTTCCAAAAAAAATATCTTGAGTTATTAAGCTCATATACTCTATTAAATGTTGTTATCTAATGAAATTTTTTATGTGCGTTCAATTAAGTTTAATGCTCTTGTATTGTCGATCAAGATTCTTGTTCTGACCTAACACGTCGGCAAAGAATTGTGTACACCCCCTGTTAGTAATACAATGGGTTGATCTCCATTGCATGCTGACTAAGTTAAGGATCCGGTGATTCAATTCCGGGATCAAGAAATGTTATAGATCCGATGGTGATTCAGTTTCGGGATCAAGAAATGTTATAGATCCAATGGCGACTTAGTTCTGGGAGCGATCCGACAATGACTTGGTTCCTGGATTATAAGAGTAACTAAATGTTGGGATGAAGGTTCAATGGACCATATTTATAGATTTGAAGATCCCAAAACCCCTAGCTGAATGATGAACCTTCATTCTTGTAATAGCTTAGTTTGAGTTCAACATGTTAGGAACTCAGTAGGCTAGAGTTCAGTAGTTGCAGAGTTCAGTAGAAGACCTTGCACTCAGTTGATGGACTCACGATCGAAGAAGTCAGTTGGTCAGCTGACCACCAACTGAATCTGCACAGGAATTCGTGCCCATGCACTAATATTCAGAAGAACGTCAGTAGGAAGTCACTTCAGTTGAAGGTCCGAGGATTCAGAGGAAGTCAACCCAGATATTTGACAAGTCTCACCTACCAATCTACCTCGACCAATAGGGAGTCGACAACGCTTTATCTTTTCTGACAAAAGCTGCTCCTAGACCGAAAAAGAAGCGTATCTCTACAGTACACCTAGTCATCAACGTTCAAATTTGAAGGAGCCATTTTCCTTGTCGTTTCGACATGTGGCTAGACCCCTCTCCAACGGTCTATTCACAATCGATGACTATATAAGAGGAGAGTCTTCATATAGAGACATCACCGGGAACCAAACCTATCGACGAACAAAACTCTTAACACTCAAACGAAGAATCCAGTGAAGAACTAGCATTCATAGAAGAACCTTTTAGTTCGTCACTAGATTTATCCTTGTTCCCCTTCTCTTATCTAAGCGAGCTCAATTGTAATACTCATAGCTTAGAAACCCCGAGGGAGTTCACATTCTTGTGAAAACGTTCTATGTAACACCCCGAAATTTCCTTATGATAAAATTAAATTTAAATAAAAATTCATTTGCATCTCATGCATGATATCTTATGCTAAGTCCTATAAGTCGTGCCTTAGGATTAAATTATTTGATATAAACATGATCATGAGGTTATATATATATATATATATATATATATATATATATATATATATATATATATATATATATATATAGGCTTGCGTTTTATTTTCATGTGGTGTATCATATATATGTTAGAACTTTAATTTGAGTTTAGAAATATAATTTTTTCAAGTAGGGTGACATTTCGTAGGAATCCTTAATTAAATAGAATTATATATCATAATATAATAATATTTCAATCTTATAAAATTCTTTAGCTAAGCGTGGGTCGTGGAGAATTAGTATTTTAATTATTAAATAACCTTTATGTGAAATAACAGATTATCATGACTTAGGCTTCACGCTATCACGAATTTAGATAAGAAAATAAACTCTTGTTATTAAGTTTTGGATAGGTTGATAGATTAGATAATTTTCTCTTCCGCCTAATTCTTATTAGATTAGGATTTTAAAATATTATAAATTCCCTAGTTATGGTGCTTAGTATTTCGCTCATCCTCTTTTAGTTTTTTTTTCCTTTCTCATATTCGTTCGTATTTGCTGCTGAAATCCTTCACAAAGCTTTTAAGAGGTATGTTCAGAAATTAGGATTAATTATTGCATTAATTCAAGTTCTGTAAGAGAACTAAATATGTTAGTAAATAAATCTAGTAAATTCATGCGTATGTGATCATATAACTAATCAATGGATGATTAATATGTTCGGTTTTTTTAAGAGATATATCTCCTGCCTATTTATGCATAATGGAATGTACTTTATGAACATGCATGTTTAACTAACATTATATCATGTTAAAAAAAAATAGCTTAATAGATTGTATTGAGACATGAACTAGTCGCATAAGTTTGTTATTATTATTATTCTTATTATTATTTTATGAAAAGGAAAATAGAGAAATTAGTTTGAATTTTTTTAGATTAATAAAATGCAACGAACAATTATTTTAGGATTTAGTTATAGCTATAGAGTATTTGATTGAATTTTGTGATAAGATAAATATTCCAATTTAATTTTTATGAGCTAATCCACATAAGTGTCGAGAGTTGCTTTTGTTTAATAAAAATGTCTTTATATTTTATGTTATTGAGATTTTAATGATATGCTAAGATTTTAGAAATTTATGAAATACTTGTGGAGATGCGTAGTCAATATTCATGTATATTAAAATTAAGATTAATGGTAGGATGGGCGCGCGAGGCTTAAGCACTTGGTATATATTGTTCATTCACTCAAAAGGTTAAGGTGGGGAAGTATTCTTGCACTACATTTATCCTTATTATATTTTATGCTCGATATTTATGAGTTAATGTCAGGCATGATAAGGAAGGATCGAAGTTGATCCGCGATCGAAGTTGATCGGTATAAAGGTTTGTTGGTCCTGTGAGTGAGTTCATGTGTAGAGGGGGGGGGTTGAATACACCTGAATCCAAATTTCTCAACTTTCGAACACGAACAGTCCTATTCAGGAAGGTGCCGTACTGAAATAGTTCGAACAGAACTGCATAACCGTTTAGAATCGTGTTAAAGGCTAAAAGAGTACTCGACTCGACCGAGATCTCGCTAACCGACTAGGTCGAATTCAGTATCGATCAGTGAGAGTTCAGTGTGCGGAATTGTGTAGGCCCAAATCAGTTTTAATGAGGAAAACGTTTTATGCAAGTCTCAGTTCAGTAGATAAGAAGTTCAGAATACTGAGACAGTTAAATCGATTTTAAATATGATGTTCAGTATGCACAGTAAAACCAATGAAACAGTAAGTAAACGACACAGATATTTTTAAAGTGGTTCGGATATCAACAATCCTACGTCCATTTGTCCCGATAGATCGGGAGGCTATTTATTATACCGAGTTAGTCTCGGTCAGCTTGTACACTGGACAAAGCCGTGGCTTGGGGATTATACTGAGCAAGTCCCAGTTTACAATTCTATCACACTTTAAGTGTTTGACAAACTTCTCCAACAATGAAGGAGTCATTATACAATAAGGATTGGGTTCAAATGTGAACTCCTTCGTCTAAGCTATGGATATAACAAGTGAGCTTAGGGTTAGAGGGATAAGGAACGAGAATGTAGCTATCTAGAGCGACGAACAGCTGAGGGTTTAGCTATAGGTTCGTGTCAGTCGCTTGGATACTAGAAGCTTATGTCGGTTCGACTTGGTTCCTTTTGAGTGTATGTAGTCTTTCACGGAGATAACTCGGTTGATTCTTACGGATGACTTAGTCGTTAATTTCGCTCGTTTGAATGCTCTGTGCGTTTCTTGCTTCGTGTTAGTGTGTTTTTTTTTCAAATCTTGAATGATCCCTCTATTTATAGAGTGGAGAGAAGAATAGATCCGTTGGAGACGATCTTCTTCTTTTTCCCTCTTTTGTGGTAGCAAACGGCTCTTTTGAGTAGGTAACAGTGTACTTTCCCACCTTTTACGGAAATATGTTGACTGTAGCTTTAGTAGGTGAGACGACACGTGTATGCTTGTCATTTGTCGAGGTGGATGTGGTGGTTGAGACGGAACAAACTTCGAGGCAACCGAAGTTGACTTCTCTCTTCCTCGTACTTGACAACACTGATAGCTTATCAAAAGATTCAGACAGTTCAGAAGACTGTCAGCCGATGCTGAGTCTGATTTTGTATTCAGTAGATAGATAGCTGAGAAGGGTCTACTGGAAATCGGATTCGAGTCCAGATGAATCGCTCCCGCCGAGTTCGGTTCAACCGACTCTCTCGCATATCTTGCTCCCGCCGAGTCCAAGTATTCACCGAGTCTTCTATACCGGTGCCGAGGCCGATGAGCTACTGAGCGCCTTGACCAGAGCAGAGTGTCTACTGAGTCTGAAACCTCAGAGACAAATACAAATACAAAGGAATGGTTCACCAATCAGATAGGGTTTTGGGATCTTCAAATCTTCTCAACAGTCAGAGCACGAGGCTACTGAGCGTGATTCAGTATAGAAGATAGAATCATTTCCCACAAGTATGATCATGCTGAGGATTGAATCATCACCCAACATTTTCCCCCTATTTGATGATGCCAAAACCTATCATCTATGCTAACACTAAACAGATAGAAACAAAAACTCTTTACAAATATTACAAGTAGGATCAGTGGAGATGTTCCATCAGTTCTAGACTATAAAGCAAACAGGGTAAACAGAACAATTTCCCCCATTGCAAACAACACAGGCTAGCAGAATCTATCAAAGCAATCAGCTGACATGTAATAAAGAGAGTGTGAGCCAGCAATCACTTCAGTGATTCTGAGTGTTAAAGCATAAAACAAACACGGCTGTATAGACAACAAGTAGTTGTCAGAGCCAAAAGCAGATTGTATAAATATAAGAGAAATTCAGTACAGATACAATCTTGCTATGCTAAGAGAATGAGCTAAAGATCTAAGGAGGAGGGCCACTAAACTTCTTGATTCTGTCCATGAACTCTTGAGTCTGATCTTCAGGGAGCGGCACTCCATACATCCTGTATGTGATCTTCCTTAGCTTCAGAAATTCCGCAAAATCGGCGGGCTCATCTTCGCAAGTTCTTTCTTATTCGTTGCATGCTTCACTTCGACTTCAATCGTACCAAAGTGTACTGAGTCATCCTGTCTTCTTGGTGGAGGTATGATTCTGGGTCCTGGAACACTGACTTCTATACCTTCAGATATGGCTTTGTCGAGGTATGGGTAGAGTTCGGGTTCGATGAGCGAACATCCATTCCATGTAAGCTTCAATCCTTGTCCTGTTGGACCGAACCTCCGGAAATAGTTCCTCTTGATGAACTCAATTTTCGCATTTTCCCATCTTTGATTGAGCTGTGCTGGTATCCATTCATCTGTTCTTGGCCATCTTTGAAATTTCGAGTCACTGGCTTCCCGAATTTCTCACGTATCGTATGGAATATCGGCTTTGGAGGGCACTCTCGGCCTGGCCTCCTCTTCGGTCCTTTTCATCGAGCTTCAAGTTCGCGCTTCCAAATTCTGTCTCTGCGCGGCTGAACTGTCTTGCCTCCTCGCCTCGTATAGATATCCGTCCATCGGATCAAATATGGCTTCGATTTCATCTCCTTGTGTATCGGTGGCTTGCCGAGGGGCTTTTTTCGATTCGGCAGGGGTACTAGATCTAGATTTGGACGTACCCACGCCTTTCAGTACTCTTCTCGCTCGCTCCTTTTCCTTTTCTCTCGTCCTCTTCATCCGTTATGATGAGCTTTCTCGGAGGCGCCTAGCGTTTTCTTTCCTCCTCTGGATGGGGCTTTAGTCTTTCCTTTAGCGAAGCTTAGACTTTGGCTTGTTAGCCGCTTCGGCCTCTGCAATTTCTCGGCCGCCTCTCATCCGCAGCTATTTGGGCTTCCTCCTCGGCGAGATATGTACCTTAATCGCTTTCTTTGGAGGGGTTGGAATTTTAAGCTTTTGTTTGCCCTTGCCTTCTTGAACCGGTGGTGGAAGAGGAGCCTCTTCTTCTTCGAGTCCTCCACCGCTTCGTTCGGCGTACTCAGCAACCTCCTTAATAATGTCTTTGGGAGTCCGGGTTGCCCGAGTAGTCTGGCTGGGGTCCTGAGCCACTTGGGCCGGTTTCGGTGTGCTCGCAGGCCGAAACACCCTGGGCCTTACCCGGAGTCTGAGTCTGGAGTTTTCGAGACTGAGTTTTGCTAATGTCAGCAATAGATTTCTTCTTCTCAGTCCCCTTCTTTCCTTCAGTAGCTGTCCCCTTCAGTAGTCTAGAAGGTTTAGTGGGAGTCAGCTTCTCAGTACTCTTTTTCTTTCCTTCACTTCCTTCACTTTCTTTCTCAGTACCCTTCTTCTTTCCTTCCCCCTTTTTGGCATCATCAAGTACAGCCGGGGTTGGGATGAGTACCTTCTTCTCTAGCTTCTGATAAGCAGTGGACAAGTCGTCCAGTCTGTTATGCACTTTCTCCAATGCTAGATGCAGCTCGTTCCTCTCAGATATGAGTGCGTCCTTGTATGTTGTATGAGAGAGAACGGCTTCTGACTTCAGTTCAGCTAGTTTCTCACCGATCTTGTCCTCCACGACCAGTTGAATGAGGTCTAGTCTGTTCTCCATGGCCTGGGCTTGCTCGGTGAATGACTCAGTATGAGCGGACAAGGCGTTCTGAAATTGTTCAAGGAGCTTGGCCTGTCCCTCCTGAATTGTCCTTAGCTGAGTCTGAAACTGCTGTTGCTGCTGGGCCAATGCTTCAGATATGAGAGCGGAGACATCAGGGGCAGCTGATGTAGAGATGCTGGATTTCAGCCCCTGAAGCTCAGAGTTGGTGGCCAATGCAGACTTCTCCCACACCTTGTGGACTGCCTTCGCCAATTCCCGATTTTTAACTCCTTGTGCAGTTAGAGCTTTGGCAACTGAACGGGATCTCTTGGCAGATGGGCTGGGCGCTGCCTCGTATGTCGACTTGAGCAGGAGCTGAGCAGGCTCTGCTGAGGACGAGACACCAGCCGAAGGCTTCTCAGGCCCAAGGATACTGAGTGGTGCTGCTTCTTCAGTATGGGTATCCTTGTCCTGTGGATGTCCCTCATCAGGCTTTCCAGAGCCTGAATCACTGGGTGGGTCCTGACCGTCGTGGTCAGACCCATCTGAGGGCGGCGAGCCAGCTGCTTGGCGTCGATCAGCAATGATTGCAAGCATGGCTGCCCTTAGATTCTCCATCGTATTGAGGTTCTCAGGCTCTGAATAGCCTATCTCCTCACGCAATCTCAGTTCTTCCAAGTATAGCGCTGACGGGGAGTAGTGTAGAACAAGGCGTTGAAGCCGAGGCCACTCCCGAAAGCGTAGGATCATATGGAGCCTTGCCGACTTGGCTAGGACGAGCAAATCGAATGGTCGGCAAGCTCGGAATGAAGCTGGATGATCTCTCGGGAAGCTCTAGAGACAATAACTGCTCGCTTCCATCCCGAGAGTCTCTTCGCAGACGCAGAATCCGACTCGATATCAACGAAGTCGTCTCGCAGTCGGCGAGTGGTAGGCTCGCCGAGCGGAGGCACGAGAGAGAGGGCTATCCAGACGTTGGACTTCTTCGCTTTGGGCTTCAGTAGCCTCTCCCTGTTCCTCTTAAACTTGTTCCTCAGTGGAGACGGCTTTCTCCACTGATTTGGTCTTCTCAGATGAGGAAGACTCATCTACCAACTGTAGTGGCTGAATAGGAGTTGGTTCAGTAGCCACTTCAGTAGTAGTCTCTGGTTCAGCAGGTGTATCCGGTATGGCCTTCCTCAACCTCTTGGCTGGTGCCTTAGGTGATTTTGCCGGAGGTGTCCTTTTCTTAGGAGTCGCCTGCTGAGGCTTAGATGGCTGAGCTTCTGCGGCCGGTCCTGAACCAATCTGTTGCAGGGCCGCGGACTTGTTGTGAAAGTGGATTTTCTTCACATTAAAATATTCCTTGTCGGCATATGTGATCTGCTCAGCCTCGCAGAAATCCTCGATCATGACTGACAATTTAAGTCCGTAGAGAAGCTTTCCTTTTGCGGTCAGTGTTCGCGTAGCTCGTCGAACTTGGCCGCCCGAGCCATATATTCGCGAACAAAGAAGTCGGTCCAATTGACTTTCACGCAATCATAAATCGCCATCATCATATGGATCTTGGGTCGGGAGACCCGATCGAAAGAGCCGGCTGGCTCGTCAACGATGAGTGACGATGTACGCCAGGTGCTCGCACGCTGCGGTAGCATGGCATTCTTCGGAAATCTTTGCTCGAAGGTTGTGGGCTTGCCACGAGAAAACGGAGAGGTATGTGTCGACGGCGTCGTCATTGTACCCCAAGGTGCCGACACCTTCGGACGGGAGGTTGAAGCTCTTCTTCGGCCGCTTGTTTAATAGACATCCGCCCGGTATCCTCGATGCGTCGTCAAGGGTGTTAACAGCGAACCTCGCCAGAATGTCTCCTCCAACTGAGTCGGAGTTCAGATATAGTTCCGCCACTTGTCGAGGAAGGAAGAAGGTCGGCTTCCTCGATAGAAACTCCTCAAGTCCGGATTTCCTCAGATATGTGAAGATTTCGTCCATGTACTCGAGCTCGCACGCGTTGAACTCCATGACTGGTTCGCACCAGATACGGCCCTTGCTGAGGATTTCCTCTATCTTGTAGGGAGAACTGACAGATAGACCAGCCATAGTACCTGTTACAAGAAATGAATCAGTACCGTTTCTTGGATAGAACTGTGCTTTACAATGCGATACTGAAAAATATAATAAATACATTAACAGATATAAGCATACCAATAGATAAAATTCGAGATAAGATTGAGAATGAAGTTGCAAGTAAGGATTGCGTATGCAGATCTCGGATTTTTCGGAATTTGAAAGTTATGAAGTATGCTAATGGCGATTTCAAAGATATGATCGAATATATATATCAAATAGGAAGATGAACGGTTTTCGATCGAAGGCTGAATTTAAACTTGCTTTATGATATGGAAGGTTAAGATTAGAAGTTATAAAATAGGCAATGATCACAAAGGTCGCCTAAGTCAAAGCCAGTTGTAAAATAGCCTAAGTAGTAACTGTGAAAAGACATGCATTAAATGCGTGCAGAGTTCAGCAAACTTATGTATGGAATGTCGTGCATTAAATGTGAGCCGTTAATAATAAAGACAAACCAAAAGATATTAATGTCATGCTGAATCTTTGTCATAAATGCAAAGTATCTTGTTGTATTAAATTACTAACGAGTAGAGATACGCAAACCCGTCGCTGAACATAGTAGTCACCGATACCTCGTGTAGATGGTTTCGTCTCTACGTCTTGAATGTATCGATGCGAGAGTGAACATTCCCCCTTCTTGAAATGTCTCTCTCCACGAAACCTCTTACTCGACCGGGGTCGGTAGGGTCCAACAGACCTAGCTCTACCGAAAGTTCTCTCGAATCGGATTCGCCTAGAGGCTTGGTCGGTATATCAGCCCGTTGCTTGTCGGTATAGATCTTCTCCATCCCGATATCCTTTTTCTCGACATGGTCACGAATGAAGTGATGTCGATGTCCACGTGCTTGCATCTCGTGTGAAGTACAGGGGTTCGAGTGATTGCAATAGCACCTGTACTTGTCGCGAGAAAATCGGCACTTCATTCCGAATGACGTCATAGTCTCTCACGCCTTGTCTCGGCCAAAGGATCTGGGCGCAACAACTTCCAGCGCAGCCATGTATTCGGCTTCGGTAGTCGACGTGGCCACCGAGTGCTTGTTTCTTTGAAAACCATGAGATCGACTTGCCGCCAAGGAACCGACATATTCCCCGAAGTTGATTTTCGGTCTATTCTACATCCCGCATAGTCGGCATCGGAATAACCAGTTAGTTCAATATTATCATCATTGGATACCACAAACCCATGTCGGATGTTCCTCGTAGATAGCGGAGAATCTTCTTTGCCGAGTCCATATGACTCGCTTGGGATTCGCCCGAAATCGAGCATGTACACCTACAAGCATAAGTTATGTCGGGACGAGTAGCTGTTAGATATAATAAAGAACCAATTATAGCATGGTATTCGGTTTGGTCTATCGATACTCCCTCTTTATCAAGATCTATCTTCATATTCGTGTTCATCGGGATCTTGATTGATTTGCTCGGATGTGCGTACCGAATCTTTTGATGAGGTCTCGAGTATATTTGCCTTGGTTGATGAACGTTCCCTTTTCGGGATTGCTTGACTTGAAAACCAAGGAAGTAGTTCATTTCACCCATCATCGACATCTCGAACTTATCCTTCATCATCTTTTCAAATTGCCGACACATGATGACATTCTTTGATCCGAATATAATGTCATCCACGTAGATCTGCACAAGTAATAAGTCTTCTTCCAGTCGAATGCTGAATAGAGTGCGGTCTACTGTGCCTTTCTGAAAACCTTTCTGAAGAAGAAACTCAGACAGGGTATCGTACCAAGCCCTGGGTGCTTGTTTTAACCCGTATAGAGCCTTTCTGAGTCTATATACTTGATGTCCCTGCTGAAAGCCGGGCGGTTGTTCCACATAGACTTCTTCTTTCAAAGACGTTGTTCGAGAACGCAGACTTCACATCCATTTGATAAACTCTGAATCGTTGATGTCTTGCGTAGGCTAGGAATAGTCTGATTGCCTCCAATCTTGCAACTGGAGCGAACGTCTCATCGAAATCTATCCCTTCGGCTTGACAGTAGCCTTTAGCCACGAGTCTTGCTTTGTTCCTTACTATAACGTTGTTTTCATCTCGCTTGTTTTTGAAGACCCATTTGGTTCCAATAACATGTTGATGCCGGGGTCTGTCTACAAGCTCTCATACTTCGTTTCTCGTGAACTGATTCAGCTCCTCCTGCATAGCAATGATCCAGTCAGCATCTTTCAGTGCATCCTCAATGGTCTGAGGCTCTTCAGTAGACAAGAAGCAGGAAAATAATGCGCTTTCTCCTTGACAGAATCTGGATCTTGTCTTGACATTTGCTGAAGGATCTCCAATGATTAAATCAGCAGTGTGAGCATCGAGCCACGATCTACGATGTTTCAACTCTTCATCTGAAACTTGTTCAACACAGATAGTAGGTGAATTAGGAATTTCAGTTGTACTATTCTAAGATTGAAGTAATTCAGTAACAAGAGTATGGTCTACTGAGTCACCGGGTTCAGGGGCATTCAGCTCAGGAACATTACTAGGCGTTCCCCCCCGAGGTGTTGCTCTCGGTAGTGTTGGTCTCGATTACCTCAACGGTTTCTTCATCGACCTGAGTTACACGGGATTGATTCCGCTCGGGAGAATCAACTGTTCGGCCTACTTGCTCGGCGGGTTGAGATTCAGTATATTTGTCTTCGTTTCTTCGTCCGAATCATCATCCCAACATAGCCGGATCTTTTCGCATTTCTCTTTTAAGCTTAGATCATGTAGTCGCTTCTCGATGTCCTCGGATTCGGAATTTGAGTTATTGCTCCTGTCTTCGATAGCAAACTCGTTAAAAACAACATGAGGGCTTTCCTCCACGCAAAGAGTCCGATAGTTGAATACTCACGAAAGCTTTGCCGACCCGAGAGTATCCTAAGAATACACCCACGATCCGACTTGCTATCAAAAGTCTTCGCTGATCTTTCCCATTATTGTGAATAAAGCATGAACAACCAAAAATATGGAAATAAGATAGAGAGGGCTTCCTGCCGTTCCATAGTTCATATGGTGTCCGCTTATGCTGCTTTGTCAGTAGAAATCTATTCTGAGTATAACATGCAGTATCCGTTGCTTCTGCCCAGAATTTGGTTGGGAGTCCTGAGTCTGCGAGTAGAGTCCTAGCCGCCTCTTTTAGAGTTCCGTTCTTTCGTTCAAGCAACTCCATTCTCGCCGAGGTGTGCGTGCGGTGAAGTCTCATGCTCTATTCCTTCGCTTCGCTAACTCCTTTACCATGGAATTAAGGAACTAAGTTCCTCTGTCTGAACGTATTTTTCTGATCTTGGTGTTCTTCTCGACACTGAGCTTTTTCAGAAGCGTTGGTAACTCTGTTTTGTCGTCAGACTTGTTGGCAATGAACATGACCCATGTGTAGCGCGAGTAGTCATCTATGACCACTAATGCATATTTTTCGCTCTCGATCGTCACCGGGGAGACCGGACCGAACAAATCCATATGTAGCGGTGAAGGATTCCATCTCGTGGAAGGCGATGGAACCGGAGGATTTTGATTCCTTGTTTGCTTTCCCTTGGGACATGCTTCACACCGAGTGTCTTTCTTTGAATACTTCATTCGGCGGTCCCCTTGCTAGAGTGTCTCTTGCAAGCTTGTTGAGCGTCTTAAAGTTGAGATGGCTGAGTCTTACGTGCCATAGCCACCCCGTGCGGTTGTCATTCTTCGCCAATAAGCAAGCTTCGAGGTTCAATTGAGTTCCGATCGACCACATATATGTTCTTTCTGCGCGAACATGATAACACCTTGTTTTCCCGTGGATTTATCAATAACATCACGTAAAACCGGCGTCCAAATATCACTCTATTTGAGTTATCACAAAATTGACTAACAGAGAGAAGATTATCTTTGAAGTCCTTCAACATATGATACTCTTGGAACGTTGGCGGTTCCAATGCCGAGTGTTCCATATCCTCCGGTACGGCCTTTTGCATTGTCTCCGAACTCAGTCTCGGGTCCTTCTTCGGTGATATAATTCTTCAGTAGACTCCTTTGGTATGTCATGTATCTTGAGCATCCGCTGTCCACATACCATGGGTCTCTACGCACCTGCAAAACAAAATTATATTCAGGTACCCTTTATTTTTGATTTTGGGTCCTTGGATGTTAGTTTTAGTAACCCAAATCTGTCTAACAACCCCGGTGGTTTGGGCACATTTTCTTTCCACCTGAGTCAACATATCTCGACCACCGGATCGGGTCACGCTGACTTCTGAGGCTTCTGAGGTTCAGGAGTCCTAATCTTCTGAGTTGGTGGACTGCTGACCTTTGCCTTCTGTGTGGCTTTCTTTTTCTTCTGACCTTTGGAGCCTCTTCTGACTATAGGTTCATAATAATATGATCCATACTGAGCAGGATGAGTCAGCTTCGGAGGTCCATACTGATCTGCCAAGTTTGATTTGCTGGTTCCCCCTTGACTGAACTGGGGTTGCTTGGCATTGATCTTCTTGTCAGAATGCTGATGTGTGGGATGAGGTGCTTTCATCTTCTGTTTGTTCTTTGCTAGGGGGTTCAGTATATCTGCGTTGATAGTCTCCCCTCGAACAAACCTATCAGCAAGCCGTCCTTCTGAGTGTACTAGGGCAGATGAGGAAGCTCCTAGACTGAATCCAAGTCCTTCCTTGCAGTGCTTTGGCTTATTGCTTGTTAGCATAGCCTCCAATTTCTTCTCTGCGCCCATATACCTCTCAGTCATCAGGTTCCTCCAGACATCATCACTTTTCTTCAGTGCGTCGTGCTCGGTCGAAGTCCTGGCGATTCTTGCTTCGATGAGACTCGGTTCAGCATCTTTCGAGTCAAGTCATTGGTCAAGACTGAAATCCGATCTTCTTGATGCTGAGACTTGGCCATCAGAGAGTTTATCTCCTCCCTGAGTCTCAACACAAGTCCTTCGGCCTCAGTAACAACCTGACTCTCCTAAGAAAGTCTCTGATTCTCCACTTTCAGGGTATCCAACTCCTGAAGAGTCTTACTGAGCTGCAGACTCATCTGAATTTGTTCATCTAATAGATCTTCATATGCGGTCGAGATGTCCAAATTCCCATCTGCACCTGAAATAGTGTCGTGTGTGCAGTGTGAAGAGGAGTTAACTGGTTCATGAGAATTTACATCATCCTCTTCACCTGCCATCATGCACATTTCAGTTGATTCATCTGCTTCATGCTCTAAGGCCATGAAAGCTGCTTCATCGTCAGATGAATCCATAGAGGAGTCGATCTCTTCTGAGTCGTCTGAGATTTCGCCAGCTATGTAGGATTGTCTTTTCTGGGCGAATTTCTCTCTCCTTGCCTTGCGTGCTGCGCGTTCAGCACTACTGAGCTCAGGACAATCATATTGATAATGTCTCGGCTTCTTGCAGTTGTAGCAAGTGATGACTTTTTCTTCTTTGGTTGCACTATCCCTTGAGGGTGCTGAGTCATCTTTCTTTCTGCAATCAGAAGATTGAGTATCAGGAGCGCGTTTAGGTGTATATTCTGACTTACCTTTTGTATCTCGGTATGCTTTGGTCGTTTTCTACGCCTTTCTTTCTCCTTCGATACTTCATCATGCGAGCAAAGACGTACTCTCGAGCTAGACTTCCTTCTTGTAGGTCGGTGAGTGAAGGCTCGGTCTTACTCGTCGTCTTGCTCGTAGCGGGAGATCTTTGCCTTGACCGTAGCTTTGAAAGCATGGTCAATCTTCGTATCGCTTCGGCTCTCGGCTTTCTTTGAGGTCCGTCGAACTCATACTCCTTCGCTCTGTAATTACGAAAAGATATGGTCGGGAGACACAAGCATCTAAATCGGAATGTCGCAATAAAGTGGCAAAAGGTGTCCAGGTGTCCGTCCCATAGTGCCCTCGGAATCTTCGATTCATCTCTCGATTCTTCGAATGTCTTTCCCGACCCATTGATAGAATTCATCGATTGATAAATCGACGTTTAGATCTTCGATTTTGTCCCCGGGCATGAGAGACAAGCTTTCCGGCTTTTGGAGTTCCAGCGCTAATTTGTTGGCTTTAATCTTCGAGTCCCTCGACTCGCAGCGCAAGAGCATCCCGAGTTCTTTAGCGAGTCTTGCATTCCCGAACACCGCCAAGATAAGAATCACTAAGGGTGGTTAGTATAGCATTCTGGCGACTCGGTCTAGATTGTGAAGCTTCTTCTCTTCGGGAGTGAAGAGACTTCGTCTTTGGGGATCTTCTTCCCGGCCACCATTCCTCCTCCTTGAGCTTGGTCCCGAGTCACGACACTATCAATCATAGGAACGATAGGTCCATCTTCAAGCACTTGATCATACTTATCATGGAGGGATGTCGGATGAGCTTCCATCCCGACTCGCCATACTCCGTAGTTCTCCACCGAGAACATAGGTACCATCCTTATACCCGACATATCGGCCATGAAGAATAATGATATGAATGTAGAGTGATATGCGGTGAAAAATGCTTTCCCTCGGATCCGTTCGAATAGACCGGTCTCAAAGATAACAAGAGTCAAAGAACTCCCGCTCCGATACCAATTGTTGGTCCCGTGAGTGAGTTCGGGTGTAGAGGGGCGGTGAATACACCGAATCCAAATTTCTCAACTTTCGAACACGAACAGTCCTATTCGGGAAGGTGCCGCATCGAAATAGTTCGGCCGGACCGGACATCCGTTACGAATCGTGTTAAAAGGCTATAAGAGTCCTGACTCGACCGAGATTTGCTAACCGACTAGGTCGAATTCAGTATCGATCGGTGAGAGTTCGGTGTGCGGAATTGTGTAGGCCCAAATCGGTTTTAATGAGGAAAATGTTTTATGCAAGTCTCGGTTCGGTAGATAAGAAGTTCGAATATCGAGACGGTTAAATCGATTTTAAATATGATGTTCGGTATGCACAGTAAAACCAATGAAACAAGTAAGTAAACGACACGTATATTTTTAAAGTGGTTCGGATATCAACAATCCTACGTCCATTGTCCCGATAGATCGAGGAGGCTATTTATTATACCGAGTTAGTCTCGGCCGGCTTGTACATCTGGACAAAGCCGTGGCTTGGGGATTATACCGAGCAAGTCCCGGTTACAATTCTATCACACTTTAAGTGTTTGACAAACTTCTCCAACAATGAAGGAGTCATTATACAATAAGGATTGGGTTCAAATGTGAACTCCTTCGTCTAAGCTATGGATATAACAAGTGAGCTTAGGGTTAGAGGGATAAGGAACGAGAATGTAGCTATCTAGAGCGACGAACAGCTGAGGGTTTAGCTATAGGTTCGTGTCAGTCGCTTGGATACTAGAAGCTTATGTCGGTTCAGCTTGGTTCCTTTTGAGCTGTATGTAGTCTTTCGCCGGAGATAACTCGGTTGATTCTTACGGAAGACTTAGTCGTTAATTTCGCTCGTTTGAATGCTCTGTGCGTTTCTTGCTTCGTGTTAGTGTGTTTTTTTTTCAAATCTTGAATGATCCCTCTATTTATAGAGTGGAGAGAAGAATAGATCCGTTGGAGACGATCTTCTTCTTTTTCCCTCTTTTGTGGTAGCAAACGGCTCTTTTGAGTAGGTAACAGTGTACTTTCCCACCTTTTACGGAAATATGTTGACTGTAGCTTTAGTAGGTGAGACGACACGTGTATGCTTGTCATTTGTCGAGGTGGATGTGGTGGTTGAGACAGAACAAACTTCGAGGCAACTGAAGTTGACTTCTCTCTTCCTCGTACTTGACAACACTGATAGCTTATCAAAAGATTCAGACAGTTCAGAAGACTGTCAGCCGATGCTGAGTCTGATTTTGTATTCAGTAGATAGATAGCTGAGAAGGGTCTACTGGAAATCGGCTACGAGTCCGATGGAATCGCTCCCGCCGAGTTCGGTTCAACCGACTCTCTCGATATCTTGCTCCGCCGAGTCCAAGTATTCACTGAGTCTTCTACACTGGTGCTGAGGCTGATGAGCTACTGAGCGCCTTGACCAGAGCAGAGTGTCTACTGAGTCTGAAACCTCAGAGACAAATACAAATACAAAGGAATGGTTCACCAATCAGATAGGGTTTTGGGATCTTCAAATCTTCTCAACAGTCAGAGCACGAGGCTACTGAGCGTGATTCAGTATAGAAGATAGAATCATTTCCCACAAGTATGATCACGCTGAGGATTGAATCATCACCCAACAAGGTTTATGGTCGAAGTTGACCGGTATCGAAGTTGATCCGCGATCGAAGTTGATCGGTACACATGTTATTGGTCGAAGTTGACCAGGATCGAAGTTGATCCATTTTTAATGTTAGAGTCGAAGTTGACTCGGTGGTTTTTGTGACTACGTAATTCTTACATGATCTAATTTTTCATAATATATTGGTATATTATATAGTTTGGATAAGTGTATTCCCCACTGAGTAGTCGTACTCACCCCTTTATATTTTAACATTTTTCAGGAAATATGTCGGCCGATGCGTAGAGGTGTTGGTGGTGATGGTCACACGAAGAAGGATTTATGAACTTATTATTGTATAAAACTAGTTTTATCATGAACTGTGCATTTTATTTTTGAAAACTAATTAATGCACTTGCATTTATTTTAAGATTTCCGCTGAGTAGTAAAATAAATTGAGTTTTTCAATGATTCTTTTCCATGGAAATATTTTGAAAGAATTAAAATATGCAAGTTAAGCATTAAGTAACGTCCCTAGTTAAGTTTTGAAAAAATTGGGGCGTTACAGAGTGGTATCAGAGCCAGGTTTACTTTCCTGTAGACTTGTTTCATGTTATGCAGGAAATTGACCATCATCACTATCACTGCATCGTGCCGGTGAGGTAAGTAAAGCTTTCAAGTCATACAAAGTTTTTAAAATTCATATATTGCACGATTTTGAAAAGGCATGATTTTTTATGAAAGTACATGCATTCATGTTTTTAAGCTAAGCAATTTTCGAGGACGAAAATTTTATATGTAGGGAGATTGTAACACCCCGAAATTTCCTTATGATAAAATTAAATTTAAATAAAAATTCATTTGCATCTCATGCATGATATCTTATGGTAAGTCCTATATGTCGCGCCTTAGGATTAAATTATTTGATATAAACATGATCATGAGGTTATATATATATATATATATATATATAGGCTTGCGTTTTATTTTCATGTGGTGTATCATATATATGTTAGAACTTTAATTTGAGTTTAGAAATATAATTTTGTCAAGTAGGGTGACATTTCGTAGGAATCCTTAATTAAATAGAATTATATATCATAATATAATAATATTTCAATCTTATAAAATTCTTTAGCTAAGCGTGGGTCGTGGAGAATTAGTATTTTAATTATTAAATAACCTTTATGTGAAATAAAAGATTAAGCTTATCATGACTTAGGCTTCATGCTATCACGAATTTAGATAAGAAAATAAACTCTTGTTATTAAGTTTTGGATAGGTTGATAGATTAGATAATTTTCTCTTCCACCTAATTCATATTAGATTAGGATTTTAAAATATTATAAATTCCCTAGTTATGGTGCTTAGTATTTCGCTCATCTTCTTTCAGTTTTTTTTTTCCTTTCTTAGGCAGTGTTTGGAACAGCTTATTTAAGTAGCTTTTAACTGCTTGTGCTTAAAGCTGCTTAAAGTTTCTGTTAAGCAAAAGCGGCCAGCGTTTGGATTGTCCATTAAAAAACAGCTTAATTTTATAAAAAACTATTATGTTAGTGTTTGCAACATACTTTCATAAGCAGCTTTTTAGTTTTATTTTAACAGTAAATTCCATAAATGCCCTTTACTTTTTTAACATTCACTAACAATATATTTTCTTCTTAAATTTTTTGTTTCCTATACATATAATGATCACACATAGACTTCTAAATTAATAACATTAGTCTATTGTAAAATTTGCAACACATAAGTTAACAAAAGTCTCCAACCATTCTCGAAAAAGAAAAAGACGAAGTATTTTTTTAAAACTAACATCAAATTATTGGAACCCCAATTCTAGCAAACGAAATGGATGCGCATATGTCGTCTCGCACTTTGTTCATTTCAGCATTATTGGTACCTACTTCGACGCCACCAATACCAATTTCTTATCATCTTCAACGTCGCTCAAGTCATCTAGTGTGCTAGACGAGGAACTGGAAAAGGAATCCACATCCGAGTTATCATCCATATATGCTATTCTGTGAAAAAATTAATAATTGTCAATCAAACGAACTCATATATCAGAGTTAAAATTGGCTTCAATCAAACGATTTCTCTAATCCAGAACAGGGTACATTTCATTGACAAGATCCGATTCCGAATAAACAGGTTACATTTCTCTAATCCAAACACTACCATAATCTTCTTCATCCTACGAAGGGCTAGCGGCAAAGAACTCAAACTTCCATTCGAATATCAATGATGATAAACATTATATCTCAAAGCAATTAGTGAGTTAAATAATAACAAATATGAGAAATCTCCCTAAATGTCTCAGTTCATCTGATTACTCATTCTCCACTGTTCAAGTAAATTCTCAAACTTCGAATTTTTAATATCCATCCCAGCAATCCACATCAGATTTAAATTCACAACATCGTTGATCAAACTTCAACTAAACAAACTAATTCAGGTTATTCGAAGCATGTAAATACAGTTCACTGGAGCTACTCATGTAGAACCCAAATCAAAAATTAAATTACTTATCATCAAGAATTAATATCCGATTCCGAATAAAATAATAAACGTTTATTACTTTCCAAAGAAGACCAGGAGAAGATCATAGCGGGAAATATCAGCTTATTTTAGAACATAAATAAGTTTCTGTTGCAAAACCCTCATAAAATACCAAACAAGAAATGCAAAAGTTTAGAACAAGAATAGGGAAAGAAAGCTTACTGATGCAGAAAGTTTTTGAGTGTGTTTGCCAAACACAACGCAGAGGGTGGTGGGGAACGCCGCGATTTGGGCGCGGCGGTGAGTGGGGAATAGAGGCTTGGTTGGGGCGGTGAGTGGGCGGGAGAAGGTGGTGGGGAACGCCGTGATTTGGGCGGCGGCGGCCGTGGGTTTCAGGTGGGGTTCTGCTTCTTCAAAATGGCAAAAGATTAGGGTATTTTATGAATGAGTGGGCAGGTAGGGTATTTTAGGAAAAAAATTATCTTCTTCAAAATTGCAAAAATGCCACCGCTTCTAAAAGCACCCCAGAACCTGCTTCTGGGCTTCTGCTTATTTCAGCTTATTTTAAGCCGAAAAAAGCAGAAGCAGGATATCCAAACATTAAAAAAAGTGTTTCTGCGGTGAAAAAGCCCATAAGCAGCTTTTTTAAGCTCTTCCAAACACTGCCTTATATTGGTTCGTATTTGTTGTTGAAATCCTTCACAAAGCTTTTAAGAGGTATGTTCAGAAATTAGGATTAATTATTGCATTAATTCAAGTTTCGTAAGAGAAGTTTTTTTTTAAGAAGAAGAAAACATGTAGAATTTATGAGTCTTGTTATTACTAAGCATGTCGTATGTGTTTCACGGTATGGAATCATTATATTTTTGGTTAATTATTGATACTACGTGTTTATGTTATATACAAGTAGTTGAACACATCAAATTACATATTATTGGTCGAAGTTGACCGAGATCGAAGTTGATTCGTTTTAATGTTAGAGTCGAAGTTGACTCGGTGGTCTGTGTGACTACGTAATTCTTACGTGATCTAATATTCCATAATATATTGGTATATTATATAGTTTGGATAAGTGTATTCCCCACTGAGTAGTCGTACTCACCCCCTCTATATTTTAACTTTTTTCAGGAAATGGTTCGGCCGATGCGTAGAGGTGTTGGTGGTGATGGTCACACGAGGAAGGATTTATGAACTTATTATTGCATAAAACTAGTTTTATCATGAACTGTGCATTTTATTTTCGAAAACTAATTAATGCACTTGCTTTTATTTTAAGACTTCCGCTGAGTAGTAAAATAAATTGAGTTTTTCAATGATTCTTTTCCATGAAAATATTTTGAAAGAATTGAAATATGCACGTTAAGCATGAAGTAATGTCCATAGTTAAGTTTTGAAAAAATTGGGGCGTTACATTCTAATTGTAAGAACTTCCTCATAGTTGGAGAAGCCTCAAACTTTGTAAGTTTGAAACCCTTGTAAAGTCACTACGATTATAAGTAGAGAATTTGTCCTGTGAACAGATCACTGAGAACTTGCTCAGTATAAGCATCAAGTTTGTATATGTTTTGAGAATAGATCACTGAGACTTGCTCAATATAAATATAACAAGTATCCTTCTTTGGTCAGGACAGTGGACGTAGGACCCAGTGTGTCCGAACCACTTTAAAAATCTGCTGTGTTGATTTACTGTGTTCCTTAACTGATCATATTGCATTAAAACTGTATTTCATCAAACTCAGCATAAAACCGATTTTCCAACTGAGACGTTTCGTAGGGCATACATTTCCGCACACAACTCTGATACTGAACGACTGACTCAAGTCAGTAGAGCTGAACTCAGTAGAAGAAATCTTTGCCTACGCGATCTTGAAAGCATATCTGGCTATCCGACTCAGTTCAGAAGCAAACTCAGGTAGAGCTGACTTTCGCGTTTTAGAAAAGAATCTGTATTCAGGCGTATTCACCCCCCTCCCCTACACTTGAACCACGTCTCAGGACCAACACAGCTTGAGACATACCTGGATGAAATCTCTAACGCTATAAATGAAGATCTTAGCCAAGCTGAAGTTGAACGTGTCTAAAATGTTGAGGAACTAGAAAGAAAGAAAACTGAAGAAACCCGTCTAAAGTAGATAGAAGAAGATAATCTAAAGGCTTGGATGCTTCAGAAAAAGCTTGACGAGGCTGAGGAAGAGAAGAAGAATTTGAACCTGCCTAGACTAGAATTTGATCTTGTAATAGATGTCATAGCTTGTACCCAATCTGATTTTATAATGAAGCTATTATCACTCTTTTGCCCTGACGACAATAACTCTTTGTCCAGGCTTTCTTTACCTATTATCAATCTGATATGAACTAACCCTTTATCTTCTTATCCCAACTTCGATTGGATGAACTTAGCCTAAGTCTATTTTCATGTTAGAATAGGGTTTTGGCATCATCAAAAGGGGGAAATTGTTAGGAAATAATATAAGTTTGGAATGATCCCAAATCCCTATCTGATTGATGAATCGGTCTAATTTATTTTTATAGATTGTATTAGCCCGTGTCTGTATAGTCAAGCTGATCATTTGTTTTCAGATTAGTTTTGTTCTGTTTGACCAATCCCGTTGTATCACTGGGTCATGCTCTTAAGCTGACACCCTTCAGGCTGGATTGATCCTTCAGATCAAAGTCTTCACCAGACCACTTTGAAGATTCAAATGTGAAGACACTACGAGGTACAAGGCACACTACTCAAAGTTGATGGTCAACATAGCAAGACAACACCACCAGAATCATTATTGACCAATCTCAGGCTGTCATGTCAGCCTAGTCAAAGGGAGACAGAACAATACCTCTTACAAGATCCGCGGAACCAAGCAGAGCGCGACACGTGTCCATGCATTCAATGCATAAGACCTTTCTGAACACGGAGCCAATGGGAGATCGACCTTGTTCAGCCGATCTATCCTCAAGCTCGCCTTTAAATAGTAGAAGACCTCTCTCAACGAGGTTACGAAATTTCACATATGCTCAAACCTACCCAAACTAAAGAACCTGCTCTCACACTACCTCAACTCAAGTTCATTATTGAGAAATTACATCGTGTGAACCATTAGCGAGAAATTACATCTGTTGTTCACACCCAAGTATTCATAGCTTATCATAAGCTTGGAGTCAAGAGTGTTTAAAACTCTTATTGTTGAACAAACCCCAAAACCCCACCCTTTCAAATTAGCAAGAACGAAGACGTTGCCACCAACAAGAGTGTGTGTGTGGGGGGGGGGCTTCTTGCTTGATGTCGGTATAGAAGTTTAGGAAGGATTCTTAGTGTCGTATTTACTCATTCATATATAAAGGAAATTTCGTTTGTGCGAGTCCGTCCGCATATGCGGACATCCGCACTAAAGTTTTTGCGAATGTTAGACTTTTCAAATAATTTTCTTATATAAAAATATTATTCAGTGAAATTATTTCTCTAAGTATATACAAATGCCGTTTTGTTATTTTATTATTATTTTTAAAAATGTTGACTAACTTTAACTGATGAAAAAAGTTAACGAAATAATTAATTCAACCAAATTTTAATAGTTTTAGGATCTAATGATTAAAAAAAATATTATATACAAATTGGGTCAAAAGCTTCATAGTTATGGATTATATTAGGTAAATTGGATTTTTTAGTCCCCAAACTATGCGTGTTTGGCCAATTTGGTCCCTTATTTATTTATTTTAGTTAATTGGTCCCCAAACTATAGAATTTTGGACGAATTGGTCCTTCTGTTAATTTTTTTGTTAGTCAACTGTTAGTCAACTATTTTTAAAGGGTATTTTCGGTATAATATTATTGAGGACCAAAACGTCCAAATAATCAAAAAATATTTTAATAATTTTGCTTTTTTTTAAGGAGCAATTATGCCAATTTTAAATAGGTTGAGGATCATTCCCGTTAATTATAATATATTTGGGGATCATATTACTATGAAAACGATGGATTAAAACATAAAATATATTACTCCGTAACCAATTTTTTTCCTAATATTACTATGAAAATAGGGGATTAAAACATAAAATATACGAAAAATTAATGAATAAATCATATTGGAATGAAAACATGTTTTGAATGGAAATCTATTATAGTTTTATTCATTGATTATCAAATATTCTACGTTTTTATCTCTCTTTATCATAATAATATATTCGAAAATTTTGATAACAGAGCTATAAAATTTGACAATTATGATCCCAAAATATAGGGATTGGTCTTCAACTTATTTAAAATTGGCGTAGTTGGTCCTTAAAAAAATCAAACGACTAAAATACTTTTCAATTTTTGTAAAATTAAAAAAATTTCATTAAAAAAAATTGGCCAAATTGGTCCTCAATTTTTTAGTATTTGGACATTTTGGTCCTCAATAATATTATACCGAAAATACCCTTTAAAAAATCGTTGACTAACAAAAAAATTAACAGAAGGACCAATTCATCCAAAATTCTATAATTTGGGGACCAATTAACTAAAAAAATAAATAAGAGACCAAATTGACCAAACACACATAGTTTGGGGATTAAAAAATCTAATTTGCCATTATATTATTCAATTTGTCATGCATGGAGTGTTATATTTTATTGAATAATTCATCGATTTTCGATAATTTTACAAAAATGGCTTGATTTTTTTTAAAATTTCATTAGTGGGAAAAATAAAATCTTCCGTACATCACTATACTATTTGAGAGTTACAGCACAAATAATAATATTTGATGATTATTCAAAGTTCTTATAGAAAAAGGAACATGATTTTACCTTCTCCTTTTCGAATATGCCGTTAGAGCAGATAAATTGATGCTTATTTTTTAATAATTCCAAAGACGCCAGGTGTCTCAAGACCTGGAAACTCCACCACCCCAAACTCAAAGGCTTTCTTAATTCTTCCTCTCCTCTCTCTCCACAACTCCGCCTCTCGCTCTCATCATTTTTTTTATCAGCGAGAAATATCTTTAATTTTATTTTATTCTGTGATGATTTTCATGTATTAGAGATTATCTATCGCTCCAACATAATACTTCTGCCTCTCAGTCTCTTCTGTTCTTTTGTTTTTTTTCACCGACGGTTCTTGCTTTTTTTTCCTTTATTTTTTTTTGAGAGGGGAAGCACTTTTAAATAACATAATTTAATTTATTATTAGTTTTGTATCGTAATAGGATTAGAAGAGATCCATAAGGTTTGGGGGATTTCCTGGAGTTTTCTCAAATTTTAGGTTTTGAGAAAGGAAAAAAAATCAGGGCTGTGGTGTTGTTGGAATCCCCTATTTTTAAGGTAATTTCTCTATTCCAGGAAACTCTTTCCAATCCATCTGTCTTGACATAGCAACTCTCCTATCGTATGGCTTATCCCCTTTGGCCAGCAATAAACGTGCAATCAGCGAGGATGAGCATTCATTAACCCGTCGTTGATATAATTCCTTGTCCACTGTAATGTCGAAATAATCCCCTTTTTCACCGGGATCGTGATCAAGCGGCGAATTAGAATTGGAGTTACCAGAAAAAAGAGATTGGATTTGTTTATCAATGAAAGAATGTATCGTGTATTATTCTTTAATGCGTTTTTTGATCTGGATTTGTTAGGTTATCTGGAAAAGCTCAATTAATTGCTGAAAAGTTTGTTTATTGGGATGAATTGTGCGTGAATGTATAGATTTTCTATGTTACAATTTACCTCGATTTAAAATGTTTTTAGATGTTTCCGTAACTTTAACGTTACTTTTTTCTAATAAATTCTTCAATTCGAGCTTTTTAGGTGCAAGAAGTTGGAGGACCTCGAACAGGAACTTTGAGATTGGAACTGGGAGCAACTCGTTGTTTGAGACACCAATGGGAGCATTCGATGTGTATAATTGAGGGGTTGAAGAATTTGAGCAAGTTAGACCTTAAAAGTGACTGCCCTATTATTGGCCAGCAACTGCCAGCCTTGGCCTCGATGGATAGCCTTATAGTGAACCCAGGATCCGTCCCGAGCACTAGTGACGAAATTCATCGTGTTAAATTCTTATGTAGTTTTGGTGGTAGCATACTGCCTCGCCCTCAAGATGGGAAACTAAGATATGTTGGAGGTGAGACGCGGATTGTGAGTGTTGCTCGCGATATAACATATGAAGACCTCATGGGGAAGGTTAGGGAGCTTTATGAAGGTGTAACTGTGCTGAAATACCAGCAACCAGATGAGGATCTTGATGCTCTTGTATCCGTTGTAAATGATGATGATGTCACTAATATGATGGAGGAGTACGATAAGTTGGGTTCAGGGGATGGGTTTACTAGGTTGAGGATATTTTTGTTTACTCATCTTGATCAAGATGGTTCCTTACATTTCGGAGATGGAGATGAAAGGGAGAATGAGAGGAGGTATGTGGATGCCTTGAATAGCCTTAGTGATTCTCCTGACTCAAGGAGACATTCTTCCGTAATTGGATCGTTAGATGATGTTCAAGCTGCTGAGCAGTACTTCAACCAGATGAATCTAGACGGTAGCATCCACGGCCAGAGAAACTTGGAATTACCAATGGCTCAGATGAATCTGCGGCATTTGACGATTCCTCATGTAACCTCGGGCCAACTCCAGCAAGCAGTTAATCAGAGATTTAGTGAAATGGAAGCTCCGTGGAGTCCTGCTTACTATTCCCCTAGTCAAGCTGTAGATCAGAGACCAGTTGCTGAATTTCCTATTTCACCTTCATCATCTCGCTATCAAACACCATATGGAGAATTTGCTGAAAGAAATTATGATAGATTACCTGATGATTACAACCGACCTCCAATCAATACTCATTCTATTTATGAGCCAGTGACGCAGTATGCAGACAATGTGCTGCTATTTCCCGGTAACATGGTCCAAGGGTCCAATATATATGAAGGGAACAGTATCTGTGAGCAGTGCCGGATGCCATATCAACGAAATCCAGTTTATCCTGGTGAGCAGCCACATCTAGAGCCACCGAACACGGGGAATGGATATGTTCACGTCCCAAGTTCTTGTGCAGAGTGCCGTCCAAACCGAGAAATATACATGTTGAATTCAGATGGAAACCTGAACACTCCATACTACTGCAGGGAGCCAAACGATCCTCGGTCAATGTATTCTGACACCCATGGTCAGGAAAGAGGTTGGGTTTCACCTCATCAGCCTAATCCTTGGGCTGAGGAACCAAGAGGTCCAAGACCCCACCTATCGGTATCTGTGTCTGGTAGTTATATTATGGAAAATGGGATGAATATTCCACTTGGGCATGCTCATGTATGTGATGGGCACCATGTACAGTCTCCATACATCCATCATGAAGATCAACAAAATGGTCGTCCTGGAGTTGACTATGGAAGTCAAGTGTTTCAGGACCAAGCAGCTGCAACAGGATCTCAAGTTCATTTGCCATCTGGTAATTCTCCCTATACATATGGAACTGATAATGTATACCAGGTTCCTCATGCGCATATTCCTACACATCCTCTATGGAGAAATGTTAATAGCCCATTGCAGGGGGTTCCCTCTTATGAAACATCATCTGTTCCGATGAGCTTCATCCGTGGTGCCGCAGAGGGAAGCCCCAGGATTATAACCGGTTTAGAGAATCAGAATCCTTGGGTGGAGTCATCACAGAAAGTTGTGGGCCCTGATGGTTCTCTTATGGCGGACTTTTCTCATGCCCAGGCGGTGAAATTTTCTCCCAATAATTACACTTTGGAAAACCACCATCCACGTGATGTTGAACCTGTCAAATCAGCAGTTGTATTGGCTACACCTGTGACTTCTAGAGATCCATTTAGTATGTCTAATCCAGCCTCACCATGTGATGATACATCAATGACTATGGGTGTAGCTGCTTCTGGAATAGATTCCAGGGGCGACGCTGAACCAAATAAAGCAGCTATCATGAACGAGAATGGTCGATGTGAAGGGAACCAAGAGAAGAGTAATGGAGGGGTTGAAAAAGATTCTGCTGTTTGTGCATCCATTGATAAGAACTCAGATGTTTTAGCACCATCTGCAATCACAAGCCCTGATGCTGCAAAATCTGCTATTGGAAATGGTGATTATGTAAATGGTGATGAAACTAATGCTGGCACTCCTGAGAAACAAGATGACAGATTGGAATTCTTGCCAGAGTTAATTGCGTCGGTGAAAGAGGCAGCTTTGCAGAGCTTGAAGGAGGTGAAAGCTAAAGTTCAAGAAGACTCTGATTTGGGCAGTAAATGGGACACTGATATGGAGGAGGATGCTCACAACCGCAAAGATGAAATGGTAAGAATCATGTATACAAGTGCTTGTGCATTTATGATCTTTCCTAAAGTTTTTTTTTTAATAGGATGGCAATATGGAGTTGGAGGTAGATTCTGATATGGACACTGTTGACCAATCCAAGATAGAGCTGACGAAAGCTGAGGCAGAAGCAGTCGATCGAGGGTTGCAGGTTCTCATTTATGTTATCAATTTTATCCAGTGCAGCTTTTTTTTTTTTTTTTTTTGGCTTTATATGTTGTCTGTTGAATAATCTTGTGCTGTTGGGATCTTCTTCACCAATAAATTGTGCAGATATAGTAGATCCATGTCTTACTGTTACTAATTATGTTCATATTTTATCTTTATAGACAATAAAAAATGAAGATCTGGAGGAAATCCGGGAATTAGGTTCGGGGACATATGGTGCTGTATATCATGGGAAATGGAAAGGATCAGATGTGGCCATAAAAAGAATAAAAGCCAGCTGCTTTGCTGGAAGACTATCTGAAAGAGAACGTCTGGTATGCCTTTTGAGTTTTGACTTTATATTTTGTATAAAATAGTCATTTTTTTGTTTTTACTTTATCGTATGTGTATTCATTCGGTAACTTTAAAATGTTACGTGTGTGTTCTGATTTCCTTTTGCTTGCAACAGAGCTATGTGTTACATAATTTATGGTCTTCCTAATGGAGACTTTAATTGCTACTACCTGCCCCTGGTTTCAGGTTGAGGATTAGATTCAGGAAAGATAATCGTGTTTTTTTTTTTAAAATAAATTTAATGTGTAACAACAGTATTTTATGCTTATTACCACAAATGCTTTGTGCCATGAGAGAGATTCATTGGGTTCGAGAAAGTTTTCAGTGCCTCTATGGTAGGTCAGATCATTGTTTTGACTGGACAACTCATCATTAAAAAACTTTTATCAGAAGAGATTGCAGGGTTACATTTTAGCTTGATAGGCTCTTCATTTCATTTTTGAGTAATTTGAACTTCTGTTAATGTTGGGATCCACTTCATCTTTATAGTTCTTTTCATTTTTCTTTCTTCTCAGTTTGTATATCGACAGTGTTCCTTTACTTAAATTAATATGTTAGATGGAGCTGAACTCAATCTTCTCCTGGTTTTATAGTCATGAAATTTGGATTCTTGATCCTCATATTTGTAGCATTATGTGATGATGTACATGTCGTACAACCTTTTACCATTTCCTGAATGTTTATATACATAATATACATAGATTTACTTACATCTCTATATTATTTATATAAATGCAATCATTGAAACTTCACAGTTTTGTATTTGCTTTGGATGAGTATTGGATCTCTCTCTCTTTCTCTCTCCCCCCATCTATATATGTATGTGTATTTATATCAGTGAATATAAACACCTTTTGTACCTTTCTAATTTCTCAGAGATGATGCCTTGAAATGGTTTGGTCCCTCCATTACATTTCAATTGAATTCTGAGTTAATCTTGTTATACAGATAGCTGATTTCTGGAAGGAAGCTCTGATACTAAGTTCGTTGCACCATCCAAATGTTGTCTCTTTCTATGGAGTGGTTCGTGATGGCCCTGATGGATCTTTAGCAACAGTGACAGAGTTCATGGTTAATGGATCTTTGAAACAATTTCTTCAAAAAAAGGACAGGTATCCTCTCCTTGGCCTGCATATTGCCATTATAGATTATTGATCTAACACTGTCAAGTATTTTTTTGAGCAGAACAATCGATAGACGTAAGAGGCTCATAATTGCAATGGATGCTGCATTTGGTATGGAGTATCTGCACGGGAAAAATATTGTTCATTTTGACCTCAAATGTGAAAATCTGCTGGTGAACATGAGAGACCCACATCGTCCAGTGTGCAAGGTAGGTTGAGTGGCGTACCAGAAAACCCTGAATCCTTTTTTTGCATTTAATGCACCTATTGTGTGCAGCACCTTGTTCCAGATTCAGAGTTTTTAAAATACTTTTGGGGAACTCATCTGAGTAAAGTTTGCTGGTTATATCCATTGAAGTTTTGCTGACTTGACTTTGTTTGGGATTCCTATGTTTCTTTTCTTTGGGTTGGTTGCTGAGTGGTCTTTTGGTGGATATTTTGTAGTGACTTGATTTTTGTTCTTATTCAATTTTAACTTAGATTGGCGACCTGGGTTTATCCAAAGTAAAACAGACTACTTTAGTGTCTGGAGGTGTTCGTGGGACATTACCGTGGATGGCACCTGAACTCCTGAGTGGAAAGAGCAACATGGTGACAGAAAAGGTCATGATTGTTAGTTTCAGAAAACTACCCCCCCCCCCCAACCAAATACCTTAACATAAAGAACTTCTTTTCTAATGTTGAAAATAAAATGGCTGACAGGGATGTTTCATTTGTTTTGACATTGCAGATTGATGTGTATTCATTTGGGATTGTCATGTGGGAGCTCCTCACTGGTGATGAGCCATATAAGGATATGCTTTGTGCTTCTATAATTGGTAAGTCTTCTAACTTTAAGATAGCACTACTTTTGGTGGTCTGCATCAACTTGAAGCTAATAATGAGATGGTCATCCTTAAGTAACTCTTCTTTCTCTATTACTGAGTCAAATTTGCACTCTTATGGTTTCAGAGAAGCAATACACTAACTTGTGATTTATTACCATGACAAAATCTTCAAATGATGTCTGGCTTGCGTAATATAGATGTTTATATCCTCCATATTCAAAGTAATATTTCTGTCTGGTTATACCTGTTCACTTTATCATTTGTAGGAGGGATTGTAAACAACACGCTGCGCCCCCAAATACCCACTTGGTGTGACCCAGAATGGAAGTCGTTGATGGAAAGTTGCTGGGCCTCTGAACCAGCAGAGAGGCCATCGTTTTCAGAAATAGCTCAGAGGTTGAGAAATATGGCTGCAGCAATGAATCTCAAATGACACGCTTTCACTTGAGAGAAGTTTTTATACTTCAGTGGGAGTACCAAGATGTAGAAAGAAAGCGTATACTACCGAGATGTAGAGAGAATGCGTATACCCCTCGTGATAATAATCCAGTCTTATAGTATTATCTTCGTCCATGAAGCGCAATAATATTACTCTCTTGTTTCATGGAGCACCAATAATTACGCCTTCAGACAACCTTTTGCTACTGTAACATATGCAGAGACCAAACTTTGTTCATTTCCAATTGTAAGTATTGCTTCTTTGCGAATGTTTATGACTATTATTCCTATATAGATATGCTTAGATCGATGTTGTAATGAATTTTGCATGCTGCTGTCAATGGTCTTGCGCAGTTGTTGGTGTGGATGTGTCTTCCCTTTGGCCACCGGAGATATGTAAATATATATGTTTATGGAATATTGAGTCGAGCGTTTACATTTTAATCGTGGTGCCTTGTACATTTCCACACTAGACTAGTGCATTTCTGACTTGAATTTTCATCCTTTGGTGCTGTGCTTCTCAAGTTTTGTGTGTAGAAGTTTGAGGGAGAGTTGGTTAAATAAATTTTGTTAGGAAGCTTTATTGGTGGCTAGGAAGGAGATTCATTGATGAAGTCGTGCTATATATCCGTTTTTACTCATTTTCAAAAGGGTTTAGACAGTTGTAGTGTTTCTGTTTCTGTGTGGAACATAAAATAAAGGCTCTTGTTGGAAGCCATGCTGATTTGGCAACCTCAACTTGTGGTTGTTTGACGTACATTTGCACAAAGACTTTAGTCTTACAGTTTATGAGCAACTACTTTACCAATTCAGAAGCAGAGGCATTTTTGTAGAGCCAAAAATACTACCTTGAATATATTGGCAATATGACATACAATATTCTATCACCAGCTCTGGGAAAAACCATAAGATTGGTCTTCTTGCTGATACCTGACAATGCAATGTAACTGGCTTGAGAGTTTCTAATAACCTAGAAACAAAGATGAGCAGAATATGTCAATCTGAAGAGATTTATGAGGAATTTGATTCAGTTTTTAGCCTGTGAGACTTGAGGAGTTCAATTTGTTACTATTATCTTGTCAATATATAAGATTTATTTTTTTTCTGTGTACTTCTTAACTTCAAATTTAATTTCATGATAAAATTTCGCAATTATGGACTCTATATTTTATATTTGTTTTATTTTATACTTTTACTTTCCGTTGCTGGAACCAAACGTCCCGTCATATATATATTATAGGGATAATCCACAACAACGGCGAAAGATTAGCAAAACAAAATGAGTTCGGATTGTAATGCATGAATTGAATCCACGTAAACAATCAAATAAAAAGACTCTCCTCCATTAGTACGGTCTTTCACCCACATAATTACCGGGAGGAAAATAATTACAAGTGATGAACACATCTCCACTATCACAAACAACTCTGGCGCACCCCACTTTCCTCGTATTTTTCCACACAATCTGCGTATAATGGCCGCACATCTCCCCTTGGGCGCACCTATTGTCATCGTAATCGTAGTACTTCTCCTCATCTGCCCATGCACTCACTGCATCCATCGCCCCCCACGTCTGCCCGCTGCCCCAGTATATGTTCTCACCCAGCTCGAACCCGCCCTCCGGGAACGAGTGCACCAGCCCGCAGTCGCCCCGCCGCTGCCCGGCCCACCAACTCGCGTAGTCGGCCAGACTCGAATCCCACGTCAATGGCACCTCCATTTTTCTTGCCCTTACTAAGTTGTGCCCGTACAAGAACTCTATGGCTTCTTCCACGCAGTTCCAACAGAGATGTTTCGAGAGTTTGTGTATGGTCTCGTTGTCCGGCGGCTTCTCCGCTGTGGCGAGAGGCCGAAGTGGTGAGGAGTGAGATGATTGGTGCTTGATGGTTGTGAAAATTACGAGAAGAAACATAAGCGTAATGTGCTTCATTTTGGTGATTGCGATTGGGAGAAGACTAATGAGCACAATGTGTTCTAATTTTATGATGTGAATGTTGTTAATTAAATAAAGAAACCACACTCGATTAATGAAATCCATCAATTTCGATTTTTTTTTATATTTGATTTTTTAGATTTTGTGTTCGTGGAGAAGACATGATTGACGTGATTTGCGGGAGAAATGGACCATACATTTTGCATGAGAGGTGGGGTTGAGCAACCAATCATGAGTTAGAATTTTGGTAGTTTGTTGATATTAGATATGTTATTTCCTTTATTTTTTAAGATGAAAATTCATAATCCATACCCAAAGTCTTCAATCTTCTCATCACGCTAATTTTGTAAATAAATTCGACCTACAATTCTACGAAGACGTTGGTAGGATTATGATATAAATATTAATTTTTATATATAACTCATATAAAAAGGTTCGCTAGCTACTTTTTTTTATTTTTAATTTTAAGGAAAACAAATTTGATGAGATTTTGAAAGGGACAAAAATACATTATTAGATCCCGTGAAGGGCCACGGGTGGGCAATTCCCGTGAATTGCTATCCGATTTCTGATAAGGCCGCGTGGCGTCTTACTTGCAAATGTATTATTGATGCCACATTAATATATCAAATTATTAGGAATACTGAATTATACTTTTACTTTCTTCTAGTTAGAACTATTTGGAAAGCACTGCAAGTAGCGAACGAGCACAAGTTTTGAGCTTTTATGAGGTCCCTTAAATTGGAAATTGTAGTAGCCCACTTATCGTTCCGCCCAATGTTGGGACAACTTCTCGCAAGCCTTCTACCCAAAGGCTCGGGGTCGAATTTCACCATCGCTACACTAGATCGAGTATGTCATTTATGATTAATCTAGTATCAACTATACACCTTAGATAGCATCCATGGAAAATCTTACATGGTGGTCAAGTGAATCAGTTTAAAGAAATATATCAAGCATGTGAGAACTGACGGAGGATGTAGAGGAGTCCAATTTGTCAGTTCATAAAAGAGGGGAAATTTGGTGAGGAGGACAATTATTGTATATTGTTGTTAATGAATGTTGGGTGATGATTTAATACTCCCTCTGTCCCATTATTTATGTCCCATTGGGACTGGGTACGGTAATTAAGATAGTGGAGGTAAAGGTGTAAAATTGTGGTGTAAAAGTATAAAGGGATGGGGTCCACTTGCTTAGATTGATTGTGGTCCACTCATTTATTTTCTTATTTGGTATGGGACATAAATAATGGGACAACCAAAAAAGGGAAGTGGGACATTAATAATGGGACGGAGGGAGTATAAGATTTGAAGATCTCAAAACCCTAGTTGAGTGATAAACCAAAATTATGTTATAGCTTAGTTGAAAGAACCTCATTTAAGGTAGAGGTTTGGTGAATATATCAGCTCGTTGATGTTCAGTATCAATCTTCTCGAGTTTGGTCGAATGAAGTGATGTTGGATATCAACATGTTTACATCTTGTGCGAAACACAGGATTTTGTGGGATTGATATGGCACTGGAGATGTCACGAAAAATAGGAACATTATTAGTGATAACCTGATAATCACGTAATTGTTGCTTCAACCATAAAATTTGAGAGCAACAGCTTCCAGCAGCCATATATTCAACTTCAGTAGTTGATGTCGCGACTGAATTTTGCTTATTTGAAAACCAGGAGATCAGCTTGTTGCCTAGGAACTGACAAGTACCTGAAGTGGACTTTCAATCTATCTTGCATCCTGCAAGATCTGCATCAAAATATCAAGTTAGTTCCAAGTTATACCAAAGACCTAGATTGACGGATCCCTTGATGTAACGAATAATCCGCTTGGCGGCTTACATGTGACTCAGTTTGGGGTTGGCCTGATAGCGAGCACAGACCTAAAATGCAAACATAATATCAGGTCAGCTTGCCGTAAGAAAGAGGAGAGATCCAATAATCCTCTATATTCAGTCTGATTGACTGTAATACTGTTAACATCATGTTCCATCTTTCAATTAGTATTCATAGGTATTCGGACTGACTTGCTATTTGCCAGGCCGACATTAAGTCCCTTGCATATTTGGTCTGATTAACTGCTTGACCTGAAGTCCTAGAAAATAATTCATTTCGCCCATCATGGACATTTCGAACTGACTTGTCATCATATATTCGAATTCCTTGCAGAAATCATCATTAGTGGATCCAAATATAATATTGTCAACATAAATTTGAACCAATGGAATATGATTATCCTTGATAAGTTGAAATAAAGTCTGATCGACTGTTCCCTTCTGAAATCCCTTGGTTAGGAGATAAGCTGATAGTGTGTCATACCAGGCTCAAGGTGCCTGTTTCAGACCATAGAGTGCTTTCTTCAGATGATAGACCTTATCACTCTTAACGAATCCTGGGGGTTGATCTACGTATACTTCTTCTTTAAGATCGCCGTTAAGAAATGCGCACTTGACATCCATTCAATAAACCTTGAATTTCTAATGAGCTGAGAAGGCCAAGAATAATCTAACAGCTTCCAATCGAGCAACTGGAGCGCAGGTTTCGTTATAATCAATTCCTTCAGATTGGCAATAACCTTTTGCTACTAGTCTTGCTTTGTTTCTGAATATAACGTTTTCATCTTGTTTATTCTTGAAGACCCATTTGGTTCCAATAACAGCCTGATGGGTTGGTCTATCAACCAGTTCTCATACTTTTGCTACGTTCAAATTGATTTAGCTCTTCCTGCATGGCATTGGCCCAATTTACATCACTTAGTGCTTCTTCAATAGTTTTGGGTTCTTCCATAGATAAATAGCAGGATATCATGGCATGATTAATCTGATGTCGAATTTTGACTTCAGTAGTTGGATCACAAATAATATCTTCTTGATGATGACTGTCTTTCCAAGTCTTGTTCTTCCTCATGACAATATCATCATTGTTGTCAGTCTGAATATTAGTTTGAGAAGTACTGATAGGTATAGGATATGAAATAACTGAGTCAGGTTCAGGTGATTGTTTTCAGGATCATTTAATATTCCCCCTGAATTTATGACTTCAGTAGCAGTCTCAGTTACCACTGGTGTTTCTTCATCGTCTGAGGTTACCTGACATTGAATCTGTTCGGTAGATTCAATTTTATCCTTTGGGCTTTGGAACTTAAGTTTCGTCTGAACTGGTTCGCTTCTTCATCCCAAGTCAGATTAGGGAGGTGACTCTCATTTTCCTTGCCATTCAGATCCAGTTCCTTAATTGTGTTGTTGAGTTCCTCATGATTTGAGATCTTAACTTCTTTTCCTCCGCTCATTAGCGAACTTATTAAACATAACATGAGGTGTTTCTTCAATACAAAGTGTCCGACAGTTAAAGACTCGGAAGACTTTGCTAACTAAGGAGTATCCAAGGAAAACTCCAGAGTCAGATTTGTTTTCAAATGCTTTAAGCTGATCTTTCTCATTGTTATGAATGAAACACTGACAACCAAAGATATGAAATTAAGACATAGAAGGTTTTCTCCCTTTTTATAGTTTGTATGGTATGCAATGATGAAGATAAGTCAGAATTTATGAGGAATTTTATATTCTGCCAACATAGATCTACCTGCTTCTTTTAGGGTATGATTCCTCCTTTCAGCTAATCGATTTTGTTCAAGTGTCATTGGAGCAGAGGTTTTGTGCTTTATTCCATGTTTCTTGCGATATTCACTGATATGTAAGTTAATGAACTCAATTCCTCGATCAAATCATATCTTCTTGAACTTGATGTCCTTTTAGTACTCAGCTCGGTGAGCAGTTCTAGTGGTCTTGTCTTGACATCCTTCTTCTTTCTTAAGAATATGACCCAAGTGTATCTTGATTAGTTATCTACTACCACCATGGTATATTTGCTGCCTCCGAAACTGATAGGATTAACTGTCCAAACAGATCCATGTGTAGTAGTTCCAATATCTCATTTGTGGAAGGAACTTCTTTGTCATTGTGAGTGGATCTTGTTTGTTTTCCTTTGAGGCAAGCTTCACGTTCTCTTTCCTTGTTGAATACTTCATTTGGCATTCCTCAAACGAGGGATTTTCGAGCAAGTTTGTTCACTGCCTTGAAGTTCAGATGATTCAATCTTTTGTGTCATAACCAGCTTACATTTGAGCTACTTCTTACAATAAGACATGTATCAGGTTGATAGCTTGACTAGTCAGCTACATATATGTCTCATTTCCTGTAACCTGACAACACAACATTTCCAATGGAATTGTCCAATATGTTAGCATAACCAGCATCAAATAAGACTTGATGATTATTATCACAGAAATGACTAACATAAAGTAAGTTATGACTAAGTCCTTCGACATAAGAAACTTTTGGTACTGAAACAGTTCCAAATGTTAGAATACTGTATCCTCTAGTTTGTCCTGAGGAGTTATCTCCGAAGATGACTTGCGATCAATTCTTCTCTTCATAGTCAATCAGGATATCTTTCATGTATGTCATATGTTTGGAGCATTCACTGTCCATGTATCACGTTGTCTTCTTTAGGGCATTGATCGCTTGTTGGGTAATCTTCTTCACCTCGACTTAGTTGTCGGCCCTCAGACAGATGTTTGGAGCTGATATTGAGTCTGAATCTGGTTCAGTCTCTGCATGCATAGCGAGGTAGCCTTCATCAGCGTCAGATTCGCTGAGGATTCCATCACTCTTCTTTTCTTCTTCGGACTCATTATCGGATGACAACGAACATGTAGTGCCATTTTCAGCGATTAAAGCCTTTCTTTCCTTGAGGAACTTGTCTCTTTTGTCTCTATATTCAGCTCATTCTTTGGTGTTGAGTTCTGGACAGTCCTACTGATAGTGTCCGGTCTTTTAGCAGTTGTAACATGGCTTTGGATCATCATGTTTCTTCTTGTATTCCTTCTTGTGAAATGATGACTCTTCAGCTTTGTCCCTATTGACTTCCTTCCTTCGGTAGTCTTTGCCGCTACGAGAGGATTTTGAGTAGTGTTTGGATTTGACTTTTCTCCCATTCTATCGTTCGTCTCCACTTCTTGAGTTTCCTGCAAGAAGAACAAAAGCTTTCAACAATTCTTCATGTGACCACTATTCCGTGTTCTTGGGGCTTTCAGAAGCCTTTAAGGCGATCGTCTTTGAGCATCTTTCTTCTTCTTTGAAATGACAGGTCACTCAATCTCGATCTTAGCAGCCTTCAGGTTGGAGAAAAGTGATTTAGGTGATTGTGAGCTGAACTCCTTAGATCATTGGATGGTGTAGGTTATGTGTTTCTACTCTTCCTTGGGTAGACCCTGAATTAAATTCTCATTCAGCTCCTTATTTGAGAAGGTCTTTCCCAAAGTGTTGATCTCGTTCATTAGGTTGGTGAATCTGAAGTGCATGTCTTCGATTCGCTCTCCATCTTGCAAAATAAAATTGTTAAGTTTACGTATGGCAGCTTTAAGCTTATTATCCTTAATTTGTTCATTTACTTCACTCAGTTTCTTGAGCGCGTCCCACATCTCGTTAGTCGTTTTGCATGTTCTAATCTTCCGATATCTCCATCACTGAGAGTCAGCACGATTTGATTTTTGGCAACCTTGTCCAAATTGTTGATTTTTTTTTCTTCAGCATTTAGCTAGACTTTAGCTTTGGGAACTTCGTCGCCAGTGACGGTAGTCTATCCACCTTTAGTGTCAAACTGTAGAGTGCGAATTCTTGGAACTGTGATGACAATAGGGTCATCAGTGATAACGCCCCACATGCAATCCTGAATGGAGGATAGGTGCGACAGAGAATCATATGCAGCAATAGAGAACATGAGCATTCCAGACTTAGCTAGTTGTTCTGCCATAGTAACAGATAGTGAGAAGTTTAAATATTATGGAGAAAAGCAAGGACATGATCAAGTTGACCAAGTAAGTCAGTCTGACTACCGCTATGATAGCAATTGTTGGTCCTAGTACGATTTCAGGTGTATGGGGGGGGAATACACCTGATGTCAAACTTTGCATTTTCAGATGATATAGGCTTAATGATAGTGAGTTAGTCGTAGATTGCGGAAAATATGTTAGGCCCTTTTAGAAAGATGTTTTTCTTGATGCAACAGTCAAACTGATAAGTGTGCAGTGAATAGTGAGCTGAATGCAATAAAACAGTAACAGACAAAGATTTTTATAGTGGTTCGGATTCACAAGATCCTACGTCCACTCTTCTGCTTTCTTAGTAGGAATCCACTACTGGATACTCATATACTGATGAGTGCAGATAAATACAAGCTATCAATCTATCAAACTAACAATCAAACTATCAAACAATGTATCAACTTCTATAGAACAATAGATTGAGTGGGTTTTGGGTTTTGTTCAACAACGAGAGTATGAAACACTCTCTACTCCAAGCTTATGATAAGCTATGGATAATTAGAGTATGAATAGCTGGGAACTTCTCGCAAGAGAACTTTTAAATGAATAGAGTAAGGGCTTGTTTTTTTTTCTTGGGAGTATACTTGAGCTTCTTGAAACTCCATAACCTCTTTGTGAGATGTCTTTTGCTATTTATAGGTGAGTCAGGGGAAAGATCTGTTGAACAAGATCGATCTCGCATTAGCTCCGTGTTGACAATGGCCTCATGCATTGAATGCATGGACACGTGTCGTGCTCCGCTTAGCTCTGCGGATCCTGTTGAGGTACTGTTCTGTCTCCCTTTGACTAGGGCTGACATGGCAGCCTGAGATTGGTCAATGTTGATTATGATATTATCGTCTTCCTCCATTGACCATCTAATTTGAATATCGCGCCTTGTACCTTGTACAATCTTCACATTTGAATCTTCAATGCGGTCTAGTGAAGATAACGGTCTAAGGATAGTTCAGCCTAAAAGGTGTTATAGGTTTCACAAGCTAATCTATCACAGTCTGAATAACCTAATCTGAAAGCATAAACATTCAGCTTGACTATATAGTCATGGGCTGAAACAAACCTATTAAGTTACATCAAGATGGTTCATCAATCAAATAGGGGTTTGAGATCATTCAAAACTTATATTATTTTCCAACAGATACCATATTGAAATAATATAACATGGTAGTGATTCTTTTGTATTTAGGCGGACGTAAACAAACGAAAACTTATACACTACCACCTTGAATCTATTACACATTCATAAAAACAAGTGAGACAAAACATGTCATGAACCAGAAGTTCAAAAGAGCTTTATGCTTTGACATGATAGTTTTGGAAATCTGTGAGCAACTATGATGCGCAGAATAATTAAAAATGCATATGGGCGCAACATAGAGATCATGAAGAATCTTTTAATGAATGAATTTACACAATGCCTGATTTCCAAAAGGAATGTAGTACTATTAGTTAAAATAATAAAGTATTCAATTCCCTCAAGTAGATTTTTCTTGATAAAGCTAATGAGTTTATTAAAACTCCAAATTCCTCCTGAAGAGGATTTAATATTACATAGCTTTGGGATTGAGATTAACATTTAGTTGTTCACGTCCATACTCAAAATGGTTTTTGTCTGTATAAAAATGAGTCTCACTTGAAAATTGTTATTATGATGAAATTTCCAACATTAGGTGGAACATATGTTATATTTGGATTCCTGAAGTAATCAATATGAAATTAACATAAAAAAAAAGCACAAGGAAAAACTAGTCACATTTGGATTCTCGAAGTAATTAATGTGAACAAGAAGTCGAAAGCTTCACTTGCAAAAGATTGCAAACCAACTTATTGATGCTTTCATATATATATAAAAAAGAAGTGACAATATCATACATTTGTTGAAAATGCCCCCAACAAGAATTATTGTCCCTAAAGGACACGTAAAAATGACAGCAAATGAATTTAAATTTCGTCAAAAATATGGTCGATCAATTGGTACTAAAAGAAGTTTTGTGCCTAAGAAAATGGTTACAAGATATGAACCAAACAATGACGAAAATAATTATCAATCAAAATATGAAAGTTCTTGAAGAACTACAAGCGTCTGAAAATAATGAGATCTCAAAATATTGGAGAGATCATATATCGTCGTGGACGCATGACGATATATTCGCCTTAAATGTGACTTTTGAAATGATAAAAGAGGATTCTCAACGACGATCTATTAGAGATTGTCAAGACATAAATAATTGGCCAAAGAGGAAAGAAGTCTTATAAGGTGAATTAAAATTTCCTATAAAGCCAAAAACATTTAGACTTGTAGTTCCACAATCCGGAAAGTATATCCCCGAAGGATATGAATATGTCTTTGTTAAGAAGAGAAATGAAAAATTACAAGATATAGGGCAATACTCGTAACACAAAGTTTTCTCATAAAGATCGGGAATTAATATTATACTCTCCCATAATTTATATTTTAGAGTATTGATTAATCTCGTTATGTTACAAAGGCTTGTTATGCGCCTTATGGATGTAGTAAATATCTATCTATATGATTCACTAGATAGTGACATATTTAAGAAAATCTCTGAAAGATTTAACTTGCTCAAAGCATGTAAGTTAAGAAGATGTTTTCAATTAGACTGAAAAAGTCGTTGTAAGGGCTGGAATAACCAGTCGTATATGATATAATAAGAACAACGAGTATCCCTTGACAGAAGGGTACACAAATGATGACTTGAGTTTGATTGAAACTGTAACGCCCCAATTTTCATAACTTAACAAGGGACGCTACTTCATACTTAACATGCATATTTCAACTCTTTCAAAACATTTTCATTCAATAGAACCGTTGCAAAACTTAGGCTATTTTCATACCCAGCGGAAGTCTTAAATAAAAATTTACCCAAGTCTAACATTTCAAAAGAAATAACGTAAAGTTCATAAACTAAAAATAATAATTTTAATATGATAAATTATCTTCGTGACCATCACCACCAACACCTCTACTCATCAGCCGAGCCATTTCCTGAAAATTGTTAAAATGATAGAGATGAGTACGATTACTCAGTGGGGTACACACGTATATCCAAACTATATAAAATGTCAATAAACACGGATATGAAACATGCATAATAAATAACTTTGATCCTAGAGCCTCCTCTTGACCCTAAGAATCCATTTTATTTAACACGCACTACAAGAAATTCACCGTACACCGACGGAAAATTCCGTCGGTAAACCCCTTAATTCCGTCGGTAAAAATATTACCGACGGAATACCGACGGAAGAAATGCGTCGGGTCAGGCTTTGTCGGTAAATATTGCCGACGGAATAGTCCGTCGGCAATTATTGCCGACGAAATGCCGACGGAAAATAACCGTCGGAAGTTTGTCCCCGAATATTCTGTCGAGGACGAAATTTTTAAATAAATTTTTTGGTTTTTTTACCGACGGATTATTCCGTCGGTAAATTTAAAATAATTTTTTAAATAATTCATTTGTTTTTTTACCGACGGAAGTTTCCGTCGGTAAAGTTAAAATAAATTTTCAAATAAATTTTACGATTTTTTTACCGACGGAATTTTCCGTCGGTAAATTTTAATTAAATTTTACGATTAAATTTATGTTTATTTACCGACGGAAATATCCGTCGGTAAAACGTCGGTAGAATTTTTTTTTTTTTAAAATAAATTTTTTTGTTTTTTTGTACCAAGTTATCGACAACCTGCAATTTTTAACCAACCAACACATCATATACAATTAACCAACCAAGACATCACATATAACGATTCAAATCAACTCAAAAAGCAAACCGAAATATAAATATATAAATCCTAAAATCAAAATATTCAGTATATATACATAAACCATAAATAAATCAATCATAAAGAGGTGGGGGGAGGGGACTGATCAGGGCTGTCGTCCGGAGGCTGTCGTCGGCTAGAGGAGCCCATCATCTCCATAAGCTGGGTCATCTGCGCATTCATAAATGCGACCTGCTCCTCGAGGCTCCTCCTAGCTGCCGACTCCTCCTCCAGTCGGCGCATGATCTCGGCATTACTCTGGGATGGCCCCAGTGAGGAAGTAGAAGAGCGGCTGGCGGCGTTGATGTAGCCGCTCCCTTCCTCGCCGAAACCGTAGAGCCGCTGCTTCTTATCCCGGACCCCCTCCAACCGCAGATAAATCGCGTTTTTATCCGCGTTGGGGCCTTCTTCAGCAGCAATCCGCTCCACCTCCGCCTATTACAATATTAAATAGAAATTAGTCAAACTCAAAATTCTAGAATAACAATCTATATATTGTAATTGTGTGCTTACATGAAGTCTCGCAGCCTTCATGTTGGAGAAGTCTCCACCTTTGTAATGGAGACTGTGGAAAGTGTCAAAGGCGGTGGACTCTAAGGAGCATCCCCTCTGAGAAGCCTATTCATAACATGCATAAACAAAATTATGTCAAAAACAAAGACATAAGAAGCTAAAAAACATATAAAATGAGACTTACCGTAGGTCGGGAGTCTTGCATGGCTGGCCGGGACCCTCCTTTGTGCTTGCTCATCCCGGCGCCCGGCTCGGGCTCGGACTGCGCGGCACCGGGAAGCGATCTCGACTTCGGAGCACATCCGGCCGCATCCGGTAGTCGTTGAGGGCCGCCCACCTCTCTGTGTTGATGTAGTCCGGTTTTTGAGGGCGGCCCTGCTTCATTTCGTAGTGCCAATCGCTGAACCTCTTGGATGCCCTCTTCTGCCACATGTGGTGGGACTGCGGTCCCGGTCGCGGGCCACAGCGCGAAGTGCTTCGCAATTTACATGTTTATACATGTTAGATATATATAAATAAATACTAAATTATAAGATTGTAAACTTGAAAGAAAAACTAACCTTAAATTCTTCAAAATACTGCTCCTTAATTTCAGGAGGAGTCAGCTTCCAAGTGAACCCAGTCGGGTTATTGATCTTTTTAAAACAATCAACGATTGTCGAGGCCAATCCAGATGGCTCAAGCAATCGCCTATTATTGAAAATTGGTTAATCCAAGTGAAATTTGATATATTTAAAATTAATAAAAGCAATTATTACATACCCCTCAGGTGAAATCTCGAAACATCGGCGGCTATCCACCGAGTAAGAGTCGGTAGAACCCTGATGGGGTCCACTCGACTCAGGGGGACTGCCCCCATAGCCAGATGTCGGTGGGGGTGCCCACGCCCAGCAGGAGCTGATACAGTCCTGCCACGACCTCTGGGAGGCGCCATGTACCTGAAAACAAAGAATAATCATTAATCGTTTTTGGCCAAGAAAGTAAAATAAAATTCTTTTAAAACCTGTAAGGTGTACTAGTCATCACTAAATTCCTCATCTTCTGATGTCAGAACATGTTCTTCTTCATCATCATCTCCTTCATCAAAATCTTCCTCATCGAGTTCTATTGTTTGACGTGGATGAGATAATGTTATATCATGTTCTCTCGTCGCGTGGTTACATGCTGGTGGGTTTAGTATGTCATCTTCTTGAAATGCTTCGTCTAATGAAGATTTAGTTGGCAAATCTATCTTAAATCTCGGTTTAACTTTACATACTTCCAACCATGCCTTCCTAGATTTGTTCACACTAGGATATAAGCAGTAATACACTTGATGCGCTTGTGATGCAAGGACAAATGGTTCATAATTCGCGGCGGTTTCGTTTGATCGATAGAAACCAACTTGTATTGTGGATGTACATAAGTCCCTCTAGGGGTCGGGTCAAACCATAAGCACTTAAACAACATGGTTCGTTTTATTGGTAAACCCGGGTACTCAACTTCACATATCTCCACCTATCGCCCATAATAATCAAGTGCATCGGAACCATAATTCTGCCCTTGTATACACACTCCGCTATTCATAGTGGACTTTCCTACCCCATGTGATAAAGTATGAAACTTATATCCGTTCACTACATAACCAGGGTACGTATAAACCGCTACTAATGGACCTTTTGCTAAATCCCGAATATACGGATTCATCTCATTGCAATAAGGGGAAGAAACCTAAGATCATAAGAAGCTAATTAGGAAAAGAAAACATTTTCGAATTTATTTAGAATGGATAAGTTCATCGTACATATGATTTGAACCAAGCTCCGAATTCCTGCTCAACCGATGTTTGGTAATCTTCATCTGATATATTTGGACAGGCACGCCGAACTTCTTCCTCAAATAGGCTTCATTAAAGTTGGTTGAAGTCGTTACGTATATTATACAAGTTAGAAAATAAAACAAGCAAATTATAGAGAAACTCACTTCTGATATTCTGTAACCTCGTCGCAGTTCAACAAGATGTATAAGTGGGCGGCATTATACTCCTGTTGATCAAGATATCTCATTGACTTCGCACCAATTGGACGACCTTTTGGGCGAAATATAGAGGGAACATCTATGTTGTCGGACGGCTGGCCTTCTTGTTCCACCTCGCAATTGCGAGGCATCCTCCTCAGCCTAGTGTGGATATGATCTTCAAAATAGTACGAGCAGAAATTTGATGCTTCTTCAGCTAAATAAGAATTGCATATGGATCCTTCCACACGAGCTTTATTGCCAACATATTTTTTCAATTTCCCTAAATATCTGATGAAGGGTTGTTCAATGCATTAATAATTAATCTTGGGATATTGAACGGGGAAACGATAATATGAATGATAGTATACCTCTCAAATGGATACATCCATCGATATTGAACGAGGACCGGCTAAACGAGCTTCATCGGCCTAAATGCACCGGGAGATGTTCCATGGAATCGAAGAAACTTGGTGGAAATATGCGCTCCCAGGGTTGCAAAGAGTAATTGGAATACTCTTGTTTAGTCTCCTCATATCTTCAATTCTTATAGCACGAGATGCTAAGTCTCCGAAGTATAAGCTCAACTCTGTAATTGCTTGTCCCAAACGAGTTGTGGGACAAGTTCACGAAATGCAACCGGTAGAAGCCGTTGCATGAAAACGTGACAATCATGACTTTTCATCCCAAACATTCTCAACTTACTCATATCCACACATCTGCTCATGTTGGACACATAACCATCCCGGTAGTCCGATTTGCTTCACCCACGTTAATAATGCTTGCTTCTCGTACGACCAAGCATGTAACATGCTTTCGGATAGTGTCTATCACTCTCGTTAAGCTTCTTTAGTTCGGGCCTAGCACAATATGTATTCAACTACGCCTCGACTTCGGCGTGTCTTTGGTCTTTCTGTCACATTTAGGACGGTGTTGAACACATTATCAAACACGTTCTTCTCAATGTGCATGACATCGAGATTGTGTCGAAGCAACAAGAATTTCCAATAAGGAAGATCCCGGAATATGCTTCTTTTCTTCCATCCCGTAACATTTTCTTTAGAGACATATTGGTTAATACCATCGTAGTCTTCGGTGACTTTCACAAAACCATAAGCCTCAATTTGACTAAGTATGTCTTCTCCTGTTCTCATGTCATGGGGTGAACGTGCTACAACTTTATTTTTTAGGAAAGCATTCTTATTTCGTCTGAAAGGATGACTTAGTGGTAGAAACTTTCTATGATTGTCAAACCACGACATCTTACCACTCTTCTCAAGATAAAATGCATCGATTGTTCCATGCAATGTGGGCATGCGAATTTCCCAGCTGTACTCCATCCAGATAACATTGAGTAGGCCGGAAAGTCACTAATGGTCCATAGCAAAGCCGCTCTCATATTGAAATTTTGTTTCTTGAAAACATCATATGCAGACACGCCATTTTCCCACAGCTCTAATAATTCGGCTATCAACGGTACGTAGAAAGACATCCAAGTTATCTTTTGGATTTCGAGGTCCGGGACACCAACACCGTGAGAAACATGAATTGATCTTTCATGCACATGCCGGGCGGCGGATTGTAAGGAGTTAGAATAAGCGGCCACAAAGAGTATTGTTTCCCAAATTGTGTAAATGTTTGAAAACCGTACGTAGAAAGACCTAATCTAACATTGCGAATCTCCGAGGCAAAATCGGGAAACGTCGAGTCCAAGTGCTTCCATCTTTGGAGAGTGCCGGGATGACGCATCACTCCATCGTCCACCGATGAAGCATGCCAACGCATATGAGAAGCAGTTGCATTAGATGCATACATCCGCTGGAGTCTAGGGGATAAAGGAAAGTAGTACATTTTCTTAGCGGCCACTAATTTTTTCTTCCCTTTCCTACTAGATTTAGGACCGTAGTCTAAATATCGCGAGGTTCCGCAAAACTTACAACTCTCCGAGTTCATTATCTTCACGCCAATAGATCATGCGAGAATTTGGACAACAGTGAATCTTCTTAACCGGCAACCCCATCCCACTAAGCAATCTCTTAGACTCGCTGAAGTTATTAGGAAAGGAATTTCCTTGGGGAAGCATATCCTTAATCATTTGACTCATCCTGTCATAGCCCCTTTGCGACATATGATTCTCGGCCTTCAAGTTCATCATCCGAACTGCCGAGACAATTGTGAGTAGGTCTCACAACCGGGCCACAACTCCGTGTCATTGCCTGCAACATTTCATAGATCTTGTTTGCTTCATTATTTGGCGACTCCTCAAACTCCGCATCATTATAATTTGCCCCAGCATGATCCATTACCATCCTCGATAGGAGGTCGACGTGTCATTTTGTGCATTTCTCATAGCTTGTTCATTCAGGGGTTACGTGTTTTTCCCCATGAGATGACCAAACTTTATAATTTTTAACGAATCCCTTCATATAAACGTGCTCTCTTACAACTTGTGTAGACAAAAACGACTTATTCTTACAATTTTTACACGGACATCTAATTTTTTCTCCGTCCATATAAGGTGTCCGGCTACTTGCCCAATCAATGAAATCCTCAATGCCATTCACAAATTGAGGATTCAATGAACCGTCTCTTGTCCACCGTGTATACATCCACGAACGACTCATTATTTCAAATCCTGATTTTGTCAGAATAATAGAGTGAAGTCGAATACTATTCGAAAAGTAATAAAACGACGAGGGTTTTGCACAAGATAGGAATAAAAGGGTCCAAATATTACAAGTTTGATTTACTACATTACTTATCCTTCTTCTTCATCGATTTCGTTAAGTTCTTTTAATCTTTTCAATCTATAACAAAAGCAAAAAGGTACATACTCACAATATATTTTTGTCATTTATTTTTACACACAAATTATACCAAATTAATATTCTTTTTCTCATGCGAGATCAAAATACTTTACCTTAATTTCCCAAAATAATAACAAAATGTGTAATAATGGAATGACGCTTGAGTTTAATTTCATATATGTCAAAGGCCTAATTCGGACGAACTAGTTACCCCAAATTCAACTATAAGTTTAAATTTCACCAATGAACAAGATTATATAATTTTCTATTTTTTTATTTTGAAAATAAGAATCCAAACACATTTATGTATGTTTTTACAAAAGAAATACTATTATAGCGATACTTTATATAATAATTATAAATACAATCATCTTCCACTTTTTCTCTCTTTATTTAGCTCTAGTGGAATTTCCACTTTTTTGGCAACTCTTTTTACACCGATTTATTTGTTATTATTGATTAATACACAATTAATTCTAAAAAATGTTGATGATTTACAAAATTTTAATGATAAAAAAAAAATTCCTTCCATCATGAACCAATTCATAGTTTTACGTTACGAGAACTATGCCGAACCAACACTACCAACAAAATCTTGTTAGCTAAGAAACCTTCACAAATACTATAAATAAATAAATGAACAAAGTGGACTTCAATTATCTTGGACAAAAATATATTAAACGATTATACAATCTCTTTCTCATGCTTTCTTCTCTCTTATAGAAAGAAACCAAGAATTGCAATTCTACAACACGAGATTGAAGGAATGAGAGAAACTAACCAAGGAGAGGGCGGCGGCGGCGGCGGCGCGAGGAAGTGGGGCGGGGCGCTCAACGGCGGCGGCGGCGCGAGCGGCAGCGGCGGCGGCGACGCGAGAGAAGAGAAGAAGAAGAGGCGCGATGCGCTCGTTACGCCGCGGCGCTGAATTAATTTAGGTTACGCCAACGGATTTACCGACGGATAATTCCGTCGGTAAATTTAAATGACTACCGACGGAGTTTTCCGTCGGTAATAGTCGGTAAAATAAATTAAATTTTTTTAATAAATTTAATTAAATTTACCGACGGACTATTCTGTCGGTAAATATATTTTAGTTTATTAAAAACTAAATAAATAATAAGTTAACATTACCGACGGAATAATCCGTCGGTAAATTTATATATTTTAATTAATTAAAACTAAATAACCCTTACCGACGGATTATTCCGTCGGTAATATATATTTAATTTATTAAATAGTAAATAAATAATGTTATACCGTTAACGACGGAATATTCCGTCGGTAATATGACGACGGAAATTATCCGTCGGTATTCCGTCGGTAAATTGAGCATCTCAATTTCCGTCGGTAATCCGTCGGTAAGACGACCCGTGTTTTTCATCCGTCGGTAATTCCGTCGGTAAATAGCATAAATTTTGTAGTGACGGTCTCCTCTTGACCGTAACTTTTCATAAGGGCCTCCTCTTGACCCCGGTCACAGGCCTCCTCTTGACCTTGATCCAATTCATTTTCATTCTCATGTCTGTTATAAACACATGAATACTGTACACAATATATAATAAGGACAACGGTAACTTCCCCACCTTAACCTTGATTGAAGAAAAATAATGGATATCAATGTTAAAGTCTTGCGCACCGATCCTATACATGGAAATTTATCTTAATGACTCTATATGGAATGTCATGCATGCATCAATAATTTAAATAATTCATAATTTGACATAGTCAAAATAATCAAACAAATGTATATTATACATAATCCACTTATTAACATGCAACTTTAATGGTTTCACATAATAATAAACTTAAGTATATTAAACACAATCTTACTTTTATTGACAATTCATTCATGCATTGAGTAATTCGGCAACTCATGAAATAAATCAATGAAATCATAAAAATATTGTCCTAAAAATTATAGATCTCTAACAACAAGAACATAATACATATTCCATCACAATGAAACTTATCATGATCAAGAATTTATTTAGTAGTAACATGAAAACTTTTGTTTTTCAATGTATATGCATGTTGACAAAGAATTTGACACATCAAGAAATAAATTAACAAATAAATAGTAAACGTATCCCAAATATTTTATATTTTTAACATGAATGTACTAACATGTAGTAATCCCATTAAAATTCAGCATGGTCGAAAACAACATAAAGAAAATATGAAAATCGTTTTTTCTATCAAGCTCATGAACATGCTGTCAAAAACTGGCAGATTACGAATAACAATTTTAAACAAATACTTATCATGCTTGTAAAATTATACTAAAATAATAGAGTATACAAGACATAACTAGGAAGACAATTCTAAATTTTCACGATGATATGATTAAGGGAAGATGTGTAAATAATTCTTGAAACAGATCGTAGGTATGCTGGCAGAATTTTGAAAATCTCATGTGAAACTATATTATGGACGACTAAGGGTGTATTTATAGGCTTAGAATAAATTATCTAAAGATCTAGTTATTTTCGTCATTTTATCTTATATATATAATTTATTCTATCACTTACTACATAAGAGACTCAATCATAGTTGAATTAGGATATAGACACAATTAAAAATTCATCCTAAAATGTGAATATCACACACAAAATATCTATTTTAATCATATAACATAATATAAAATTTTCTCCTAATAACTTAATACAATATAAAATATTATATCCTTTTATGAATCCTAGTAAGTTTAAGAAATCTGAAATAAATAAATATTTTTCTTGTCTCATAATTCTAACATGATTTCTATCTTAACAATAAACAATATAATCATAATATGATATAAATAAACACATTCAAAGTTGAAAATAAACTTATATAACAAAAATAATTTATTAAAAAAATAAGATAGATGCTTTATTTTTCATTTTAATTTCTAAGGCGCGACTTACAGAACTAAAACACTTGATAACATGCATGAATAGATATGCAATACATTTTATATCGAAAATTTTGGGGCGTTACAGAAACTCCTGAAGAGCATAAATACTTATATGTAATATTCCGTCAAAATGATTTACATAGAGCAAACCATTGTGGATTATTTTATTTATTGATATGTTGATTTTGTAATCTAACTCATATCATTGTCGGCATTAGGGGAGATATGAAATATAAATAATAGAATGCTGTCACTATCTTGTTGGATTAATTATTTTAATTCACGCACTATGAACTGGAAGTTCATCAAAAATATTAATTGCAAAAGGAGTGACTAAAATCTCATATACATTTTGTATATACACCATGAAAGATTTGAAGTTCTTCATAGTCAAAATAAGTCAATTGTAGCGCTAGAAGCGTGAGAGATTTGTTGGTGCTAAAGATAAAATATCCGCGGAATATAAAAATTATATCACATCACTCCAAATTCTGCTTGAAGAGGATACGTGAATCTTTATATGATATGCAAAAGTACTTGAGGATGTCTACTCATGTCTAAAGACGGAGTTTGAATCGAAAGGCTCAGATTGAACTAATAATTGTCTCGACCTGCAAATCGAGCATCTCACTGATGGAGTTAAGTTAGTCGACCAACCTGAAAAAGGCCTTTAAAGAGCTATTATATAATTGCATTGCATCCACATAGCTACCTAATAGTTACTTTGATAACTTAGAGTGGACGATGACTCATTTAGATCTAAAGAAGAAAACAAAGATGTTTTAGGACCAGAAGTTCATCACTTATGTGCAATTGGAGAATTCAAAATGGTATTGACCATCATTTGTTATCTTAAATGCACACATGATATTGGTCTATTTGTGAGTGTAATGATATATCCCGTACTATATTCTCTATGAAGATAATTAAACTTGTATTGCACATATTAGTGTAAATAATCATATAGATGAGACTGACCCCTAAAGATCAAATGGTCTTGAAGGTCAAATGGTTGTACTCTTTTTTCCTTCCTAAGTTTTTTTCCGAAGGGTTTTCTTAGTTAAGGTTTTTAACGAGACATCTAATGCAACACGTGATTTTCAAAAGAGTGGCGACATTAACCCAACAGATTCGCTTAAGTGATGATCTAGCGGATTATTTACGAATGCTTTACCGACATCAACATCTAAGAAGTTGGTTCAAAAGATCGATATGTGTCGACTCAATGATCTACAATGACTATTTTTTAAGGGGAACAACTGTACTCGTTTTCCTTCGATCAATTTTTATCACAATGAGTTTTTCTGGCAAGGTTTTAAGGAGACAACATTTTTTTTAGGGATGGTTAAACAAGGGGAGTGTTGTAAATATATATTATGTATCTGTTTACCATATATAGTAATAACCATGTAAACCCTAAAAGCCTATATGCCCATTCGTAACTCTATAAATGGAGATCCTTGATATTCATAATAATACACATCTCATTCCTACTCTTTTTATTATTCTCCTCGTACGTGTTGCTTAAATGTGACAAGACACTATAAGACTCAGAAGTAATTGATTCTTCGAGAGACTAAGTGGGTGTTTGGAACTCTTATTGAAAGTTGCTTTCAACTTTAAGCTGATGTGAGAGTGTTTGGGACTCCCAGCTTAAAGTTGAGATTCTCTAAAATTAGGTCGAAAATAGAGAAGCAGTTAAAGCTGCTCCACCCCAGCTTCTAGCTTTCAGGTTATAGCTTATGTTTTTTTCGGACCAAATTACCCTTAATAGTTTTATCTAATTCCATAAATATCCCTAACCCTAAAATTATGATATAATTTATAATATATATAATATTTACATTAATTTAGTATTTTATAGTATTAGATTGAAATTATAAGCAAAAAATAAATATTGAACAACAATAATTTCTAAATTTATTATTTATTATAAATAATAATTATTTAGTAACATTAAGGACAAAACACACATTTCTTTTAAAAAGTAACAATAAGCTATTTCTATCAGCAATATTCTCAAACACTATTTTTCCCACTTTCAGCACTTATTTCCAAACACTAACTGATTTTCAAATAAGCTGCTTTCAGTAGCTTTCAGCACTTATCAATAAGCTTAGCTACTCCAAATATCCCTAAAATTAAAAAAACTCCAACTTAAATCAAAATATAAACCAATCAGCGTTATACAAGAAATCTGACCAATAACATACCGAAAATAGAAATAAAAGTTTTGTTGATTAGTGATTGATTCTTACATAAACAAATGTTAATAATTCTAATAGATTTAATTAAAAGCCACTTTCACTCTTCAACCAAATCGTGGGCCCTCCGTCGGCACAGACAATTGACAACTACTTTAACGCGAATTATCGTCATCTCCGATGTCATCAAACCTTCTATACGGATCCAATTGTCCCACGTGTCTTCCTCTCATCTCTCTCTCTTCCCCAGAGTTTAGACAGAGATTCGGTCTCTGGTCATTGGAACCCAGACCGCTACTTACGCCTAGTCATCAACAAAATCTTAGAGAGAGTGTGTGTGTGTGAACTTAACTGAATGGGATTAACTCATGATGGTAGTCAAAGGGCAAGGAGGAGGTTTTGGAATGTGGCGGCGAAGTCTTGCGACTTCTGCAATTCCGCGGCGGCGCTGCTCTTCTGCGCTGCGGACTCCGCCTACATGTGCGTGACGTGCGACGACAAAGTCCATAATGCCGACGGAGAGATGGCGGCTGTGAGGCACAGGAAGGTGTGGATGTGCGAGGTGTGCGAGCAAGCCCCCGCCGTCGTCACCTGCAAGGCGGATGCCGCGTCACTCTGCATCACCTGCGACCGTGATATCCACTCGGCCAATCCCCTCGCCCAGCGCCACGGCCGCGTTTCGGTGGTTCCATTCTACGACGCCGCCGGATCCATGTTGATGAAGTCCAACGCCGATTTAATTTCTGACTGGAAATTGAACGGTTATATTCCCGATTCGTGGTCCTCCACTAAGCTCGCGCCGGAGATGAAATCGATGGAACTCCTAATTCCGAGTTCCGATCAGTTCCTAGATTTTGACAGCGTCGTCCCCGTCAAGCAGCCGCCGTCTTCAGCTCAATTACTGGAAAACCGGTTCGAGATCGATTTCACGAGACCTGACATCACATCCTACAAAAACACCGCATCTCTCAGCCACAGCGTAATCACTCTCAACTCTTATATCATCATCACACTCACATAACAATCGAATCGACATTCAAGTAAACTGATTATTCATCGAAAGATCCCCAGGTTTCATCTTCTTCAACTGACATCGGACTCGTACCCGACGGAAGCGCCACCGTGTCGGAAACATCGTATCATTTCACCGTGAGCTCAATCGCAAATCACGGATTACAGGCGGACGGAATGGACAGAAAAGCTAGAGTTTTGAGGTACAGAGAGAAGAGGAAAAATCGGAAATTCGAGAAGACGATTCGTTATGTTTCGCGGAAGGCCTACGCTGAAACGCGGCCGAGAATCAAAGGAAGATTTGCGAAGAAAACAGATTCGGAGTCGGAAATCGACGGAATTCTCGGTTTCGGTTCCGGAAATCGCTACGCAGATCCGCATTACGGCTCGTTCTAAGGCTTCTGACGGATGAATCGACATTTAGTAATTATGTGTAATAATGAACGGCAGATTTTGTGAAAAATTAGTTTTTCAATTTCTGATACATTGTATCAGTGCTGCAATTTTATCTGTATCTGCAATATGAAGAGACCTAGCAAAAAAAAATTCTGCTGGGTTTTTGTTAAAAAAAAAAAATTAATGTAATAAAAGAAAATTGTACTCCCTTCGTCCCAACCCACTTATCTTATTTGATTTCGGTATGGATATTTTCATGAGTGGATGCTTATATGTACAAGAGTAGATAATTGTGGGTAGAAATTGGAAGTTTGTGTATTAATTATTTTCCTTTTTAGGAAATAAGACAAATCGGATGGGATGGTCGAAAAGAAATACTCCCCCTTCCCATTATTAATGTCTCACTTGCCTTTTTTGGTTGTCCCATTATTTATATTCCATACCAAATAAGAAAATAAATGATTGGACCACAATCAATCTATGCAAGTGGACATCACCCCTTTATACTTTTACACCACAACTTTACACATTTACCTCCACTATCTTAATTACCGTGTCCGGTCCCAATGAGACATAAATAATGAGACGGAGGGAGTATAAGACAAGTCGGGCTCGACGAGGAGTACTAGTAAGTTTGTTTCGTTAGTTAACTTTTTGTTTCAATACGAATTGTTATTTTTACGTGGATAACTATTTATATTAATAGAAAATGCTGGAATAAAATATCTTAAAACTTTTATGAAAGATAAAGATAAGTGAGAGGTAAAGATCTCACGTGTTATTGTTACGGATTGCGTTGGAATGCCAAATCGTATTTGTATCTGGATTTTGACTAGTTTGACTGATTTTTCTGTGCGACCATTTTATTCACTTTATACAACATCATGCAGAGCAGAGATAACCACCTGAAGAAAATTGAAAGAGAACCACAATGAGTTGATATATTTATCAAGCCTCTACCCAAGTCTAAATTTCTCCAACTATCCATGGTACTAGGTCTCAGTGATCTAGGCGAAGAATCGGCTTAGCATTAATAAAGGGAGAACGTAATGAGGCTCAAACTAGTTAGGACACCAATTTAGACTCATTTCACATATGGTATTAGTCAGCTACTAAGTCCAACTAAGAGATTTACATTCCAGTTCAACTAACATTTATTTCTCGCTTTTATTTAACGAGGAACATTCCTTTTGACAACATCATAGGTATTTAATGCAAGTCTCATCTCATTTAATACACCGCCCAATATAAGATAAAATAATGTGCATCTTTACAAAATCAACTTAGGGGGCGTTTGGTTCAACAAGGGGAAAGGAAAGGAATCAGGAAAGGGAAAGGAAAGGAAAGATTTTGGAATGATTACCTTTTTGCCATATTGTTTGGTTCGGACCCAGAAAAGGGAATCGATTATCTTTCCTTCCGTTTTTGACTGTTTGGTAAATGCAAGGGGAATCAATTTTTTTTATATACATAAATTCAAAAAATAGCCTAAAAAAACAGAAACTTTGTAATATCTGCAAAAACTAGAAATATAATCTTCGACATCCAAACATAAATAAAATTTAACATGAAATTCAATTACAAATCCAAAAGAAATAAAATAAATAAAATAAGTCATTACAAACCAATAACCAAAATAAATAAAAAAACCAAGAAGTCATCATAGTTCTCCAAGTCAATAACACAACCAAGTCTATAACACAACAAACACTATCACTCCGTATCATTGTTGCCATCCCCAGAGGCACCAGAACCAAGTATTTCTTTCACAAAATCAACTTTGAAATCAGGAGGACATCTAAAAAATAGTTTGAGTTCATTTGGTTTAGGTTTGTAAGAATTCTAGCTCGCAATCACCTCCCTACGTGATATACCATCTAACTGCATTAGTTCACCCAACACTTTATCAAATAAAGTTGTGCTCTCTTTGTCTCGTTCATCCCTCTCTTGTTCACGGATATCAGCTCGAGCCCAAACGGCCGCCATAGCAGAAAGATGTCCATTCAAATCTTTCATGAAGTCCTTTAAGCTTTCAAAATCCGAACTGGTAGTCCCGACTGCCTTTTTCTTATCGTTCTTTGCTCTTTTAACCTTCTTTGATGGTGGAGCAGAGTGGATGGATGGGCTTCTAACATCATTTTCATCATCACTTAGATTAATGCTCACAAATTCATCAACCATCACTATGAAAACAATCACAACCATGGTATGAAAACAGAGCCTCTACCAAGATAAGAAGTCAGAGAACAAAGCCTCTACCAAAACAGAGCTACTCATCACAAACAAACAATCACAACCATGGTATGAAAACAAGTCAGAGAAAAAAGATTACTGGATCTCCCCAAGACAATAAACAAAATTAACTAAATGAATATACTGACGGAAATAGATTCAGAGAAACAAGATTTATTGGACCTCCTTTTTTGTTAGAGCTTATCTTCATATTCGTATACAATATCCAAAATTAGTTCATCATTAAAACCTATCATATCTTTGCGACTCTTTTTGCTACATATGCCTATGACTTTGAGTTTGCGAATCTTTGTTGGATTTTCAGTGCGAAATACATACACGTCGGCGGCGGCGGTGGGGCTGCGCCCGGGTCGCCGCCAAGCGCTCTAGATGCGGAACGACGACGCGTTGCGGGGGGCTGCGCCGGGTGGTCGTACGCGGCGGGCGGGACGGCAGAGCGCGGCGGGGGGGCTCCGCCGGGTGGTCGAGTGCGGCGGCGAGCGGCAGTAGGAGGGTTTCAAAAATAGCGAGAGGAGAATGGTTTTTTTTCTTTTGAAAAATAGCGAGAGGAGAAAAGGGAATGAATTCTGGAAAGGAATTCAAATCCCAAATCAGTAGGAGGGTTTCAAAAAGTGTCATTTTGGGGTTTTCAAAACCCCTAAATTGGGTAATCAAATACCCTTAAAAATCGAACCAAACATTAAATAACGGAATCGAAGGGAATCAATTCCGTTTCCCTTTCCTATTACCCCCAACCAAATACCCCCTAGTACTCATTACCTATTTATAAATTTAAATATGCATTATTCATTTAATCTTATAACATTAAATCCTAACCGTTGATTAAAATATAACGTTTCAAATACCCACAATTTCCGCCATATCTTTTCATTCAGTTTCATTTCACTACACTTATGTATCTTTATCTGAAAAACTCTTATCTATACTTTTCGCTATTTCCGCAGACATCTACCGCATTTTTGCATAAATACTACGGAGAATTTCTATGATTCACATACTAACTCACTCTACTTTCAAGGTTTTCACACTTATTTTGTAGATTCTCTTTCATGGTACATAAATCAGAGAAATCTCAGAAGGAAGCGGGGAGACCGATGGACTTCTCATTGGTGAACAAGTCGGCGCTCTTAAACTATATATCTTATGACCCGCCGTCTCCTCTCAATGTTGGTGAAGTTGGTTACATGGACAGGATTTACCAGAAGATCGACGCATGTGGCAGATCATCTCAGTGTGGATCCTAATATTCTCCTTCCTGCCCACGTTTTGGATTTCTATTTCTTTATCAAGAATGTCGATGGAGATGTTTATTCAAAGATAAAGGTAGTATGTGATCAGTTCCCTAACTGTGAGCTTATACAATTCAATTTTCTTACGGCTATCAAGGCATGTCTAGGCCTTCGATCACCTTCTGATGGTGATTTGCATACAAAGTACAAGGAAGGTTATGAAGAATAGTATTTATATTATAACGATCCCAAATGCAACTTTTAAGTCTTACACAAAGAAAGCTTCACTCTTACGAGAGTACAGGGGATTGATGTATATCATCACTCCTAGCCTGCAGGGAAAGTCGAGCTCTCACGATCAGCTATCTAAGTCTGGGTAGCGAATGATGATGGCAATCATGTTTGAGGCTGAGGTAGACTAGGCTACCTATTTCCTTGTAGAATTGTTGATAATGGCAGAGTGTTAGAAACTCGCAAATATTCAATGGAGAAATATTGAGTTGTTTGATTCAAAGAACTATGGACGCTTTTAGTATAAAGGCAAAACGAATTCTGCAATTGGAGTAGGAGCAGAAACAAAATCTTCTACTGTGTTGGTTTTTGAGGACGAGCTAGCTCAGGCCAAGAAGGGAACTAAACAACCTATTACAAAAGAATACAAAAGTCATTCCGCTAAGAGAAAGAGGGAAGTTGTTTTCAAATACAGTCAAAACTATCGGTTGTTTTTAAGTAACAAAAGCCAAGGACAGAGCCTGTCATTGCTCCAAGATGCCAACCTGAATAGCAGCTGATAGATGAATCCAATGAGTCAGATCATGATGATGCATGTCTGGTCAAGAAACCAAGGAAGGTCGAGACCTAGAAGAAGGAAGAAGTATCCAAAAGTTTGATCCTAGAGTCTCCTTTGATAGTAACCGAGACTACAATTATTCCTACCGCTAATTAGGTTGAGAAAGCATCTTTCCTGACATGGTTTAGCCTGAGAGAAAGCAATCTTTCGTCAAGTCACTTGAGTTCAGCAAAGATGCTCGAATTGATATTCTTACCACAGAAAGTTGTTGTTGAGACAGAGATACCTGCTGAGGATCTAGAAGTTTTTCAATTTGATAAGCCATCTAAACAAAGACTGATGATGTTGAGAAGATGAGCCTCTTGACATTTAAGATTTCACAAAGGTCATGACCAGTCTTTACTTCCTCCAGCCTGAGCTTACTGTTCCTACATCCTTAGAACAAGCTGAGTCGTCTACGACCAGGATCGGTGTAGAGACTGAGGAAGGTACTGAAAAGACTGAATTTGATGTAGAGACACAGTTGATTTGATGTAGAGACACAGTTGGAACCTGAGGGTGGAATACCAAGTTCAACTGACATGGAGACAGAGACTTATACTTCTAAAGGGAAGAGGCCTACACTTGAACTCTTACCGAAGGAAATAGTGGTAATCTCCGAGGATGAAGATGACGATTGCCTCTCTCTCCAGATGGTCTGGATTGAAAAAGGGAAATCAATTGCCATGCCCGAAAAGGTACCTATACCCACTTATGACTTCCCTATCTTGAGCTTTGTATATGATATATAGAGGGACCATCTGATGAGGAGGATCCACCATCTGACTTTGACACTCCCGTGACTTCACTTGCCAAGACTTTGATAGAGCAGGCACAGTTCGAAGTATTTGATCAAACTATCGCTTTGATACCCAAATTGGAATCCTACCATGCTACTCAAGAGTGGACAGACAAGCAGGTCACAATCCACCGTGCCTTTACGCCCTCTGTATTTTTCAATTAGAAGAGAATGCTTCAGGCTAATATGCATTTCGCATAGCGTGCTGACATGCGAAACAAGTAGATGTTTAGGATTGCTATCATGAACTTAATTGAGATGGAAGAGAAAAAGAAAATAGAGACAATGTCCCCATCTGGCGGAGATGGAGGTGGCGATGATGATGATGATCAGGATGAAGGAAAGGATGGAAAGAGAGAAGGTGAGAATAAGAAGTCTTCATATGAGAAGTTGTCTGAGGGATCAACTTAGGATCTTAAACGTGGAGCATAGGATGATGTGCCTGAGAAGGCATCTGGAGCTCGTATAATAGAATCAATCTTTACTACTACTCAACACTAGATTGAATCTACATATAAGAGAGTAAAACATCTAGATGTCCTTCAGCAACAAAAGTTTATGACAACACCCATTGCATCGGTCGAGTAGAATGTTTAGCTTGAAAAGCATTTCGAACACCTTCAGAACATCACGGAGGTTACATAGGAGCATGCTCAGAACATGGATGTCAATATAGAGATGCTAACTATTTTTGTGAATCAAACACTGCATGTTCGTCCAGTGCAGAGGATTTCAGGTGATGGTAGATAAGAGTTTCGACCTACATCAAAAAACCTAGAAATAATCTAAAGCTGCGATCATAACGACTATCTCAAGATCTTTTGCCATGCCTCTTTCATTTTAGAATGATCGAGATCACAACTTAGCAGACTCGAGACGAGAAGCGCAAAACAAATTGATTCAAAGTTAGAATGACACATTTCCCACCCTTTCAGCTCGCCTACTCTCCCTTAAAGACAAGTTTGATAATGCCAAAAAGGGGGAAGAGGTGAAAGTGTTAGTCTAAAGACGAGTCTTCAGGTATAGAGAGGCGGAGGGATGGTGAATACACCTTAGTCCAAGTTCAAACTCAAATGTGAAAGTTAATTCATTACTGAGTTTTCAACATTGAGGCCATCCAACAGCTTGGTAGGTCGATCCTTCATACTGATATTCAACACACATTAAGCAGATTCAGTTGAATCCTACTGAGTCTTCAAACACTAAGTCCTCCAACAGCTGACAATACTAATCTATTGAGTCTATCAGCTACTGAATCATGTCTAGCCTACTGAGCTCCTAACATCTAAGCTCAACTAAGCTATTACATTATATTTGTTCATCACTTATCTAGGGGCTCTAGGATCTTCAAATCTTATACTATATCATCATCCAACAATTTCCCCTTATTTGATGATGCCAAAACCATTATAGTTCAAAATGGGAATCTGAAGACATCATAGATAAAAATAAGCAGTAAAGCATAAGTGTGAGTGTGTGTTGATCACTTAGGTGGATTAGAAGTGAAAAACAATAGTCGTCGTGACGATAATGAGTAGTTTTCTTGGCAAAAAAAGTGATACTTATTTCATTAAGATGTGAGAATTTACACGTACAAGAAATCAATTAATCATTAGAAGAGCTATGCTAGACTAATCAGCTACTACTTCTTGGTTCTGAACTTCTGTAGCTTAGCTTTGAAGTCAGCTGATTTCGTCTATGGCGGTTCAAGTCCATAAGTCTTGAAGATATCTAACCTTAGCGTTTTGATTTTCGATTGATCCTCTTTGCTCTTCAAGTGTAGTGCTTTCTTTGTTATAGAGATTTTAACTTCTTCTTCAATCTCCTTCATACAAATATTGCCTTCTAGAGTCATTGGAGGAGAAAGGATTCTGAATTCTGGCACTTCGAGTGGTAATCCAGCTTTCTTTAGTAGCGTCTAAACTTCAATATAGAGGTCAAGATCAGTGATAGATAATATTCCTTTGAATAACTGATCTGTATCTGCTGACTTATCCCATGTCTTCCAAATGTAGAAGCTCAACCTTGATTGCTTCCCATTTCTTATTTATCTACCATGTAATCAAATTATCAACATGACGGTAAATAGATGTCTTCAAGTGGCTCTTCTGAACACCTCGTCTGAAAATTTTTGAAGTTGTTGGGATCTCTTTGTTCTTTTCTGGAACTCTCTCTTTAGCTTCTTTCGCAATTTTGGTAATTTGTCCGTCCAGTTCAGCTTTCCTTAGCCTTTCTCTTGCCTTTCTGACCTATTGAGCTTCAGCCGTTATATCCTTGCCTCTCTCACAACCATCCCATATAGCCTTAGCTTCAATATCTTGAGCCTTAGTTATTTTGGTTGATAGAGTTTAATGATTAGTACGTCTCTCAGCGTCAGCTTCTGAGTCTTTGGCTGGAGACTCAGTTGTTTTTATTTTTATTTTTGAGCTTCCTTGGACTTTTGTGATTTTGCAGTTGTAGCTCTGGATTGTCTTGGCACAACAACCCTGGCTCTTTTAGGAATTGTCGTTTTGATCATAATACCCTTCTCATCCTGAATTTGTTTGGCCATCTTCTCATCATATTCCATTTGTTCTTCTACACTTCTCAATTTCTCGAGTGGTGAGAGTGGTGCAGCAGGAGGGGACTTACTGACAGCTAGAGCTTGGCCTTTGGTTTCTGAACGTATAACTGGCTCTTCTTCGTCAAGGAATTGAGCAACCTCTTCAATGGCAACCTGTGTTGAGAGGTCAGTAACAATTGTTACCTCTTGTTCTTTGATCTCTCCTACCTCCTTTCCTTCTCCATTTTTGGCATCATCAGCCTTTGTCATAAGGGTAGTAAGGGCGGTTACCTAACGATTGAGGCTTCAACTTGGTTCTTGACTATTTAAACTCTAGCCTCAACGTTATATACAACACCTAAGTAGGATTCCCAATCCTTCTCATGATCGTCTGTGATGACTTTTAGAAGTGTATCAGTATCAGCTTTGTGCTTCTTGAGGGATTCATCGAGGAGTCGTGAAGATTATTTGCGAATGAGCAGCAGAGCAGACGCCTGTTCAGTGAGCGCTTGAGAAACACTCGCAATTGCAAGCTTGTTTCGCTCTTATATAATCATCACTAGTTCCTTCATAACTTCTAGCAATTTATTAGAGAATGTTTTGGCTTGAGCTTCAAGTAATTGTTGAAACTGAGCTATGAGGTACGTCTTACGATTCTTTGAGCCGGTCCCAGAGGATTGTTTTAGTATCTAGAGTAGGAGTTGTACTGATCCTCTTAACCTCTGCAGTCAAAGCATCTAGCTTCTCAATCTGTGCTTTTGTATACTAAGACCACTTTATATGAACATCCTTCATAAGAAGTTTGTTCCTATCTCCTTGTCTCTTTAGGCCTTTGTTGATGCTTTTCTCAAAAATTTCAGATTGGCCATGGCCTGATAACGAGAACTAGGTAGTCTTTGCTCAGTTTTAGTGATCTGCTGCTGATATGAGGAAGTAGTTGCACCTGTGATGGTACCTAATGGAGGTCGTGGGAGTCCATCTTCATGATCACTTGGAGAATTACCCTCAGCAGATTTTTCTAGATCTGCATCGTTGGGTGCTGAATCCTTATCAACTTCATTATCATCATCATCATCATTGTAATCGTGCTGAATAGGCGATTCAGTCCTTATATCATGCTTAGTAGTAGGATCATAGCTGATCTTAAATCATCCATTGATGTTATGTAAGAGGGTTCATCATTCCCTATCTCTGACCTCAATTGCTGCTCTTCTCCTGTCAGCTTAGGCACAGTCTGCGGTTCGATGGTCTCGTCAAGAATATCCCAATCTAGAAACCTAAGACACATATTAACTCTGGCCCTACAGGTGATATCTACTAGATCTGGGTGATTTGCAATCTCTGGAATAAGTTTAGATATTTCTTCTTCAGGTCTATTCTTAGCTGACTGTATTGTGGCTAGTAGATTATCTGAGACTTCAGTCGTAGGAAGCTCTACTATTCTGATTAACTGCTCAGACTAAATATCTTCAGAGCTAACTTTCTTAACTTTGTCTTTCAGAGTGGCCTCCTTTGCTTGACTCTGAATCCTGAATGTCTATATGCTCTATGACAGGAAGTAGAGTATCGACTTTCTAAACCAATTTCCTCTTCTTGGAGGGTTCAGGTTGCAGTGCCTGAGGGATAAGCGATGAGCGTTTAACTGTTGCACCACGTCCTATGGATATTTATGTCGCATCTCTTTTCTGAAATTTGACTAACTTCAGATCGAAGTATTTGAAGTCATCATAAGTGACTTTTCCCTGGGCAATAGTCTGTGATCATAATAGAGACTCTACTTCAGTATAACAACTTGCCCACAAAGGTAAGTCTTAGAACTCCGTCCTTGTCTTCTACGAACTTCTAAGCCTGAGTTCCCAACTCATTAGCAACTAAGTTAATCCAGTTAACTCGAACTATGTCAACGATCGCCATCATCAATTTGTGTTTAGAGAGCTGGTCAAATGATATTATTGAGCTAGTGAGGATATGAGAGATGATGTATGTCAAGCCTCTGAACTCTGGCAAGAGCTGATTCTTAGGAAAAGCTATTTTGAGGACTACATCATCACGACCACAAAACCATTGCAGATATGTATTCATCTCGGTCTCTTCGTAGTAGACGGGTGAGATACCATCGTTAGGTAGATTAGAGCTATGAATCAGACGGTCCTACACCTTAATACGGGCAACTCTCGGTTCCCATTGATTAGGTTTTATCTCCTCATGGTATGTAATTGATGAAATTTCTTCTATGTCATCATCTTCACGTTGAAGATTGTAATAAAACTTAGCAACTTGTCTGGGAGCAGACATGGGGTTGCCGCGTGAGGCGGGTCTCTAAACCAGATGCAGTCAGAGCATCATAATAGGCTCCATGAAGTCCAGCTCCGACTTGTAGAACGCCATCATTGGTTCGAACCACACTTTGTTCTGAATCATCTCGTCTATCTCAGCTGGAACAAGAACCACATTATCTTGGTACTTTGCCATCGATTAGAAATCTGCAAAACACACATTAGTACTTGAGAATAGAGTAAGTCAGTATTTGCAGATTAATATTAAGAATATTTATCGTAGATTTAGAGCTAGAAGGTTGTAGAAATCAGTATTCAAAAATGTAGAGCACTGACAATATGTTATTTAAGTAAGATATGAATATGAAGCGGTTTTCAACAGACGATTCATATTTAATCTTGCTTTAATTTAGACGGTCCAGATTTTAAGTTATAATTAGTAATGATTATTGTGTTGCCTATAATCTTGACCTACGTATCTATAACTTATAATGGTAAGGTGAGATGCATGTATTTAATGTGTCATAGTCAGTATATGGAATGTCGTGCTTTTAATGAAAATGATTTTATTAATGGCTTTCCTTAGGAATTAAAGGCAGGAAATAAATGTGATTCATGTACTGAATGTTAGTTATTGAGTTAGATACGCTAAACCTGTCAGCTGAACATTTTAGTCAACTGATGCTACTATGCTGATACTGAATAAGTTTAGTAATACTCTTTACATTACCCCTTACTGAACGCTTCCTGAATCATTTTATTGAAGCGGGTCAGTAGGATCCAGTAGACTTAGTTCTACTAAGAGTTCTCTGAATCTGGTCTCAGCTAGAGGTTTGCTCATTATATCGGCCATTTGCTTGTCAATATGGATTTTCTCCATTCTAATATCCTTCTTTTTGACATGATCTCAAATGAAGTGATGCCTGATATTCACGTGTTTGCATCTCGTATGTAGAACATGATTTTGAGTGATTGCAATTGCAGTGGTATTGTCGCAGTAGATTGGCACTTCATCCTGATTGATATCGTAATCTTTTAGTTATTGTCGAAGCCATAGGATTTGGGCACATCAACTTTCGGTAGCTATGTATTCAGCTTTAGTAGTGGAAATAGCTATTGAGTGTTGTTTCTTTGAAAACCACGATATGAGCTTACTGCCCAGGAACTAACGAAGTTGATTTTTTGTCTATTCTACAACCTTCATAATCAGCATCAGAATATCCAGTTAGTTAAAGATTATCATCAGCAGGATACCATCAGCAGGATACCATAACCCTACGTCAAGTGTTCCTTTCAGTTATCGGAGAATCTTCTTTGCTGAGTCTAGATGTCTTCACTTAGGATCTCGCACGTACACCTACAACATAAGTTATGTCAGTTCTACATGATGTTAGATATAATAATGAACCAATAATTGATCTATAATAAGTAGAGTTTACGGATACTCCCTCATTATCAAGATCAATTTTTCTAATTTATGTTCATCGGAATCATGACTGGTTTGCTAGAGTTGCAACTGAATTCCTTGATGAGATCCTGAGTATACTTAGCCTGATTGATGAAAATTTGTTGGGTGATGATTTTATCCTCAGCACTGTTATACTTAGTGGGAAATGATTCTGTCTTCAGCACTGACCGTAAGCTCAGTAGCCTCGTGCTCTGTACCTATCAGAAGATTTGAAGATCTCAAAACCCTATCTTGATTGATGAACCATTCCCGTGTAATTGTTTTGTCTCTGAGGTCTCAGACTCAGTAGACACTCTGCTCTGGTTAAGGCGGTCAGTAGCTTATCAGCCTCAGCACCAGAAGTAGAAGACTCAGTATTTCTTGGACTCGGCGGAGGAGCGATATGCGAAGGAGTCGGTAGAACCGAACTCGGCGGGAGTAGTTCAGCGAACTCGGAGGCGACCATCGGTAGAGTACCCTCTGCTTGTCTCTCTCCGAATGAAGATCGGACTCAGGCAACGGCAGACGGTCTTACGAGGCGTCGGACACTTTTTGAATATACAATCAGTATTGTCAAGTACGAGGAAAAGAGAAGTCAGCTTTAGTATGCCTCGAAGTCTGTTCCGTCTCAACCACTCCATAATCCTCGACAAATGACAAGTATACACGTGTCTCTACCTACTAAAGCTGCAAGTCAACATATTTCCAGAAAAGGAGGGAAAGGACACTGTTACATCCTTCAAAAAGAGCCCTTAGCTACCAAAAGAGAGAGAAAGGAAGATCGTCTCCAATGGATCTTTTCCAATCTCTGCTCTATAAATAGAGGGATATTTCAAGCCTTGAAAAAGAGAGCACAAGAAAGAGAGACGAATGCGCATAAGCTTAACGACGAAAACAAACACAAGCATTCAACGAGCTAGAACCAAAAAACCCTAAGTCTTCCGCAAGAATTTGAAGATCTATCTCCGGCGAAAGACTACCTTCTCAGCTCATAGGGAACCAAGCTAAACTGTTAGAAGAGCCTCTAGTATCCAAATCGACGATACACGAACCTAAAGCTTATTTCAGCTGTTCGTCGATCTAGAAGCCACTCTCTCATTCCCTATCCCTCTAACCCTAAGCTCAACAAAATATACTTATAGCTTAGACGAAGGAGTTCATATTTGAACCCAATCCTTATTGTAAAAGGACTCCTTCATAGTTGGAGAAGTTTGTCAAACACCTTAGTTTGATGCCTTTGTAAACCGGGACTTGCTCGATATAATCCCCAAGCCACGGCTTTGTCCCGTGCACAAGGCCGGCGAGACTAACTCAGTATAATATATAGCCTCCTGAACTTTTCGGGACAGTGGACGTAGGATCGATTGATATCCGAACCACTTTAAAAATCTGTGTCTTGTTATTGCTTTCTGAATACTGTTGCATTGATTTTTCTGTTCATACTGAAAACCTACTTTAAAATCATACAACTGTCTCGGCATCTTGAACCGTCTATTTCTCGAACCGATACTTGCTAAAACGGTTTTTTCCACTCAACTGATTTGGGCCTACACTTTTCCGCATCGCTGAACTCTACCTGTTTGATACTGAATTATGACTCAGTCAGCTAGCAGATCTCAGTAGAGTCAGACTCTTTGCCACACATGATTCAGAACAGCTATTTGGTCTGCTGAATTATTTCGATACGGCACTTTCACGAACAGGGCATTCGTGTTCGAAGTTGAGAAAATCGGAGTCAGGTGTATTCACCCCCCCCCCCTCTACACCTGACCGTACACTCGGGACCAACAAAATTCCCTTCTCTGATTGATTGGAGTGAAGTCTAAAGAAATAAATCATCTCTCCCATCATAGACATCTCGAATTTTTCTTTCATCATTTTCTCAAATTGTTGACACATGGTCAAGTTTCTAGATCCAAAGATAATGTTGTCAATATAAATCTGCACCAGTAGGTTATCATCTCCCGACTTGATACTGAATAGGGTGCGATCTATTGTTCCTTTCTGAAGGAGGAACTCCGATAGGGTATCATAGCAAGCTATGGGTGCTTGTTTTAACCCATACATCACCTTCTTAAGTCTGTATACTTGATATCCCTGCTGAAAGCCGATCGATTGTTCTATGTAGACTTCTTTCTTTAGTACACTATTCAGGAATGCTGACTTGACATCTATCTAATATACTTTATAAAGCGTTGATGTGTTGCATAGGCTAGGAATAGGTGAACAACTTCCAATCTGGCAATTGGAGCAAAGGTTTCATCAACATCTATTCCATGCCGCTGGCAATATACTTTGGCAACTAGCCGAGCTTTGTTCCTGACGATGACATTGTTTTCATCTCGCTTGTTCTTGAAGACCCACTTTGTTCCAATCACGTGTTGATGTTTTGGTCTGTCAACAAGCTCCCAAACTTCGTTCTAACAAACTAGTTCAACTCCTCTTGCATGACTATGATCCAGTCAACATTGTTTACTACGTCCACTATAGTTTGAGGTTCTTCGGTAGACAGGATGCAGGAGTATGATGACAGAATCTGGATCTTGTCTTTACACTAGCTGATGGATCTCTTATAATAAAATCTAAAGAGTGAGCATCGAGCCACGAACGTCTTCTCCTTGTTTCTTCTTCTGAAGTAGCTTTTACACAAACAATAGAATGATTAAGAATTTTAGTAGTATTGTTCTGTGACTGAAGTAATTCAGTAACAAGGTTGGGATCTACTAAATCACCAGGTTTAGGGACATTAAGCTCAGAACACCAACAGTTCCCCCTGAGTTGTTATTCTCAATAGAGGTCTCAGTTGCCACTTGGATTTCTTCATCGACCTGAGATATATGAGATTAATTTTGTTCAGTAGAATCAATCGGTTCAACTACATTGTTTGTTGGATGTGTGTGATCTTCTCAACTTCATCATTTAAGTTCAGATCATATAGCTTGCTGCTGACATCTTCTGTATCTTTCTTTGAATCTTGTTGTCTATCCTTAGTAACAAACTCATTAAATACAACATCAGGGCTTTCCTCCATGCAAAGTGTCCGGTAGTTAAAAATCCTAAAGGCTTTGCTTACCCTGAAGTATCCTAAGAAAACTTCTTGGTCTAACTTGTTATGGAAGATCTTTAACTAATCCTTTCCATTATTGTTGATAAAGTATGGACAACCAAAACTATGGAAATGCAAAATATAAGGTGTTCTCCATTTCCATAATTCATATGGTGTCTTCATAATTTGTTAGTAGTGAGCGATTCTGAGTATAGCAGGTTGTGTCAGTAGCTTCTACCCAGAACATCAATGGTAGGTCTGACTCTATGAGGAGCGTTCTTGCTGCTTCTTTAAAATATCATGTTCTTTCGTTCAATAAGGTCATTCTGCTGAGGCGTGCGCTGCTGGCATCTCGTGCTCAATTCCCTCAGTCTATACTCTCTCATCATTAAGTTGAGAAATTTTATACCTTTGTCTGAGCGTATTCCTTGAATCTTAATGTCTTTGTCTACACTGAGTTTCTTTAGTAGCTTTGCCAGTTCGATCTTGACATCAAATTTGTAGGCGATGAATATTATCCACTTATATCATAAATAGTCATCTATAAGCACGAGGGCATACTTCTTGTCTTTAACAGTCATTGGAGAGACTGGCCTGAATAAGTCCATGTCAAGAAGCTGAAGGATTCCATCAGTAGAAGGTGACGGAATAGGTGGATTGCTTGACTTTGTTTGCTTTCCCTTTATGCATGCTTCACAATTTCTGTCGTTTGAATATTTCATTGAGTAGTCCTCTGACTTTTGAGTCTCTCGCTAGCTTGTTAATTGCTTTGAAGTTTAGGTGACCGAGTCTTCTGTGCCACAACCATCCTTTTTTGTCATTCCATTTAGTCTGTGAAAGCAAGCAGACTTCAGGTTCAATGGTATTCCAATCTGCAACATACATGTTTTTCTACCGCGATCCTGTTAACATTGTTTTCCTTGTAGATTTATCATAGAAACCGGGGTCAAAAGTGACTCTATTGAAGTTATCACAAAAATGACTAAGTGAAAGGAGATCATGTTGAAGTCTTTAAACATATGTTACTCTAGGAACTGTGGTTGTTCCAATTTTCTGTGTTCCATATTATGGGTCCTTCTTGTTGTACGTATTTGGTCAGCAGATTCTTTTGGCATGTCATATGTCTTGAGCATATACTGTCCACGATTCAAGGGTCCTTATACACCTACAAAATAAAAGAAAATTTACGTACCCTTTATTTTCAGGTTGGATCCTCAGATGTTAGTTATTTTAGGCACCTAAGTCTATCTGACAACCAGTGGTCTCAAACATCTTGTTTCCGTTGATGTCATCAAATCTCACTACTGAGCTAGGAGATGTTGACTTCTCGGTTGATTAAGGCTCAGGAGTTCTCTTCTTCCAAACTTTAGGACTTCTCCTAACCCTGGGCTCATAGTAGTATGATTCATACTGCGCTGGATGAGTCTACTGTGGTTGTCCATATTGTTCAGCCCATCTGACCTTCTTGGTTCCCCCCTGAATTGGGTCAAGATGTTATGGGGCTTGAACCTTTGGTCATCTGCTGATAGCTCCATTGAGGTGCTTTGATTTTCTGCTTGTTCTTTGCCTGGAGGTTGATAGGTTCAGCGTATTGAGTTCCCCCTTAGACAATTCGGTCAGCCTACTTTTCTGAGCCTCTATGTGTTGAAGTTGATGCCTCATTGGTGTATCCTATTCCTCCCTTCGTGAAGGCTGGCCTTTGGACTCTTAGCATTCCTTCAAGCTTTTCTTTGGCTCCAATATATTTCTCAATTGTCAAGGTTATACAAACCTCATCACTTTTCCTCCGTGCTTCATAGTCTGCTTTGACCTTTGAAAGCTTCTGACTTAGTGGCAATTTCAGTATCTTTCTCAGAAATGTCTATAGTCAGTACTGAGATTTGAGCTTCTTGTTGCTAAAACTTAGTCATCAGAGAATTAATCTATTCTTTTTGTCTCAAGGCAAGTCCTTCTGACTCAGTAGAGAGTTGACGTTCTAGGGAAAGTCTTGATTTTCATCTCTTAGTTGTTCCAGCTCCTTAAGTGTTTTACTGAACTGAGTGCTCATCTGGATGTATTCTTCTATGAGGTCTTCATATTCTAGAACCACATCTAGTGATTCTCCTACAAGTGAGCACATGTCATATGTGTGTGATGAAGAGGGATTAATATGTAAATGAGAAGTTACCTCAATCTCTTCTCCAACCATTAGATAATGTTTAGTCTCCTCAACTTCGATTGCCATGAATGCGGCTTCATCTTCAGATAAATCCATGAATATACCATCATTAGTACTTGATAATCGGACAACTCTCCGGCTATATAGGCCTGCCTTTTCCTGGCAAACTTTTCCCTTCAGGCCTGCTGTTCAGCTCGTTCAGCAGTTGAGAGCTCTGGACATTAATACTGATAGTGTCTAGTCTTCTTGCTGTTGTAACACAATGTTGTCCTGCCTACTCTTTTGGATATATCTTTAGCTAGAGTGGTAGTAGTCTCCGTGTTCCTGTATTCAGATTGAGAGTTAGACTGATCTTTCTTCTTAAAAGTATCTTTCTTACCATGAGAGCCCTTTGCAACTCTCTTCAGTTTTTTGACTTTGTCCTTATTCTGATACTTCATGGCTAGAAGAGCATAGCGTTCAACAATGTTTTCAGTAATAGGATTTGATATCATTCTTGCTACTAATTGACTTGCTGTTGAAGTGTTGACTATTGCTTTGTATGCATGATACACAAGTGAGTTAGTAGGAGCACTTTGACTTTGTTATGGAAGACTATGCTTAAACTCTTCAGCATTGAGTTCTGAAATTATAAATTCAGGAGTGACAGTGTTAAGATCATATCGTCTTAAATAAGTAGCAAATGGACACCATTTAGGTCTAGGTAAAGCTCTGAGAATCTTGGCATTCATTTCTTTCTTGGTGAACGTCTTTCCCAACCTGTTGATGGCTTTGATCTGATTTGTGAGTCTCATGCTGACATCTTTGATCGATTCACCAGGCAGCATGAAGAATGCATCGAGATTGTACAGTTCCAGCTCTAGTTTGTTTTCTTTGATCTGTGGAGTCCCCTGACTCAGTACTGCTAGAGCATCCCAAAGTTCCTTGGCAGTCTTACAATCATACACCCTCCTGAGGTAAGAGTCTGGTGAGTGTTATTTGCTACTCCATTTTTGCCGGTTTTATGCGCGGTTTTTTGCTACTTTTTGTGCAAGATACGACTGGAAGGATGATATTCAAGTGGAAAATCGTGAAAGCCCAATGAAGACAAGTGTAGAGTAAAAGACACGAATTTGGACATATTTCATGCAATCTGGGCTCGGCCGCTGGAGACAAATTCAAAGGGATTTAATACGGGCTTACTTGCTCAAGAAAAGTTGCTATGGGCCCAATTGAACAAGATTGTTGAAAGTTGATATGGGAAATGATTGATATGGGTCTGCCTACTAAATGGGATTATTATGAGCCCAACTGGACAAGAAGATGTATCAAGGCCCATGGCTTAACTAGGGTTTTATGTTAATCTATTATAAACAGGGGATGCAGTGAGAAGAGAAAGAGCGCTTTTATCACTTTACGTTTTATCTACCCACTACTTCATTACTTTAGTTACTTTCATTTGTGCAAGTTCCTAGAAGGACTGAAGCTTTCATGTTTAACTGCTTGTAGACCTAGTTGGTAGTATTTTATTTACAATTTTCGTATTTCTTCTTTCCTATTTTGATTTCTTCTCTTCCTAGTGTAATGAGTAGCTAACCTTTTAGATCTGGCCACGATGAAACACCGATTTAAGCTCCGTGAGATTTGAACTGTGCTCATAATTAGTTATAGGGTTTCGACTGTATCTGGGCAGATTAAATTGATTAAATGGTTAGGATTGATTGCCCTAGTTTAGTTGATTGTTTAATCAAACGAAATAAAATCGGTAATAAGGTTACTAGCATGCTCTACATGGGTAACTTAAATTAATCGGGTTCCTTTTATATTAATGCTTCTTACTAATTGGCCTAGTCATTGTTCATCAAGGTAGGTTAATTGCTTGGACAGAGAGATTCGTTCATGCTCAACATGTCATCGCCATAATAAGTGTAAGGAGTGGATGTGTATGTGCTCAACACAACATCCTAACCGTGTAGCTCTAGATATCTAACTAATCTTTTGTCAAGGATCGAAGAGGAATTTGTGTGGATTTGTCTGGTTCGGATCCCTTTATTATCTGCTTTTCAGTACTTGTAAAATTGGTATTCCTTTTATGTTTATGCCTAGTTTTAATACAAACCCAAAACTAATGGGGATTTCTAACCAAAGCCCTTTCGGTCTTTAGAAAGAGTAAGAATCGGTTTGCCCTCAACCCCTGCTTGCTTTTGTGCTAATCCTAGTTCCAGATTTCTGTGCAAGTATGTATTGATAAAATTTATTTGTGTGGTACAATGACGCATCACCAAAGTCACTGAGCGTTGTCAATAAAGCATTTCGAGCTACTCGGTCGAGGTTGTGCAACTTTCTTTCTTCTGAAGTTAACTCACTTTTGTCCTTTGGAACTTGCTCCCCTGTTTTGGCTCCTCGGCCTCCCACATCAACAAATTCAACGCTATCGATCGTAAGAATGATAGGTCCAGATTCCAGGACTCCAGTCATGTTATCGTGGAGCGACGTCAGATGCGCTTCTATTCTGACACGCCATACTCCATAGTTTTCCACTGAGAATATCTGGACCATCCTTATACTTGACATATCAGACAGAGTATAGGATGAATGAAAGAAATCCAAATGTAATAACAAGCTTTTTAAGAATCTGTTCGAGTAGACCACTGAGTTTTAAGAAATGCTGATCAAAATAACACCGCTTTGATACCAACTGTTGATCTAGAGACGAGTCATCAGGTGTAGGAGGGGGGGGATGAATACTCCTGTCCAAGTTAAAACCCAAAGCGAAAGTCAGTCTATTACTAAGTTTGCTTACTAAAAGATTAAGTTCGCTAGTTTAGCTTTCTGATCACGTGGGTAGAGTGTTTCGAGATATTGAACATTATTTACTGAATTCAGTCACTCCACAAGTGACTCAGTATAAGAAGTTCTGCGGAAAGTGTGGGCCCAATTTTAATCGTCTCTTTGGAAAATATTTTTACTGAAAATTGTTTCAATTATTCTTGTGCGTGTTTTAGAAGGTTTTACTGAGAATCCAGGCTTATAAGTTTTGCAAATCAATTTTATGCAGGATTAAGAGTAACAAAAAAAAATAATAATTAAGACACGCAGTTTTTAAAATGGTTCGGATATGCAAGATCGTAGTCCACTGTCCTGAATTAAGGTCTTGAATTAATCATACTGAGCAAGTCTCAGTTGATTCGTGCATTGAACATTTCACTTTATAATCCTAGAGACTTTACAATGGGTTCAAACACAAGGTTTGAGATTCTCCAACTGACAATGAATTCTTACAATAAGATCAATTCAGAATATGAACTCCTTTGGTATATAAGCTTATGATCTAACAAGGTTTGCTTAGAATAGAGAATGGAAACTAGAATACTCTAGAGTGAAGAACTTTCCAAGATATATATCTGGGTAGAGAGTTCTTTGTTGTATTTGGTTTGAGAATGCTAGAGTGTTGGTCCCGAGTCAAACGTTTAGGTGTAGAGGGGGGGGGTGTTAATACACCTGAAAACCTTTTTTTCAAACTCAAAACGCGATCAGTCCGTTTCACGGAAGATGTCTACTGAATGGATTTAGCAGACCAAGCAAGCTGATCTTGATTGCGCGGACAGAGTGACTGACAGTACTGAGGTCTGCTAGCTGACTGATGTTAGAATTCAGAACCGTTCAGTAGAGGTTCAGTAGCGTGCGGAATTGTGTAGGCCCGGTTCAGTTTGTTTCGAAAACGTTTGTTTAACAAATCAGTTCAGTAAATTAGTGCGATGTTTTAGCTTTTAACTGAAATGTTGTTGTATGATTTTGTAAGAATATTTTCAGTAAGAACAGTTAATCAATACAACAAATAAACGACACATCAATTTTTAAAGTGGTTCGAATACGCAAGATCATACGTCCACTCGTCCTTAACAACACATGTCACTATTTTATTATACTGAGTTAGTCTCAGTTAGTTTGTACGCAGGACAAACTTTTACTTATGATTATACTAAGCAAGTCTCAGTTTACAGGGTCAAACAAGAGTGCTTGAATGCATCTCCAACTATGAATGAGTTCTTAACAGTAAGAACAGTTTAATAAATGAACTCCTTCGGTTTAAGCTACGGATATTACAATGAGCTTAATGTTATAGGGTGAGAACTGGAAAGGCTTCTAGAGTGAAGAACAAAGAGGATATATCAACTCTGGGTTCGTGTTCTTCACTGAAAAAACGATAAGTGTTCTAGAGCTGGATTCTTGAATGCTCGAGTTCTCGTGTGGTCACTTATGTGATCGTGTAGTGCGACTTTGAAGATCACGACCTTCCCTCTATTTATAGTTGTGACTGTTAATAAATCCGTTGGAGACGAACTGTCTACGTGTCACGCTATAACTAGGTAGCAAACGGCTTCACTTCGAATTCTATAGAGTCCCCTTACTTTTTGGAAAAGTGGTTGACTTGCAGCTTTATGTCGGAGACTTGCCAGCTGGTTGCTTGTCATTGGTCGAGGTACATAAAGTGGTTGAGACACTTGCAGACTTCAAGGTTGATACTGAAGCTAACCTTTCTCAGATGTATGACCTTGGACAACTCTACTGATATGACATTGAAGTCCACTGTCAGTTAAGGAAACTGACAGGCCGTTTGTTGAGTCTGACCATGGGTTCAGTAGTATACTCCTGCTGAGTTCAACTCTACTGAAGGTCAAGACTACGAGTTCGCAAACCGCTCTTGCCGAGTCCGGTTCTCCGACTACGAACACCTTTCGGTATCTTTGCTCATACTGAGTCCAGCACTACTAAATCTTCTCTCCATGGCACTGCGGCGGATAGTCTACTGAAAGACAGCAGACGAAACTACTGAGTCGGACCATGCTGAAAACAAGTGTGTTGATCCTTCTGTACTGATATTCAACACACATCAGCAGATTTGGTTGATTCCTATTAAGTCTTCAAACTCTAAGTCCATCCAATAGCTCAGAATACTAATCTACTGAGTCTATCAACTACTGAATTATGCATAGCCTAATAAGTTGCTAACAGCTGAGCTCAACTAAGCTATTACATTATATTGATTCATCACTCAACTAGGGGTTTTGGGATCTTCAAATCTTATACTAAATCATCACCCAACAGAAATAGACAGTAGAACACAGTCAGGCCAAGTGGAGATTGGTGATGCTTTGACTAAGGAGGAACGACGTAAAGACATTAAGGTTGATGAAGTCTGACAATTTGAATATGAAGGGAATAGAGACGAAGGATGAAGACTTTGTTGACAAGATGGTAACAGCTGAAGAGAATACAAAGTTGGAGAGGAAAGTTTAGAAAAAGGAAGAAAAATGTTAGATTTTTTGTTGTGCTATGAAATTGGCATATTCCTAAGTTTTTGGCCGCTCTTACTAAGGATCTTCAGTTTGAGCTAGATGAAGTGAGAAGAAAGGAAGATGAAGCCCTGAGTCTAAAAGAAATTAAAAGGATTCAGAATGAGTAAGAGATTGTCTTGAAGAAAGTTAAGGAACACAGACTCAAGAAAATCAAGCATAATGGAATTAAAGTTGTTGACTTGCAGCTGGAGATTTTTGCTAAGACAATGGTTAATAACCGTTGTGTATGAGCATTTTTGTAGTAGTCATTATTTGAAGTGCAAGTAAATCTTACTCCTGTATACAAATATATTTTTGTAACGTAAAAACAGTATTAACCTTGGCATAGTGGAAAAACATATGTATTTTTGTTACATAACTATTATTTGTTTAAGTAAATATGGGAATTTAAGAAAATTATAGTTAGGTTTCGTATATTGGACCCCATAACATAGAATATAGTGTCGTTACCAGCTAAGGATCTTCTATCCCACAATTGGAGTCCCACTACATATCCCACCAATCAGGTGGTGACATGTTTTTTTTATCATTTAACTAAATATCAATATCAATTAAAATTATGTTTACTTGGGTTAAAATACACATGGGACATGTCCCACCAATCAGGTGGTGACATGTGTATTTGTGGGATTTATTTTTATCATTTAATTAGATATCAATATCAATTAAAATTAGGTTTATTTAGGTTAAAATACACATGTGTCACCACCTGATTGTTAGGACCTGTAATGAGACTCCAATTGTGGATAAAAGATCCTCACTGACTATTACCACTAGACCAAATTGGTCATTCATATTATCGGCATGAAAACAATAGAACATGTAAGATCTGAAGCCTTAAGTCTAAAGATAGTTTCGGCAACGTGGTTTTTACCATCGACGGGAGCTTAAAGCGGCCACCTCACCTATTTTAGGTCTGAGACGACTCTTATGCAATAAGATGCAAACCATTAAAAAAATGGCATTTCTTCTTTTGGCGTTTGTAGTAGTTAGACTCAAATTTTTTCTAATTTGAATTCATTCTATAAACTAGTTGATTGGTTGAAATTTCATGTTTATGGGTTCTGCGTCGATACCTTTTCTTTTTCCTCAATGGTAGATATCTTGGGGGCACACGCAAGAGTGAAAAAAGAAAAAATCATTACAACTTTATGAGAAAGGACTTGTTATTTTCGTATATACCTTTAAAGCAACAATAATAGCAACTTCACTTCAGCTATGAATTATTGAAGGAATATTGACCATTACACACACAATATATGTGCATATAATTGAATGTATAAATATTGGATCATGGCGTGTTGAAGATGGCCGACATTCATGTGTAATTACGCAGATTGGTAAGAAAAGAAAGAAAAAGTTTATGATAACTCTTTCTTCCCCCAACTTAAACTTGCCCGTCAATCAACATCCATACCCATTCTTTATCTGATTATGATTTCATGTTCTACACAAATTTATATAACATAACATTAGAAATTAGGCTTGCACATTGCAGAATTATTCAAGAAAGTGGAGCATCATTCGATGCTGCATCAAAAAAAATTAATTAATAGTTTACATAGTATAAAATATACTATATCACAACTAACAAGAAATACGTGATCTAAATAATTATTGTACTCCAAACAAAATCTTGAAATAATTTATTATAGAATTACTTTGACCCTAACAATTGCTATTTGTTTTATCAGAGTGTAACCAATTTTTAAAAATTTAAAAGAACAAATGTTACTGAAAATGATTAACTGCAGATACAATGTGTCCACCTCTTTCTACCCTTTTCTCTTCGAAGGTTTCTTCTAATGACAGAGAGTTTTCACTGCTTCCAGTCATGAAGCTGTTTTTACTGCCAAAAGACGAAGCCCTACTGGAGATCGGAGTTGCCAAGAAAGTTGCCTTTTCCTGTCCAGCCATGATCACCAGGTACTTCTCTTCAACCACCGCCGGAACTTCCTTTTCTTCAACGTCTGTTGCTTCGCCGCTTTCCATGTTCCCGGAGAGCTTCCAGTAGGAACAGCCTAAGATCAAGAGAGCGAAAGCTATGAGTCCCAGCATGGCTGCTAGTGCGCAGAATAGGTACGGTACTGGAGATTGCCATGAAGAAGCCTGCAGAGGCGGCGGGGCCGCCGTTTTACCTGCCGACGTCATTCCTTTTTAGTATAATATGATTTTGGTGAAAAAATAAAAGCAAAGAGAAGTAATCATGGTGGAATAGATGAGCTGATGCATTATATATATAATAACAAAAGAGAAAAGGATGTATATGGTTAGTCTAAGTGGTTAGTCCCCTTACATTGTCTTCAACCCTAAATCCACATATTCAACTTTTACTCGTCACGTCAGCTTTTTAAACCTATCAATTTTTTAATATTTTTCACTTCAATCTTAAACCTATCAATTCAACTTTTTATAGGTTCCACTATTATATACACACAACTATTTATTAATATATTTATATTTATCTATATATATTAACTATTTTTTATTCATAATATTATTAATAAATAATAATAATAATAATAATAATAATAATAATAATAAACAACGTTGCAAATTTACTATAATGTTTCAATTTACCATAATAAACGTTGCAAATTTGAAGTAATAAATGATTTACCACTCTTGGGGTCAAATCATCAATGTGTCTCGGTAATTGTGAAAAGCCAACTCTTGAACTGAATTGTTGGGTTTGCCACATCACATATCTTTTTCTCATTCCAATGGTTGAAAGTGGGAAAACCAACTTTTTGCTATTCTTCAAAGTTGGCGTTGGAATCACTCTTATGTTGTTTTGCATGCTAGAATACAGAAGGGAAATGTATTCATTGCATACTTCGATAGCGGCTAAAGATTAACCTCATAAATAAAATAAAATAAAATAATAATAGAAAAAAAGGGATGGTGTTATATATATGAGGCTTCTCTCACATTTCATTTTTTAATAATAAATTTTATGTTTAAAAAGTTTGAAAATGGAGAAGATTAACATTGTAACTTGATATAATTGTCATTATATAAATTGAATTTTCAGGAATAAGCTCGACGTGTAAATGTGTGAGTGCGTATTAATTAGATTGCTTATTTCAATATATAAGAAATATACATCAAGGTATGGTCTGATCTTTTTTTTTTTTTAAATTAAACTACCTTAATACACGTGTACAATAAAAAAGGCAATATCAGAATAACGAAAAGATGAGAAAGGACAATTTGAAAAAGCAGCTCCGGATAAAGTTATCCTGATTTCTTCTATGCACGTAAACTATATATAATTGGTTTTAATATCCAATAATTATATAGGGCTATTCAAATTTTTTTGGTGCATAGAACAAGATATGATAATAAAAATTAGTCATATAAAAAATAGAAAACATAGTTTTGGCCTTGTGGAAAAGTGCTTATGAGAATTGAAGTATGATTTGGGTTTAAGTTCTGAAATAAGCATATCACATGTATATTATATTTATAAATGTAGAAAAAATATAAGCTTTCAGAGGCCCTTGCTCTTGTTGGACCTACAATTCCCTCACTGCTCTTACCGTAAAGGCGGCCCTGCTTGTATGTATATTAAATATTGCTTAAACGGAATGTATTATCTGATGTTATATCTGCGGGACCAGATTTTTGGTTTGATAAGATTGGGAAGAAGCAAATATAGACGATTAAGCACACCAAAAAGGGTATTTTAATTGTATGTTTCCTTCTTGGCCTCATCTTCACTTGCCTTATTCCGATTTCTATGTTTATCTTCATTTTTTTTCTATAAAATTATATAATTAAAAAAAACTCTTACATAATAAATCCATGAAACAAATATGAAAAGAGGATAGTGGAATTGTGGAAACACACATTATGCGTATGTGTGAGTGAGAGAGGACTGAAAAGAGTTTTTTTTAATGAATGGTGATTGCACAAAGAAACCAATTCTTGGTTTCATTTAATATGCATTCCTCATGTCTCGTGAGAATACATTTGGACATGAAATGGAAATCTAAAACCAGTTCTAAGTACCCTCCCTTCAGACAATGGATTAGGTACAAGGTTGAAAGAGGGATGGATCTGTACAACAATGTCTCTGAGACTCCGGAGAAATAAATTCCCAGGAAAGGGAATCATATTTAGATGGAAAAGAAAGGCAGTTCATGCTATTCTCCCTTCACCATAAGAGATTGATATCTTACACGCTTGATTTCTATGAAAGTTGAGTAATCCTTGTTCATTGGTTGTTTCCATGGTTCACCATCCATCTGCATATATGCCTCCGTCCACTCTCCTCCTCTAAGCTCGAAACGTATGGCTGAAGCCTGAGTAAATATAGGTTGTAGTACAGTCAGTATTACTGGCCAGTAAAAGATTATGATTACTATGATTTCAATCTTGATTATCTTCTATTTTCATTAACAAGATTTGAACTGAGTTGTTTCTCTACCTGCGTTATGTGTTTTGCAGAAATCAATTCGACCATAACCATTGATGCATGCCATCCTTGTTTGAAACCGAAAACTTCTAGTAACCCATCATCTGCACAGGCCTCAACAAATCCTCTCTGTACAATAATAGTTAAAGAGGAATTACAAGTCATACAGTTAAGAGTGGTTGTGATGGATGACCCATCACTAAGTTTGATACTAGATCTGCTACATGTGATCATAGTGAAACAAGCAAAAATGAACAAATGCATCTATATCATGTCAACAGAAAACAGGTTATACAGGGGTGAAGTGCGTCCATACCTTCTCTAAGTATTCTGGCTTGAGATTGCCCCATGGATTTCTACCACTTCCATAACTAGGAAGGTTTAAAGCAACAATGGACCTCACGCTGAAAAGTTTGAGGAAATCATGTGAATGAGAGCAAAAGATGGCAAGAGCATTCACTTTAAAAGATCTGCCTTCAACTACTTCCAAGGTGATTAACAATCAGAAGAGATTCTATAAATAATGCAGCAAATAAACTGAACCTTGAGGGGACATAGACTTGCTCCCACTCAGAAGAATTGACCTTCTTAGCGTAAATCCTCAAGATGTTTTTCAAACTCCTGCATATTGAGTCCTTATTAGCCAATGCATTATTTGATTTGTTAGGACTATGTAGCATGGCATTGATTTCTACGCAAGCTTATTCATTTTGTTCGTATTAGTAATCCCAAAACTGAAGAATATAATTAGACAACAGAAGAAAATCCACATGCGTACTGCTGGCAGTGATAAAAGCAGATATAGAAACAAAAAAAAAAATGTAGCAAGGAAGTATGTTATAAACAAATTATAGTGCAAAAGAATATTCAAACATTACTGGCACTCAGCATTGGTAGATACTTAGATTTCGTAGTATCAACCTTATCAACGTGATGTGCAGCGCGTGCTGGATGAGGAATTTGTGGAGCCGGATGTGCAAGATGTGCCACCAGGTCATATCTTGAAATATTATGTGAGGTGGAAGAGTAGGGCGACGTAACGTATTGCATGTATGGAGTTGGCGTGATTAGCTATTGGTTTTAGTTTATTATTTATGGTCTTATGCTAGCATTATTTTATTTCATGATTGCTTGGTTTGGGCTTAGTTGTGTCGTGGGTTAGTCCGTTTCGTCTTTGTCTCCTACCTATATATATATAAAGGTGATTTTCTTGGAGACTGAATTTTTAGAGTTAAAGGTTTGCAACGTTCGACTTAAGATTTAGAGTAAGAAACTGGAAGAAACACTTGAGAGCACAATAAATCGAAATACCAATGTTATGCAGATAGACTTTCAAAAAATACAAAGGAGAGTCCTTTCCCTCTAAAACTTAATTAGATAAAATAACAAAAACTACAACTGAATGCCTTCTTAGGATTTACTTATGGCCTATAAAAGCAAAAGATTTTGATGTTCTGACCCTGCATCTACTATTCATATTTTCATTCCCCATGCAGCTTATCTCACTTAAGTTGCAGGAGATTACTTCCCTTCTTACTTTTCCGCTTTCCCCTCTTCCCCCTCAATTCCCCCCCCGCTTGGCCCTCCTTCCTTCTTCTAATCTAGGAACCCTCGGATTGTTACAGGCCGGGGGGCAGCGGTGATGACTCTCCCTCCCCTTCGCTCTGTACTCCCCATGGAATGGGGGGTTGCTTTTCGGCCTCTGAGGGCTCTCTTACTTGGGTGGTGTGTGTGTGTGTGTGGGGGGGGGATTTAAGCCTTCATCCTTCTCGCTGTGCACCCGACGGCTATAAACTGTTGGGTTGGGTGGGTGGAGGTACGCGGTTCGTATGAAACACCGCCTCCTCAAAAGTAACTTTGCCCTCAAATTTGAGCCATGGATACCTTCTGCTGATTACCGCCTCTAGAATCCTCGCCGCTCCCCCTATCGGCTATTTTACCAACCACTCATGTGCTCCTCCCAGGGTGATTCTTCCGCTCGTTATCTCCTCTGGCTGTTGGAACCCCCAATCTTCTTCCATTTCGAGGGCGACCAAGGTGGCGGTGGGTGGGCGATTAATATCGGGGGACTGTTGTTGTCTCCAAAACCTCATATCGCAAGCGCACGTCCACGCCATCTTCCGGCTTCCCTCTATTGTGCTTCCTCTCCCGCCTTGCTGCTTACCCCCTTTCCTGGGGGGATTTGAGCCTTCATCCTTCTCACTGTGCACCCAATGGCTATAAACTGTTGGGTTGGGTGCGTGGAGGTACACGGTTCGTATCAAACACCGCCTCCTCAAAAGTAACTTTGCCCTCAAATTTGAGCCATGGATACCTTCTGCTGATTACCGCCTCTAGAATCCTCGCCGCTCCCCCTATCGGCTATTTTACCAACCACTCATGTGCTCCTCCCAGGGTGATTCTTCCGCTCGTTATCTCCTCCGGCTGTTGGAACCCCCAATCTTCTTCCATTTCGAGGGCGACCAAGGTGGCGGTGGGTGGGCGATTAATATCGGGGGACTGTTGTTGTCTCCAAAACCTCATATCGCAAGCGCACGTCCACGCCATCTTCCGGCTTCCCTCTATTGTGCTTCCTCTCCCGCCTTGCTGCTTACCCCATCATTCCCTCGAAAGTGTCCTTGTTGAGGCTGTACGTATTCCACACCTCGCTAGCCAAGCTTTCCAGGAAAGGGGGAATCATGGTAGGTTGCCCCTCGAGGGCCTCCATGGCTGCCTGCGTGGTTGAGGGGGAATACCGTCACCGTCGCCTTTCCCTTAGCGATCATTCCCCCTTCGCCCTCATTGCTTCCCTGTTTTTGGGTGTTAGATGACAGCGTTTTTCCAGACAATGAGCTTTTGGACGGGGGGTGTGCCTCCGACTTTTTCCTTTGTTTTCAACGTTGATGGCGCCCTTTCCCCTTAGACTTTCTTCCTCCTTCCTCGGCCTCTTTTGCCCTCTCTCCCCTCGATCGTTCTATGCTAACTGTCGTGCCCTTCCTTGCTTTAAGTCAATGATTTGTGAGGCCTAAGAGGTGACGGTGAACGTCCTCCCCCTGGCCTCCGAAATGCCCTTCGATTCTCCTTAAGGCCTCTCGCCATGTTCTCCACGGCCGGCTCTGGTGAGGGCCCTCTTACCATTCGTTGTCTGCACCCTTGAGGGACTCTCGGGTTAGGCGGATTCGAATCTCCTTCTCGTGTCGCTTCAAAAGACTGTCAGTCGCCGCTAGCACTCCCAGGGCTGGGAATCGAAGAATGGCATGGGTGTCGGAGTTTTGATAGTTTTCCCGCTCTTGGGTTGTCGTTTCGTTGGGAGGGATCCTTTTTTGTGGTCGTTTGTCGCTTGGTTTCCTGCTCAAAGCAGCGGGACGATGTCCCCTCCATCATCTTTCCCTTCGTCATGGATGAGTGTGTCGCCGCCTAAGGATCGACAGTCTCGAGGATGGAAGACAACCTATTTTCGAGTTTGATATACTGTTTGGTGACTTGGGTTTGCATCATTACCACCGCAGTAAGGATCCACTCCACCGCCTCAACGGACTCCGCTAGGCGCGCGAGCCGTACCCCCATGGTCTCACCATAAACTTGCTCCCCAGCTGGTTTTGTCGTTACCACCGCAGTAAGGATCCGCTCCACCGCCTCAATGGACTCCGCTAGGCGCGCGAGCCTTACATCCATGGTCTCACCATAAACTTGCTCCTTGGCTGGTTTCGTCGTTGCCTTGTCGCCTTCGGATCTAGCAGGTCGGACCGTTGTCGCCTTCGGCTGGTTCGTATCAGATTTTGTCTAGGGTTTGAATTATTGGCTTTGGATATTTGGGCAAGATTAATCTTCTTCTTTGGGCGGAGATCACCTCCGATTGGCTTTCTTGCTTCTTTCAATCTTAGCATGTTATTTCGTTAAGAACTTTTGTCAAACATCTCGTATTTGCGAGTTTTCTCCCATCTACTTCCATCAATTTGGTCGGACCTACCGGAGCAAAGAACAAAGGTTGATCATGAAGGAACATAAGAGGCGACTGAGACGGAATAAATACACATCCATGGCACACATGTGCGGATGCGGGAACCAATCGGCGGCTAGAGCCGCAAAGCTTGATCGGGAGCCGCCGCAGCCTGGGAACAGCGGTAATCCACCCAATCCACCACCTAGTTTTGCGGTCCCCAACCCTAATGGAGAACTTCCTCCTAACATCACAACCCCGCCACCTCTGCTGACGTTTTGTGGTGGGGATCCAATTGGGTGGTTGACTCGCACCGATAATCACATTAATTTACATCTAAGCACGGTTGAGCAGAAGCTACGGTTGCTTTCAGTTGTCATGGAGGGTGCGGCGTTCGACTAGCTTTCGGGCTTTAAGTTTGAGAATCTGAAATTTACTTGACCCCAGTTTTCAAAGACTTTAACGGAACGCTTTGATGGGCAGTACTTTTGCGAAGTTGGCGGCTTTGCACCAGACTGGAATGGTCTCGGAATTCATTGACCGGTTTCATCATCTCAATAACCAAGTGTGAGATTTACCCCGCGACAATGTTGAGTTTATTTATTTTAGGGTTGAAGAAGGTCATACAAGACCAAGTATGGTATGTAGAACCTATCGAGTTGGCGGCAGCAATGAAATTGGCCAATAAGGCGGACATTATAGTCCGCCATAGCTCACATGCCGTGCCCACAACTAGAGAGTTTTGGACCACCAAGCTCTCGATCGAGAGGTGTTGACAGATGTCCTTGCGAAGCAAGCTCGTGACAAAGATGTTCAGGTTGTGGCAGCGTCGGAGTCGGATCCTTCAAGCCATCCCGGTTATGCTACGGTGGATGGTCGGCTTTTATTTAAAGGGCGGCTTGTTTTATCGGTGTCCTCTACGTGGATACAACCGTTGTTGCGTAAGTTCCACTATACCCCTACTGGCGCCCACGGGGGCATGTTTTGCACTGATCATCGTTTGGCGGGTAACATTTATTGGAGGGGTATGTGGAAGGTGTGTACAGGATTATGTGGCGTCTTGTCTTGTTTGCCAAAAATCAAAGTACGTGCGCAGTCTCTGGCCGGGCTCTTATAGTCGTTACCTAATCCTTCGCGGATTTGGGAGGATGTCGTTAATTCAGAATGATTCAAATCTCCCCAAGGAGGATTCGAACCTACGACCAATAGGTTAACAGCCGACCGCTCTACCACTGAGCTACTGAGGAACAACGCGAGATTAGATCTCATAGAGTATCCATGAATTTCATTCTCGGGCTTTCTAACTCGTTGGTTTCACGATTAATTTGGTTGTGGTAGACCGTTTCTTCAAATATGTTCGCTTTATTCATTTAAAAGCTCCGGTGGCTGCAAAATGAGTTGTCGATTAGTTCATCAACAATGGAGTGAAGTAGCCCTGTTGACTGTCAGCAACCGCGATCCTCTCTTTATGAGTACTTTTTGGCAAGAGTTATTCCGCGCCAGATGGACTTCTTTGAAATTTAGTACGGTATATCACCCTGAGACTGTTGGGCAAACACAAGTTTTGAATCCAGTTCTTGAGACTTACCTACTGTGTTTTCCGATGGAGCAGCCACGAAAGTAGGCCAGGTAGCTTGCATGGGTAGAGTATTGGTATAATACGTCGTATCAAACGATTGCTCGGACGATGCCGTTTGAAGTGGCGTACGGCTATCCCCCACCTTCTCTTCTACAACATCTTCTGAAGGAGATTTGGGTGGAGGCGATGGCGGATGTGCTGCAATCTCAAGACGAGATTTCGAAACAATTGTCGCGGAATCTCTTGCATGCTAAAAATCGTATGCGGGCTCAAGTAAATAATCATCGGCAGGACGTTGAGTTTGAAGTAGGCAATGTCGTGTTCTTGAAGGTTCGGCAATACAGCCAATCATCAATGGCTGATCGGCAATTTTCTAAATTGTATGGACCTTTTGAGGTCGTGCGGCGGGTCGGAGCGGTTGCTTATAAGTTGAAGTTGTCTTCCACGAGCCCGATCCATCCGGTGCTTCATGTTACTCAGTTGAAGAAAGCTACTGAGACTCATCCTGTGGAGTCCGATTTATCGAATTCAATGGAGGTTGAGGTTAGTTCAGTGTTTGATCCGGGAGGCCGTGTTGTAGCGGCGAGTGCCACCCTCGGCTCATTGGGACATCTGGGAGTTCTTGGTTTGTTGGAAAGGTCGTGGTGATGATGAGGGTGGAGCTCGAAGAGTTTATTCGACAATTCCCCATCAGCCTTGAGGACAAGGCTTGTTCTGAGGGAGAGGGAGTGATGTGCAGTGCATGTTGGATGAGGAATTTGCGGAGCCAAATGTGCAAGATGTGTCGCCAGGTCGCATCTTGAAATATTATGAGACGGAAGAGTAGGATGACATAACGTATTGCATGCATGGAGTTGGCATGATTAGCTATTGGTTTTAGTTTATTATTTAAGGTCTTATGCTAGTATTATTTTATTTCATGATTGTTTGGTTTGGGCTTAGTCGTGTCGTGGGTCGATGCTTTTCGTATTTGTGTCTTCCGCCTATATATAAAGGTGAGGATTTCGTCTAGGGTTTGCATCGAATTATTGAGTTTGGATTTTTGGGCAAGATTAGTCATCTTGTTTGGGCGGAGATCACCTCAGTTTGGCTTTCTTGTTTCTTTCAATTTTAGCATATTATTTCGTTTAGAACTTTTGTCAAACATCTCGTGTGCGTGAGTTTTCTCCCATCCGCTTCCAACACAAAGATACTCCAGAAATATATACATCTGGTAATGCTACAAAATAGGTATCTTATCAACTAAACTTTATGCAAATTCTCACCTTAAACTGGGATCACTGCTACATGGAGCGAAGAACCACCCTTGTTTGCAAGTGTAACCAGAATAGATTAACTGCAGTATACAACAAAATTAAGAGTCCCTTAAGATTAGAACTATGTATGATGAAAATAATCATAACTTGAGAGAATGTCGATGACCTATGCACAGAAACAGAACTCAGGAGATGTGATATTCACAGGCTCAAAATATAGCATTTAGGAAATTACAGTAATATGAATTTCTACTAGGTATGACAACAGGGCAGTTGATCTCACTCCCTTTCAATCTGCTCGGATGTGGGTCTTAAAATTATGAGACAGTTACATGGTTTCTCTTGGTTTATTACTTTTCAAACCAACAACAAACTGAATCATGTGGTTATTTTTTGTAAAATAAAAAGTATAATTTGTCATTAACATACTTATGTCATTACTTTTAGACAGCATATTTTGAGAGAGTATTATTCAAGAAATATTTTAACATTTTTAAACCAGTGAAAAAGTCTAGAACAGGTCCAAGTCACTAGGTTTGGGTTTGGTTGGGAATATATATGCATCTTAGAATTATATGGTAGTGGTTGGTCTTGACAAAGCTGCAGAGTCTCCATCATAATAATTCTACTGAACAATATCCTATGTAAGATTTAAGATATTCACATCCTACCTGAAGTACTTCGGGTTCTTGTTTATTTAATACTAAATAAAAAAAAGTTAATATTCTTAGGCCCCCCAAAATTATTCCATGATAGAAGTCTTCAATGAAGGTTAGCAGAAGAATGCCTTTTGTGACAGGAATTCCAAACCTAAAACTTTTGGATGTATTTTCGTTACGCCTAATCTGTTAATGCAAGGAGATAAGTTTTTAAAAGTGATCTTTCAGACGGGAGAAACCATGTGGTGTACCTTGTTTGAGATAGGGCCTTGAGCGAGGTATGGTTTCTCATTGCGTAAATGGTGGAAACCATAAGCGACCTGGGCATCCATTCCTACATCAAGATAGCATAATAGCATTTTACCTTAGCCCAAGAGATAAACTAAACACAAATGCATACCTATACTGAAGTAATTATAGAAGACTCCCTGATAGCAGGAAACATGCTCTGGCAACTCCCCATCAACTTCCAGATCCTGCACTACGAATAATTTTAATTAGATAAAAGAAATTACATTGCATTTACGAATAAGACATGTTTCTTAGAATGCTGAATTATACATTAAATGATGCATTATAAAGAACAAGTATGTGCATGTTGTGTATGGTTCTAAAAATCGTTAGTAGAATAGAGCCATCGGCCTGGAAGCAGATTCGGTGAAAATTAAGACAGAGAAGACTTGATAAATTACACCCCTGAATCCTAGCCCAAATTTTCACAGAAATATGAATCTAATTGAAGAAGAGCATCTAATCAACATTCTTATTACAGCCAACTTAGATAGTTATCAAGTTCGTAGGAGTTAGGTACTGCTAAGAGCTCCCTTCAAATGTCAGGGTACCAACAGTAAAAGTCTGAACAATTAAATATATACTCTACATACTGAGAAAATATAAACATGTTACATTTGCAAGAAATAATATGTTAATATTTATAGTTACAACTCTCAGAATATATATCTATACATCCCTTAACTAGTAAAATTTAGAATATCATTCTTGCATGTAATGGAATTGATCTATAATCTTTTAGCAATATTTTTTCTACTTTACATAAAGCAAGCATTTAGTTCAACATTCATCTTCCATCCAATTACATATTGCAAACCTGCTTTTAATATAAGACAAAATATCACTTTGATCTAATTAATAATATCTATTAGGAAACAAATTCCAAGAAACAGTAATTTGAGAAAATAAAAATAGGAGAATTGCATCTGCAGAAAAATATATCAAATACTAAGAAACAGTAATTTGAGAAAACACTTCATGAATTTGAGGATTTGGGAGGTGGTTTAAAATATAACAAACAAAGTAATAAAACAACACAAAAAGACACACACACACACACACAAAAAAAAAACATAACAAGCATCTTGCCGAACCCCAACACTTTAAAAAAAAAAAAAAAAGTGCAGCATTCAGAGCTACGAAGCATAAGGTTTATGGTGACAACTTCTAACTAACGAGTTTTTATCCTAATATGTTATAATCTCTTCAACTTTTACTAACTATATAACCCCCATTTTAGGGTTTCATATGACAAAATTATTCATCTTTTGGAAACATAGACTCTTAAACTCTATTTCATTCCAGACAAGAGACAATATTCTGCATAAATATCCAATCTCATAGAGCTAGAACAGACAACATATTCCTTTATGTTTAGCAACAATAGAAAAGACTAGCAAATGAGTGAACAAGAAACTAAACAAAAAATCTGCTAGCAATAAGCATTAATACACTTTACTGGCTCGAAAGCAAAACTCAGTTCACCAAATTGAAAACCGAACTTCAGCGACAAACCTCATCAAGAGGTGTTTCTTCTGTTTGCTTGAGAGAGTAAGGTATTTCCAACTCTTCGCCAGCTGGCTTTGATATAAACATATTCCAGCTACACAAAAAGGGTGCATTGATTAACTGCCAAGGCAATGTCGCTTGAATAAAACTAAAGAACTAATAAAACGATTAAACAGACAAGACATGAGCACATAGAAACAAATGTTCTCTTTATGCATAAAACACTCTTTAACATGAAAAAAAACAAGCAAACTCCAAAAACATGATAGAGGCACAAGCCTAAATGCATATATTTATATTTTCAGCTTGTATAGATCAAAACTCGCATCAAAAGGATATAAGATTCAACATATTTTGATACACGACAAACTTTCAGAGAACGAAATATTAAGTACTTGAAATGGAAATTAAAAGGCAATTTCTATGAATTCATTAAACTCAATGAATGAAACGAACCCCCTTCCAGCGCACAATGACTTCCCACTTTTGTGGTTGGTATGAAAGATATCAAGGCCGAAAACTGAAAATCTAACCTATCCAGTCGAGCAATAGGACCATTGATAACCTTGTCAAGTGTTCTTTTGATGGCTGTTTTCCAATTAAAAGGGAATGAGCCACCCTGAAAAGAGGATACTGGATATGTACTCAAAGCGCATTAGATAGGAAGGAGAGCCAAGTTGATACAAGCAAAACACTACAGATTACCCAACCAAAACTCCTTGACAAGTCATTTCCCGTGCCAAGTGGAATAATTCCAGTTGGTGGAATTGGCAGTTTGTTTTGAATGCTAAGCTCTCCAAGGCAGCCAAGGACCCAGCCAACAGTTCCATCTCCTCCCGCTACCTATCAGAGACCATTAAGGTTAAGGTCCTCAACGTAAATTGGGCATAAGCACAATATTCAAATAATGTTAGTTTTGTAGATGCATGCAACAATTTAAAGAATAGCACAATAGCCAAGTTAAGAAATATACCACGATTCTGAGTTTATCACGGATCTCTTTGGCAGAGTAGTCACCAAGAGCAGAAAGCTTTTCCAAGCAAGACAATCCATAATGAACAAATTCATGAGGCTTTACAGCTGAAAGATCAAAAACCTGAGCAATTAACAAGAAAAAGAGAAACATCACACTTTAAATTTTCATTTTGAAGGAATTCTAATCATGACAGTTTTACAAGATACATAGAGGAAACCTGCATAAGTACATATTAAATAAATAAAAATTTACTTATCTATCTACATATATATTTATAAGAGACATTACTTCAATGTTCAAGTTTTCAACTATCAAGTTGCCAACCAAATTAGAAATTTCAAACCTAAGCTCTAATACTTGTACTCGAGCATCACATATACTTCGATATGCAGCCTTTTCTTAGTTTACCTTTATCCCAAAAAAGAAACCCTATAAATGCTTGCATATTCTAGCGTTAACGATAGATTCATTCAACCAAGGCTTGAGAAGTGACATTAAAGGAACATTTTAGTACAAACCCAATAACCTTGGATGGCCAACATCCAACTAATACAACAATTTCACAACCAGTACACATGCAATGAACATTTCAATACCCAGATGTATATTACAGTTCATATGCCATTATGGACATATTTAAACATTTTGGCAAGTATATATTATACTCTTTGACAATGTTTCACAACAAACCTATTGTTTTCATTAAAGTAATGAATGTGTATATCGAATGACATCTCGTTAACAGAATTGAACAAGCTAAAGGGGAAAGTTTGGCCCCCATAAAAGTATGAGTTTGTATTACTGGAGGAATGCTAAGGAGTTTTACAGCTATCCACCCAACCCCCATTAAAAAAAAAACTGTACAAAGAACACTGCAGAAAAAATTGCATACAGAGAAAATAAAGAATGAAGCATCACAAAGTAACAACATGAGGTGCAAACATACTGACGTTTCTGCAACATGACTATGTGGATAATAGATTAATCATCCCCCAGAATATAGATAAGTAGATGAAAGTAGAAAACTTCAACATCTCCACAAATTTGAAAATCAGAAAATAAAATATTTGCTATTATACGAGCATTTTTAGATAGTAGATATCGATATAAGTCACATGATATTAAAAGGAAAATATCACCTAAAAAACGTACAAAAAAATCAATGCACACAACTTCTGCACTTAAAAAAGAAATAATTCTGCGCTCACGCATTAAAACATGTCATGGCTACCTGTTCTTCGCTCATGAGATCCTCAAGTCGGGCCTTGAGTTCTGGCCCGTGGCGCCCGCCGCTCTTCGGATTGATAAACACCACCATCGGGCACTCCGGGGGCTCGGCAGCTTCGCTTCCTTTCTCCAGAGCCGACTCGTATAAATGGAGCACAGCAGCGGCCTCCACGTCCTTGGCTCGGATCGCCTCCATCAAGGCGTGCCTCACATACTCCGGCATCATAATCTTCCGCTTCAGCTCCTCTCTAGGGATTTGAACGCCGGAAATCGCGCAGCCCCGTATCGATTCGATCACAGACAACCGGCCCGACACAGAGCTCCAGCTCGGCGTTCCTGGAGATTCCATCCGTGAATATTATTCGGGAGTTTGTCCTTCCAGATGTCGGAGAAACTCAATTCCGGCATCGACAACGACCGGCGATACGTGGTTTTCGTTTGCGTTGCGAGGGTTATGAGATTGAGTTCGGGAATTGGGACATCACGGAAAAATTTCTGCTCATGCTCAACTGTTTTAACGATCACAAACGATTTTTTAATTAATTTTAAGTGTATATTAAAAAAAGTTATTATATCTTTCCAATAATTTAAAAATATATAATTAATGAGTACTAATTATTTGCATCATAATTTTCACATACTAATAAAAGTTACTCTCTACATAGAAATTGTCTTGTTTTCCTTTTTGGACTGTCTCATAGAAAGTATCTTATTTTTAAAAATAGTAAAGAATATGTGGATTAAAATTAACAATTCGAAAGTCAAACAATATACACCACATAACATAAATTTCTTAATCTCCGTGCCCCATAGAAATGAGACACTTTCTACATAACGGAAGGAGTAGTACATTGCAACCAAGTCAATTATGCTTCCTAAATAAAACAATTATGAGCGAGGCTCCATGTCCAAATCTTTAGCTTTAAGTTTTTTTTTTGGTCAGCTTAAATTTTTAATTAATTTTTTTCTTTTTAAAATTAAATTTATTTTTATTATAACTTAATTTTAAATAAAATTTTAAATTATACGATAATTGGTACTAATTGATACACATATTTAAAGAAAATAATAAATTTTCTCAAAATATTTATTCATACTAAGCGATGCTTATATTACGTATGAGTGACATGTGTATTTGATTTAATTGATACATTCATTTTAAGAAAGTGATACAATTATTCAGATATATTTATTAATATTAATTAAAACATATATTTAATATAAATGATACTCCCTCTGTCCCATTATTAATTTCTCATATGTTATTTTGGTCCTTCTCATTATTAATATTCATTTCTAAATAAGGAAATAAATGTTTTGATCACAATCAATATAATTAAGTGGACACTACCACTGTATACGTCTCCACCACATTTTATTCCATTTTACTACCTTAATTTTTGTGCCCAAAAGTAAGGGGGCATGGAGGGAGTACATTTATTCATATTAAGGAGTATTACTCGATAAACAAATGATACTTTTATTCGCAATAAGTGATACATTCAGAATAATTGATACTTTTATAAAGAACAAAAAGATATAATTAATCAAGAAATGATATTTTAATTCATAACAAATGATATACTCCCTCCGTCCCATTGGAAGCGTCTTGTTTCCAATGGGCACGGATGTTAAGAAAATGATAATGCGTGGTGTATATTGTTTGACTTTTGGATAGTTAAATCTTGTCCACATATTCTTGCATTTCTTAGAAACAAGACGCTTCCAATAAGACGCCCAAAATGGAAAACAAGACGCTTCCAATGGGACGGAGGGAGTATTAGTTAATAACATGTGATACTTTCATTTACAACAAGTGATACATTCAGAATAATTGATATTTTTATTCAAAATAGTTAATACTTTTATTGGTACATTTATTTTGAACAATTGATACTATAAGTGGGTATTTGGAGTAGCTGAAACTTATTGATAAGTGCTGAAAGCTACTGAAAACAGCCGAAAGCTGCTGATTTGAGAATTTTTAAGTGTTTCGAAAGAATTGTTGAAATCTGCTGAAAGTAGGGAAAATAATGTTTGAAAAACTGCTGATATCAATAGTTTATTTTAACTTTTCAAATAAAAGTTTGTCTTATCCTCAATGTTTCTAAACAATTATAATTTATAATAAATGAATAAATAAAATTGAGATTTTTTTGCATTATAATTTCGATTTCAATATTACAAAATATTAAATTAAATTAATTTTATATTATATAAATTTAAATATATCATATTAGCATAAACATGTCATACTATTTTATTTTAAATATTACTACTTATTTGCATAAATTAATAGTAATAATAATATTTTTATAAAATTTTAATGAATACGTTGCTACAAAATAATTATCATTAAATAAAAATAAAAAAAATATTAATTTAAAAGTCTAAATCCTCAAAACCTATTATTTTAATTAATTTATATTTAATTTTAATAATTATTATTTTATTAAACTTAAAGATTTATAAATAATATATATAAAATAATTTTTATAAAAAGTATATTAAAATATAATTATAATTAAATTTGTAATTAATAAGAATATTACTTTTAAAATTTATATTTTTTTTTGAATTATAAAAATATTTAAAGAATAAAATAATTTAATAAATTAGATAATTTGTAAGTTGGCGATGAAAAGTGGGTCATATCAGTTTAAACTACTTTTCTATTATATTTAGTAATGAATTTCTGTTGAAAATTGGGTAGCTGCCCGAGACCGATAGATCATGGGTTCAATTTTCACCAATATCACTATGTGATTTGTCTAGGGGTGTAAGTGATTCCGCTCCGAACCGCGAAACCGCTAGGACCGAACCGAACCAAATCGAAAAATGTGGTTCGGTTCGGTTTCGCGGTTTGGTTCAGTTTATTTTTTTAGAAACCGTTTACATTCGGTTCGGTTCGCGGTTTCAAGAATTTTTGAACGGTTCGAACCGAACCGAACTAATATCCTATTTTTTAATTTTTTTTATTTAATATTTGTCTTTCTTATATGAGAATATTGTTGAATTTAGATATTAGATTTAAGTTTAGATCAATTCTATTCTATACAAATGAAGAGAAATTAGTAACAACTCTATACTTATGAGTTCGAAATGAGTGACATCTTATAAACTATTATTCTTGCATTATTTAAGATTTAAAAAATAAATAAATAAATAAATGAATGAACCGATGAACTGAACCGAACCATTTATAAGCGGTTCGGTTCGATTCGGTTCCGATATTGAAAAATACATAAAAAATCGAACCGAAACGAAACGTTACACCCCTATATTTGTCTGTCACCCTTGGAACTGTTGTGTGCCTCCTGCCTGGGTTACCGAATAAAAAAAACAAGTCATGAACATGATCATGTGGCCACTTATCGACCCCAATCTCGCCAGAATTAGTGTCATACTCCATCGCCGCCATGTCATCTTCTTCTTCTCCACCAGATCTCCCCCAATTTTGCCAGAAACGGCGTCATACTCCTCCACGCCACGTCGTCTTCTTCTTCTCCACCAAATCTGCCCCAATTTTGCCGGAAAGAGTACCGTACTCCTCCGCTGTCATGTCTTCCTCTTTGCCTCCGGTGAAGAAGGGATTAAATCGGAGTTAATGAGGATGCACAATCTTTGCGGGACGCCGCAATTTCTCTTCACGGTGAAAGAAGAAAGCAAGGAAGATTTGGAATAGGAGGATGCGAGATCAAGAGCTAGCAATTGCAGGAGTTTGATATATGAATATGACACCGTCTTGCCTTCTCCGTCTTTTAAAATGGTGAATTCTTGGAGCGGAGAAGCGATGACGAAGGCCGATATGAGACGGAGCCGATAGATGAAGGGAGAGTGCTCGATACGAAAATTTATTTTGTGAGAAGCCATCCGGACATGCGGACGGCCGCACAAAAGTTTTTGTGAACAATTATGAACTTAAACAAAATTGATTAATTTTCGTTCCAAGTGTTATGATTCAATAGACTTATCCCATCATACAACCGCTTATTCCTTCATCAACACTTAGCACAACCTCCGTTCAATTTTTATTCAATTTATAAGCATTCAGTTTGTCTAATATGATGAGGAAAAGGTTTGGGTGTGAAGTAGCGACAAATCAAAATACCCGAACAATTATTATGTCTTTCTAAGTGTTTGCAAAAGCTTAAATTATTGAACTTATAGCTTAATTTAGAAAAAGCTGTTTTTTGGTGTTTTCAACAGCTTAAATTCGGAAAAATTCTCTACATTTAAGTTGAATAAGTTGAAGTTGGTTAAGTTGGTTTTTACCAACTTCTCCAACTTAATGGCATATTTGTAATTTCGAATAAGCTATGATTTGACATTTTACTTATAAATCACAAAATAAGCTACTACAGTATAAATTTTGCAAACATTATTTTTTCAACTTTTTCTTCTTTTAAGCAGTTTTTGCAAACACACCCTAAATTCTCTAATAAACCACTTTTACCAACTCCTTAATTTAAGCACTTAAAAAAATTTAAGCTATTACAAACACCCCCTAAGACTACTTCTATCCCCAATTACTCCAAACACTCAACCATCTCAATATTTAATTATTTTTTGACCCCTTTCTACACTATCAATTTTCTCTCAACACCTAAACACTCAATCACTCAATTATCAAATTATATATTTTTTATTATTTTATGTTTCGTAATTATAATATCATCATTTTTAATAATAATAATTATTACTAAAATTAACTAAAATTATTAAAAATATGTAAAACTCATACAAATTAAATTAATAAAGCACACAACAACAATTGAAGGCGAAATTAAATCAACAAAGAACTTAAATTACAAATGATGAATTAGAAAAAAGTTCAGTTATCATTGCCGAATTTTTGCCATGTGTGCTCAATCAAATCGTGTAACGCTTCGAAGTTTTCGATATAAAATGCACTGAATATCTATTCATGAATGTTATCAAGTGTTTTAGTTCTGTAACTCGCGCCTTGGAAATTTAAATGAAAATTAAAGCATCTATCTTATTTGTCATTAAATCATTTTAGTTTTGTAAATTCATTTTGAACTTTGAATATGTTTATTTATGTCATATTATGATTATATTATTTATTGTTAAGATATAAATCATGTTAGAATTATGAGACAAGAATAATATTTATTTATTTCGGATTTCCTAAACCTACTAGGATTCATTAAAGGATAGAATATTTTATATTTATGTGAAATTATTAGGAGATAATTATATATTATGTTTTATGATTAAAATAGATATTTTATGTGTGATATTCATGTTTTAGGATCAATTTTAATTGTGTCTATATCATAATCCAACTATATATGATTGAATCTCTCATGTAGTAAGTGATAGAATAAATTCTATCTAAATTATATAAGTACGAAAATAATTATGGATAAAATATATTTGAGACATTATATGATTAGGATCTTTAGATAATGATTTCTAGGACTATAAATACCCCTTAGTCGATCATAATATAACATCACATAAACTTTTCGAAATTCTGCCAGCAAAACTAGAAATTGTTCCGAGAATTATTTTTACATCTTTCCGTCATCATATCGTCGTAAACATTTAGGATAATCTTCCTAGGTATGTCTAGTATACTATATTATATTTGTAGAATTTTACAAGGATGATAAGTATTTATTAAAAATTGTTATTCATGTCAGTTTTTGACAGCATGTCCATGAGCTTGATAGGAAAATTATTTTTCATATTTCTTTATGTTGTTTTCAACCATTCTGGATTTTAATGGGGTCTAATATATGGTAGTTCATTCATGTTAAAAATATGGAATTTTTAGGATACTATTTATTTGTTAATTTGTTTCTTGATGTGCCAAATTCTTTTATCAACATACATGTAGATTGAAAAATAAAATTTCTCATTCTACTACTAAATGAATTCTTGATCATGATAGGTTTTATTGTGATGAAATAGGTATTATGTTCTTCATGTTAGAGATCTATAATTTTTAGGACAATATGTTTATGATTGCATTAATTTATTTAATGAATTGCCGAATTACTCAATGCACGAATGAATTGTTAATAAAAGTAAGATTATGTTTAATAAACTTAAGTTTATTATTATGTGAAACCATTAAAGTTTCATGTTAATAAGTAGATTATGTATAATATACATTTTGGTTTGATTATTTTGATCTATGTTTATTTATTTATGAATTATTGAAATTGTTGATGCATGCATGACATTCCATTTAGAGTAATTAAGATAAATTTCCATGTATAGGATCGGCGCGCAGGACTTAAACATTGCTATCCATTATTTTTCTTCAAGTCAAGGTTAAGGTGGGGAATGTTATGTTTATCTTTATTATATATTATATTCGATATTTCATGTTTTGATGATAGGCATGTAAGAAAGTTGTCTGTGTGGCCAATACAAGTTCATGTGGTCTGTGTGGCCAAATTACAAGTTCAAGTGGTCTGTGTAGTCAATACACAAGTTCATGTGATCTATGTGGCCAAATTACGAGTTCATGTTACATGATCTAATTATTCATGTTTATATTCAATATAATCTATAGTTTGGATAAATGTGTTTCCCACTGAGTAGTCGTACTCATCCTGTTGGTCCGGAGACGATAGTCAGGTGTAGAGGGGGGGTGAATACACCTGATCACAGTTTCTTTTTCTCAAACCGAAGGACAGCTGAGCTGTTTGGTGCAACTGATGAACAGTGCTAAATAGTAACCTTCGATCACGGGGTCAGAGTGTGTCAGCTACTGAGCTCTCCTACTGACCTAAGTCAGTCGTTGAAACTCAGTCGGAGACGTTGTGTGGATAAGTGTGTAGGGCCCGGAGATTCGTCTCAGTTGAAAACGTGTTTTCGCAAGATAAATTCTTTTGGATGTGCGCTTTTAAAATACGTTTTATGCATACATATGATTTTGAGCGGCTTGTATGATATGCAATAAAACAGTAAATAACACAAGCGATATAACGTGGTTCGGATACGCAAGATCCTACGTCCACGGTCCTGACTTGGCAAGAGAACTTGTTGATTATTCTGAGCAAGTCTCAGCAAGGTATCTGTGCACTGGACAGATCCTTCTAAGTTATAGTCCTTAGCGACTTTACAATTCAAACCTAAGTTCTAAAGGGAGGGGATAATCTCCAACTAAGAAGGAGTTCTTACAATAAGAACAATTCACAAAAAGTGAACTCCTTCGAAATTCTAAGCTATAAATTTGGCAATGAGCTTAGTCTAGAGAAGAAAGGGATCTAAATATTCTAGAGAGAAGAACTACAAATATTCTATGAAAGCAAGTTCTTCTCTGTATAATCTGTTGAGTTCGCTAGAGTGTTCTTGAGCTTGAGCTTTTTCCCTTATGAGTCCCGTGCGTGGAGCTCGGATTTCTTCTCTATTTATAGTTGTGAGCAGGCATATGTCCGTTGGAGAAGACGATGCCACGTGTCACAAGCTTCCAAAGAAAACAGCCATAATTTTGAATTGTTGCAGCAGGGCAGTTAATATTGTCAATGAGAGCAGGTTTTAGTTGTGTAGAGCAGGTAAAGCATTGCCGGCGTCTCATTGGTCGAGGTTTGTGGTAGGTGAGAATGTGTCAGAGATAGAGTTGACTATTCCACATCCTCGTATGATCTTCTGCTGAACTTCGAAAAGATGTTTACGACTGGGTCGCTTTTCGTCGGATACTGATGGACTCAAGGCAGTCTCTCGTCTTCTTCGACTAAGTCGGCTGACAAGCTGATAAAGCTTTGGTGGGTCAGCTGATGACTGCGAAGGAACTGAGCTTTGCATTATGTTCTTCTGCTGATAACTATCAGCTGATGGGCTGTCTCCTACTGAGGTGGAGATCAGCTGCTGGCTGAAGAACGCAAGCTCTTACATTGATGACGTGGGGTTCTGGAGAGTAACTTCGTCAGAAGATCAGTCCAACAGTTTACCCCGTACAGGACTTAGACAAAAAGATAATCAAAACAAAATAAGTCTAACCTATACATCATCTAATCCTATCGACACACTATACTACTGATATCAGCTGGGTTTTGGGATCTTCAATTCCATAGTACTACTATGATTTCCCCCAATATTCTTTTAACCACTAGACAGCTGAGTACCATCTGCTGACTCATAACCCAACACATCCCTATTATTTTAATATTTTTCAAGAAATGGTTCGGCCGATGCGTAGATGTGTTGGTGGTGATGGTCACATGAGGAAGAATTTATGAAACTTACTATTGCATTAAACTAGTTTTATCATGAACTGTGCATTTTAATTTTCGAGAACTAGTAGTCGTAGTTATTTTTACTTAAGACTTCCGCTGAGTATGAAAATAACCTGAGTTTTGCAATGATTCTTTTTCCTTGAAAGTGTTATGAAAGAGTTGAAATATGCATATTAAGTATGAAGTAGCGTCCCTAGTTAAGTTATTAAAATTGGGGCGTTACAAGTCGTCTTGAAGAGCCTTTTGCTCTTCTCTACTTCGAACTTGTGCCCTATTTCTCATATAATTGCTAGACTTGCAACCCTCTCTATATAGTATACTAGATTATTTGCTTCTACATCTCCACTTTGTTGATTGTTTTGATTACCACAGTCTTGTATAAAATTTGTGGGATGTCTTCATAATTTAGGTAGGAGCTTCTTTCATCTTCCACTATCATATTGTGTATAATGATGCATGCTGTCAATATTTTCGCCATAAAATCACAATCCCATATAAGACACAATTTTTTGATAAAAGCGAAATGAGCTTGTAAAACGCCAAATGCTCGTTCAGTATCTTTGCGAGCAACCTCTTGATGTAGAGCAAATATTTTTTCCTTTCGAATGAGATGAGATCTAATAGATTTGACAAATGTTGTCCATTCAGGATATATGTCATCTGTGAGATAATATCCCATGTTGGACACATGACCATTTCGTGACATCATTAAAGGCATGAAATTGATCAAGTAAATTGTATCATTTCTCGAACCTAGGTTCCAAAAAATGAATGTTAAATCGACAAATCTTGGGATACAAATGTATCTAAAATAATTGTTGGTATACCGCTTCTTCCCTTAAACTGTCACGCGCAACCAGTTGGGCAATTTTTCCATTCCCAATGCATACTATCAATACTGCCTAAAATGACTGGAATATCGTGTTGTTCTCCTACCTTCAGAAGATATGTCATGTCTTGTTGAGAGAGCTTTCTCAAGTATTCATCACCAAAGTTAGAAATTACACCTTCAACGAATTTGATAAGCGATTTCCTTATGAGTTGACCTCCTATTCATAAGTATTCATCATGCAAGTCGGTTGTTGTGCCATATGCCAATACCCGCATGACTGCAATTATTGGTCCCGTGAGTGAGTTCAGGTGTAGAGGGGGGGGGGGTGAATACACCTGAATCCAAATTTCTCAACTTTCGAACACGAACAGTCCTATTCAGGAAGGTGCCGTACTGAAATAGTTCAGCAGACCAGACAACTGTTCTGAATCATGTTAAAGGCTAAAAGAGTACTGACTCAGCTGAGATCTGCTAACTGACTAGGTCAAAATTCAGTATCGATCAGTGAGAGTTCAGTGTGCGGAATTGTATAGGCCCAAATCAGTTTTAATGAGGAAAACGTTTTATGCAAGTCTCAGTTCAGTAGATAAGAAGTTCAGTATGCTGAGACAGTTGATTGATTTTAAATATAATGTTCAGTATGAATAGTAAAATCAATGCAACAGTTAAGAAAGCAGAAAGAGACACAGGATTTCTAAAGTGGTTCGGATATCGCTCAAATCCTACGTCCACTGTCCCGATAGATCAGGAGGCTATTTATTATCCTGAGTTAGTCTCAGTCAGCTTGCACACTGGGCAAAGCCGCGTCTTGGTTTTTATACTGATCCAGGCCTCGCTTACAACACTATCAAACTTAAAGTGTTTGATAAACTTCTCCAACAGTGAAGGAGTCCTTATACAATAAGGATTGGGTTCAAATGTGAACTCCTTCGTCTAAGCTATGGATATAACAAGTGAGCTTAGGGTTAGAGGGATAAGGAACGAGAATGTAGCTATCTAGAGCGACGAACAACTGAGGGTTTAGCTATAGGTTCGTGTTAGTCGCTTGGATACTAGAAGCTTATGTCGGTTTAGCTTGGTTCCTTTTGAGCTGTATGTAGTCTTTCGCCGGAGATAACTCAGTTGATTCTTGCGGAAGACTTAGTCGTTAATTTCGCTCGTTTGAATGCTCTCTCGTGTTCTAGGTGCGCGCATTCTATTTTTAAATCTTGAATGATCCCTCTATTTATAGAGCAAAGATTGAAATAGATCCGTTGGAGACGATCTTCTTCTCTCTCTCTCTCTTTTTGGTAGCAAACGGCTCTTTTGTGTAGGTAACAGTGCTTTCCCACCTTTTTAGGTAAAAGGTTGACTGCAGCTTTAGCAGGTGAGAAGACACGTGTATGCTTGTCATTCGTCAAGGTGGATGTGGTGGTTGAGACAGCACAGACTTCGAGACAGACTGAAGCTGACTTCTCTCTTCCTCGTACATGACAATGCTGATTGTCTTTCAAAAGATTCTGACAGTCCTGAAGACTATCCGCCGTTCTTGAGTCGACCTTGTATTCGATAGATAGGCTGCCGAGATAGGTCTACTGAAGATCAGCTCTGAGTCCAGTGAACTACTCCTGCTGAGTTCGGTTCAACTGACTCTCTCAGTATACTGCTCCTGTTGAGTCCAGTATTCACTGAGTCTTCTACACTGGTGCTGAGGCAGATGAGTTACTGAGCGCCTTGACCAGAGCAGAGTGTCTACTGAGTCTGAAACCTCAGAGACAAATACGAATACAAAGGAATGGTTTACCAATCAGATAGGGTTTTGGGATCTTCAAATCTTCTCAACAGTCAGAGCACGAGGCTACTGAGCGTGATTCAGTATAGAAGATAGAATCATTTCCCACAAGTATGATCATGCTGAGGATTGAATCATCACCCAACAATTTCCCCCTATTTGATGATGCCAAAACCTATCATCTATGTCCTATCAACTATGCTAAACACTAACTTACTCAGAAACAGAGCTCCTTACAAATATTACAAGTAGGATCAGTGGAGTTGTCTGGTAAGTGCTAGACTACTGAGGGAGACAGGGCAGAACAATTTCCCCCTTTACAATAATTTCCCCCATGCAACAATTTCCCCTAAGAGAAATAATAACTCTATGAAAGTCTAGTCTATCAGAGATCTCACCGAGCAAAAACTGACAAGTAAATAAATAAAGTGTGTGTGTGTCAGTAATCACTTCAGTGATTCTGAGTGTTAAAGCATAAAGCAAACACGGCTATTTAGACAACAAGTAGTTGTCAGAGCCAAAAGAAGATTTGTATATATATGATAAACAGTTCAGTACATTACAAATCTTGTTATGCTAAGAGAATGAGCTAAAGATCTAAGGGGGAGGGCCACTGAACTTCTTGATTCTGTCCATGAACTCTTGAGTCTGATCTTCAGGGAGCGGCACTCCATACATCCTGTATGTGATCTTCCTTAGCTTCAGAAATTTTGCAAAGTCAGCAGGCTCATCTTCAGCAAGTTCTTTCTTCGCTGCTGCATGCTTCACTTCAGCTTCAATCGTACCAAAATGTACTGAGTCATCCTGTCTTCTCGATGGAGGTATGATTCTGGGTCCCGGAACACTGACTTCTATACCTTCAGATATGGCTTTGTCGAGGTATGGGTAGAGTTCAGGTTCAGTAGCGAACATCCATTCCATGTAAGCTTCAATCCTTGTCCTGTTGGACCAGAACCTCCAAAAATAGTTCCTCTTGATGAACTCAATTTTCGCATTTTCCCATCTTTGATTGAGCTGAGCTGGTATCCATTCATCTGTTCTTGGCCATCTTTGAAATTTCAGGTCAGCTGGTTCCTGAATTTCCTGTATCCGTATGGAATATCGGCTTTAGAAGGCACTCTCGGCTGGCCTCCTCTTCGATCCTTTTCATCGAGCTTCAAGTTACGCCTTCCAAATTCTGTCTCGCGGCTGAACCTGTCTTGCCTCCTCGCCTCCCGTATAGATATCTGTTCATCAGATCAAATATGGCTTCGTTTTCATCTCCTTGTGTATCAGTGGCTTGCTGAGGGGCTTCTTCTGATTCAGCAGGGGTACTAGATCTAGATTTGGACGTACCCTGCCTTTCTTTTCTGCTGCTCCTTTTCCTTTTCTCTGTCCTCTTCATCTGTTATGATGAGCTTTCTCGGAGGCAGTCTAGCAGTTTTCTTTCCTCCTCTGGATGGGGCTTTAGTCTTTCCTTTAGCAGGCTTAGACTTTGGCTTGTTAGCCGCTTCGGCCTCGCAATTTCTCGCCGGCCCTCTCATCCGCAGCCTATTTGGGCTTCCTCTTCGGCCAGATATGTACCTTAATCGCTTTCTTTGGAGGGGTTGGAATTTTAAGCTTTTGTTTGCCCTTGCCTTCTTGAACTGGTGGTGGAAGAGGAGCCTCTTCTTCTTTTGAGCCCTCCACCGCCTGTTCAGCGTACTCAGCAACCTCCTTAATAATGTCTTTGGGAGTTTGGGTTGCACGAGTAGTCTGGCTGGGGTCCTGAGCCACTTGGGCCGGTTTACGGTGTGCTCGCGGCCGAAACACCCCGGGCCTTACCCGAGTCTCGAGTCCCGAGTTTTCGAGACCGAGTTTTGCTAAGGTCAGCAATAGATTTCTTCTTCTCAGTCCCCTTCTTTTCTTCAGTAGCTGTCTCCTTCAGTAGTCTAGAAGGTTTAGTGGGAGTCAGCTTCTCAGTACTCTTTTTCTTTCCTTCACTTCCTTGACTTCCTTTCTCAGTACCCTTCTTCTTTCCTTCCCCCTTTTTGGCATCATCAAGTACAGCCGGGGTTGGGATGAGTACCTTCTTTTCTAGCTTCTGATAAACAGTGGACAAGACGTCCAGTCTGTTGTGCACTTTCTCCAAAGCTAGATGCAGCTCGTTCCTCTCAGATATAAGTGCGTCCTTGTATGCTGTATGAGAGAGAACGGCTTCTGACTTCAGTTCAGCTAGTTTCTCACCGATCTTGTCCTCCACGACCAGTTGAATGAGGTCTAGTCTGTTCTCCGTGGCCTGGGCTTTCTCGGTGAATGACTCAGTATGAGCGGACAAGGCGTTCTGAAATTGTTCAAGGAGCTTGGCTCGTCCCTCCCGAATTGTCCTTAGCCGAGTCTCGAAACCGCCGTTGCCGCTTTGGGCCAATGCTTTAGATATGAGAGCGGAGACATCAGGGGCAGATGATGTAGAGATGCTGGATTTCAGCCCCTGAAGCTCAGAGTTGGTAGCCAATGCAGACTTCTTCCACACCTTGTGGACTGCCTTCGCCAATTCCCGGTTTTTAACTCCTTGTGCAGTTAGAGCTTTGGCAATTGAATGGGATCTCTTGGCAGATGGGCTGGGCGCTGCCTCGTATGTCGACTTGAGCAGGAGCTGAGCAGGCTCTGCTGAGGACGAGATACCGGCCGAAGGCTTCTCGTGCCCAAGGATACCGAGTGGTGCTGCTTCTTCGGCATGGGTATCCTTGTCCGTGGATGTCCCTCATCAGGCTTTCCGGGGGCTCGAATCATCGGGTGGGTCCTGACCGTCGTGGTCAGACCCATCTGAGGGCGGCGAGCCAGCTGCTTGGCGTCGATCAGCAATGATTGCAAGCATGGCTGCCCTTAGATTCTCCATCGTATTGAGGTTCTCAGGCTCTGAATAGCCTATCTCCTCACGCAATCTCAGTTCTTCCAAGTGTAGGCTGGCGACGGGAGTAGTGTAGAACAAGGCGTTGAAGCCGAGGCCACTCCCGAAAGCGTAGGATCATATGGAGCCTTGCTCGACTTGGCTAGGATGAGCAAATGCGAATGGTCGGCAAGCTCGGAATGAACTGGATGATCTCTCGGGAAGCTCTAGAGACAATAACTGCTGCTTCCATCCCGAGAGTCTCTTCTGCAGACGCAGAATCTGACTCAATATCAACGAAGTCAGTCTCAGAGTCAGCAGGTGGTAGACTGCTGAGCGGAGGCACAGAGAGAGGGCTATCCAGACGTTGGACTTCTTCGCTTTGGGCTTCAGTAGCCTCTCCCTATTCCTCTTGAACTTGTTCCTCAGTGGAGACGGCTTTCTCCACTGACTTGGTCTTCTCAGATGAGGAAGACTCATCTACCAACTGTAGTGGCTGAATAGGAGTTGGTTCAGTAGCCACTTCAGTAGTAGTCTCTGGTTCAGCAGGTGTATCCGGTATGGCCTTCCTCAGCCTCTTGGCTGGTGCCTTAGGTGATTTTGCCGGAGGTGTCCTTTTCTTAGGAGTCGCCTGCTGAGGCTTAGATGGCCGAAGCCTGCGGCCGGTCCTGAACCAATCTGTTGCAGGGTCGCGGACTTGTTGTGAAAGCGGATTTTCTTCACATTAAAATATTCCTTGCCGTCATATGTGATCTGCTCAGCCTCGCAGAAATCCTCGATCATGACTGACAATTTAAGTCCGTAGAGAAGCTTTCCTTTTGCGGTCAGTGTTCGCGTAGCTTTGTCGAACTTGGCTGCCTGAGCCATAAATTCGCGAACAAAGAAGTCGGTCCAATTGACTTTCACGCAGTCATAAATCGCCATCATCATATGGATCTTGGGTCGGGAGACCTGATCGAAAGAGCCAGCCTGGCTCGTCAACAGCTGAGTGACGATGTACGCCAGTGCTCTAAACTGCGGTAGCATTTCATTCTTCGGAAATGCTGCTCTGAAGGTTGTGGGATTGCCACAGAAAACGGAGAGGTATGTGTCGACAGCGTCGTCATTGTACCCCAAGGTGCTGACACCTTCAGACGGGAGGTTGAAGCTCTTCTTCAGCGCTTGTTTAATAGATATACGCCCGGCATCCTCGATGCGTCGTCGGTGGTGTTAACGGCGAACCTCACCAGAATGTCTCCTCCAACTGAGTCGGAGTTCAGATACAGTTCCGCCACTTGTCGAGGAAGGAAGAAGGTCGGCTTCCTCGATAGAAACTCCTCAAGTCCGGATTTCCTCAGATATGTGAAGATCTCGTCCATGAACTCGAGCTCGCATGCGTCGAACTCCATGACTGGTTCGCACCAGATGCGGCCCTTGCTGACGATTTCCTCTATCTTGTCGGGAGAACTGACAGATAGACCAGCCATAGTACCTGTTACAAGAAATGAATCAGTACCGTTTCTTGGATAGAGCAGTGCTTTACAATGCGATACTGAAAAATACATTAACATATATAAGCATACCAATAGATAAGATTCGAGATAAGATTGAGAATGAAATTTCAAGTAAGGATTGTGTATGCAGATCTCGGATTTTTCGGAATTTGAAAGTTATGAAGTATCCTAATGGCGGTTTCAAAGATATGATCGAATATATATATCAACTATGAAGATGAACGGTTTTCGATCGAAGGCTGAATTTAAACTTGCTTTATGATATGGACAGTTAAGATTAGAAGTTATAAAATAGGCAATGATCACAAAAGGCGCCTAAGTCAAAGCCAGTTGTAAAATAGCCTAAGTAGTAACTGCGAAAAGACATGCATTAAATGCGTCCAGAGTTCAGCAAGCTTATGTATGGAATGTCGTGCATTAATTGTGAGCCGTTAATAATAAAGACAAACCAAAAGATATTAATGTCATGCTGAATCTTTGTCATAAATGCAAAGTACTGTTGTATTAAATTACTACTGAGTAGAGATACGCAAACCTGTCGCTGAACATAGTAGTCAGCTGAAACCCCGGTTAAATGGTTTCTGTCTCTACGTACCGAATGCATCAGCACCGAGAGTGAACATTCCCCCCCTTACGAAATGTCTCTCTCCTGAAACCTCTTACTGACTGGGGTCAGTAGGGTCCAACAGAGACCTAGCTCTACCGAAAGTTCTCTCGAATACGGATTCGGCCTAGAGGCTTGGTCAGTATATCAGCCCGTTGCTTGTCGGCATGGATCTTCTCCATCCCGATATCCTTTTTCTCGACATGGTCACGAATGAAGTGATGTCTGATGTCCACGTGCTTGCATCTCGTGTGAAGTACGGGGTTCCGAGTGATTACAATAGCACTGGTACTGTCGCGAGAAAATCGGCACTTCATTCTCGAATGACGTCATAATCTCTCACCGCTGTCTCGGCCCAAAGGATTCGGGCGCAACAACTTCCAAGCAGCCATGTATTCGGCTTCGGTAGTCGACGTGGCCACCGAGTGTCGTTTCTTTGAAAACCATGAGATCGCTTGCCGCCAAGGAACCGACATGTTCCCGAAGTTGATTTTCGGTCTATTCTACATCCCGCATAGTCGGCATCGTAGTAACCAGTTAGTTCAATATTATCATCAGTTGGATACCACAAACCTATGTCGGTGTTCCTCGTAGATAGCGGAGAATCTTCTTTGCTCGAGTCCATATGACTCGCTTGGGATTCGCCCGAAATCGAGCACGCACACCTACATCATAAGTTATGTCGGGACGAGTAGCCGTTAGATATAATAAGGAACCAATTATAGCACGGTATTCAGTTTGGTCTACCGATACTCCCTCTTTATCAAGATCTATCTTCATATTCGTGTTCATCGGGATCTTGATTGATTTGCTCGGATGTACGGCCGAATCTTTTGATGAGGTCTCGAGTGTATTTGCCTTGGTTGATGAACGTTCCCTTTTCGGATTGCTTGACTTGAAAACCAAGGAAGTAGTTCATTTCACCCATCATCGACATCTCGAACTTATCCTTCATCATCTTTTCAAATTGCCGACACATGATGACATTCTTTGATCCGAATATAATGTCATCCACGTAGATCTGCACAAGTAATAAGTCTTCTTCCGGTCGAATGCTTGAATAGAGTGCGGTCTCATCGTGCCTTTCGAAAACCTTTTCGAAGAAGAAACTCGAGACGGGGTATCGTACCAAGCCACGGGTGCTTGTTTTAACCCGTATAGAGCCTTTTCGAGTCTATATACTTGATGTCCCTGTTGAAAGCCGGGCGGTTGTTCCACATAGACTTCTTCTTTCAAGCACGCCATTCGTGAACGCAGACTTCACATCCATTTGATAAACTCTCGAATCGTTGATGTGTTGCGTAGGCCGGGAATAGTCCGATTGCCTCCAATCTTGCAACCGGAGCGAACGTCTCATCGAAATCTATCCCTTCGGCTTGACAGTAGCCTTTAGCCACGAGTCTTGCTTTGTTCCTTACTATAACGTTGTTTTCATCTCGCTTGTTTTTGAAGACCCATTTAGTTCCAATAACATGTTGATGCCGGGTCCGTCTACAAGCTCCCATACTTCGTTTCTCGTGAACCGATTCAGCTCCTCCCGCATAGCAATGATCCGGTCAAGCATCTTTCAAGTGCATCCTCAATGGTCTCGAGGCTCTTCAGGAGACAAGAAGCGGGGAAAATAATGCGCTTTCTCCTTGACGGAATCTGGATCTTGTCTTGACATTTCTTTGAAGGATCTCCAATGATTAAATCGGCAGTGTGAGCATCGAGCCACGATCTACGATGTTTCAACTCTTCATCCGAAACTTGTTCAACACGAGATAGTAGGTGAGTTAGGCATTTCGGTTGTACTATTCGAGATTGAAGTAATTCAAGAACAAGAGTATGGTCTACTTGAGTCACCGGGTTCGGGGGCATTCGGCTCGGGAACATTACTAGACGTTCCCCCGAGGTGTTGCTCTCGGTAGTGTTGGTCTCAGTTACCTCAACGGTTTCTTCATCGACTGAGTTACACGGGATTGATTCCGTTCGGGAGAATCAACTGCGTTCGGCCTACTTGCTCGGCGGGTTGAGATTCGAGTAGATTTGTCTTCGGTTTCTTCGTCCGAATCATCATCCCAACATAGGCTGGATCTTTTCGATTTGTCTTTTAAGCTTAGATCTTGTAGGCGCTTCTCGATGTCCTCGGATTCGGAATTTGAGTTATTGCTCCTGTCTTCGGTAGCAAACTCGTTAAAAACAACATGAGGGCTTTCCTCCACGCAAAGAGTCCGATAGTTGAATACTCCGAAAGCTTTGTCGACCCGAGAGTATCCTAAGAATACTCCCCGATCGACTTGCTATCAAAAGTCTTCACTGATCTTTCCCATTATTGTGAATAAAGCATGAACAACCAAAAATATGGAAATAAGATAGAGAAGGCTTCCTGCCGTTCCATAGTTCATATGGTGTCCGCTTATGCCGCTTTGTCGGTAGAGATCTATTCTCGAGTATAACATGCGGATCCGTCGTTTCCGCCTGGAATTTGGTTAGGAGTCCCGAGTCTGCGAGTAGAGTCATAGCTGCCTCTTTTAGAGTTTACGTTCTTTCGTTCAGCAACTCCATTCCCGCCGAGGTGTGCGTGCGGTGAAGTCTCATGCTCTATTCCTTCGCTTGCGGAACTCCTTTACCATGGAATTAAGGAACTCGGTTCCTGCGTCCGAACGTATTTTTCTGATCTTGGTGTTCTTCTCGACACTGAGCTTTTTCAGAAGCGTTGATAACTCTGTTTTGACGTCAGACTTGTTGGCAATGAATATGACCCATGTGTAGCGCGAGTAGTCATCTATGACCACTAATGCATATTTTCTGCCTCTGATCGTCACTGGGGAGACTGGACCGAACAAATCCATATGTAGCAGCTGAAGGATTCCATCTGTGGAAGGCGATGGAACTGGAGGATTTTGATTCCTTGTTTGCTTTCCCTTCAGACATGCTTCACACTGAGTGTCTTTGCTGAATACTTCATTCGGCAGTCCCCTTGCTAGAGTGTCTCTTGCAAGCTTGTTGAGCGTCTTAAAGTTGAGATAGCTGAGTCTTCTGTGCCATAGCCACCCTGTGCGGTTGTCATTCTTCGCCAATAAGCAAGCTTCAGGTTCAGCTGAGTTCCAGTCAGCCACATATATGTTCTTTCTGCGCGAACCTGATAACACTGTTTTCCCTGTGGATTTATCAATAACATCACAGAAACCAGCGTCAAATATCACTCTATTTGAGTTATCACAAAATTGACTAACAGAGAGAAGATTATGCTGAAGTCCTTCAACTTATGATACTCTTGGAACGTTGGCAGTTCCAATGCTGAGTGTTCCATATCCTCTGGTATAGCCTTTTGCATTGTCTCCGAACTCAATTCTTGGTCCTTCTTCAGTGATATAATTCTTCAGTAGACTCCTTTGGTATGTCATGTGTCTTGAGCATCCTCTGTCCACATACCATGGGTCTTTACGCACCTGCAAAATAGAATTATATTCAGGTACCCTTTATTTTTGATTTTGGGTCCTTAGATGTTAGTTTTAGTAACCCAAATCTGTCTAACAACCCTGGTGGTTTCAGACATTTTCTTTCCACTGGAGTCAACATATTTGACCCATTGGGTCGGTCACGGTGACTTCGAGGCTTCTGAGGTTCAGGAGTCCTGATCTTCTGAGTTGGTGGACTGCTGACCTTAGCCTTCTGTGTGGCTTTCTTCTTCTTCTGACCTTTGGAGCCTCTTCGGACTATAGGTTCATAGTAATATGATCCATACTGAGCAGGATGCGTCAGCTTCGGAGGTCCATACCGATCCGCCAAGTTTGATTTCTTTGGTTCCCCCTTCGACCGAACCGGGGTTTCTTGGCATTGATCTTCTTGTCAGAATGCTGATGTGTGGGATGAGGTGCTTTCATCTTCTATTTGTTCTTTGCTAGGGGGTTCAGTATATCTGCGTTGATAGTCTCCCCTCGAACAAATCTATCAGCAAGCCGTACTTCTGAGTGTACTGGGGCAGATGAGGAAGCTCCTAGACTGAATCCAAGTCCATCCTTGCAGTGCTTTGGCTTATTGCTTGCTAGCATAGCCTCCAATTTCTTCTCTGCGCCCATATACCTCTCAGTCATCAGGTTCCTCCAAACATCATCACTTTTCTTCAGTGCGTCGTGCTCGGTCTGAAGTCCTGACAGTTCTTGCTTCAGTAGACTCAGTTCAGTATCTTTCTGAGTCAAGTCATTGGTCAAGACTGAAATCCGATCTTCTTGATGCTGAGACTTGGCCATCAGGGAGTTTATCTCCTCCCTAAGTCTCAACACAAGTCCTTCGGCCTCAGTAACAACCTGACTCTCCTAAGAAAGTCTCTGATTCTCCACTTTCAGGGTATCCAACTCCTGAAGAGTCTTACTGAGCTGCAGACTCATCTGAATTTGTTCATCTAGTAGATCTTCATATGCGGTCGAGATGTCCAAATTCCCATCTGCACCTGAAATAGTGTCGTGTGTGCAGTGTGAAGAGGAGTTAACTGGTTCATTAAAATTTACCTCATCCTCTTCGCCTGCCATCATGCACATTTCAGTTGATTCATCTGCTTCATGCTCTAAGGCCATGAAAGCTGCTTCATCGTCAGATGAATCCATAAAGGAGTCGATCTCTTCTGAGTCGTCTGAGATTTCGCCAGCTATGTAGGATTGTCTTTTCTGGGCGAATTTCTCTCTCCTTGCCTTGCGTGCTGCGCGTTCCGCACTACTGAGCTCAGGACAATCATACTGATAATGTCTCGACTTCTTGCAGTTGTAGCAAGTGATGACTTTTTCTTCTTTGGTTGCACTATCCCTTGAGGGTGCTGAGTCATCCTTCTTTCTGCATTCAGAAGATTGAGTATCAGGAGCGCGTTTAGGTGTATATTCTGACTTACCTTTTGTATCTCGGTATACTTTGGTCAGTTTTGTACGCCTTTCTTTCTCCTTCTGATACTTCACTGCGAGCAGCGCGTACTTCTGAGCTAGACTTCCTTCTTGTAGGTCAGTGAGTGAAGGCTCAGTCTTACTCGTCGTCTTGCTCGTAGCGGGAGATCTTTGTCTGCCGACCGTAGCTTTGAAAGCATGGTCAATCTTCGTATCAGCATCAGCTTTCAGCTTTCTTTGAGGTCTGTCGAACTCATACTCCTCTGCCTATAATTCTGAAAAGATATGGTCAGGAGACACAGCATCTAAATCAGAATGTCGCAATAAGGTGGCAAAAGGTGTCCAGTGTCCGTCCGGTAGTGCCCTCAGAATCTTCAGATTCATCTCTCGGTTGCTGAATGTCTTTCCCAGCCCATTGATAGAATTCATCAGATTGGTAAATCTGACATTTAGATCTTCGATTTTGTCCCCGGGCATGAGAGACAAGCTTTCCAGCTTTTGGAGTTCCAGCGCTAATTTGTTGGCTTTAATCTTCTGAGTCCCTCGACTCAGTAGCGCAAGAGCATCCCGAGTTCTTTAGCGGTCTTGCATTCCCGAACCCCGCCAAGATAAGAATCACTAAGGGTGGTTAGTATAGCATTCCCGGCGACTCGGTCTAGATTGTGAAGCTTCTTCTCTTCGGGAGTGAAGAGACTTCGTCTTTGGGGATCTTCTTCCCGGTCCACCATTCCTCCTCCTTGAGCTTGGTCCTGAGTCACGACACTATCAATCATAGGAACGATAGGTCCATCTTCAAGCACTTCAGTCATACTGTCATGGAGGGATGTCAGATGAGCTTCCATCCTGACTCGCCATACTCCGTAGTTCTCGACCGAGAACATAGGTACCATCCTTATACCTGACATATCAGCCATGAAGAATAATGATATGAATGTAGAGTGATATGCAGTGAAAAACGCTTTCCCTCGGATCCGTTCGAATAGACCAGTCTCAAAGATAACAAGAGTCAAAGAACTCCTGCTCTTATACCAATTGTTGGTCCCGTGAGTGAGTTCAGGTGTAGAGGGGGGGGGTGAATACACACGAATCCAAATTTCTCAACTTTCGAACACGAACAGCCCTATTCGGGGAAGGTGCCGTTCGAAATAGTTCGGCCAGACTGCATAACCGTTCGAATCGTGTTAAAGGCTAAAAGAGTACTAACTCGCTGAGATCTGCTAACTGACTAGGTCAGAATTCAGTATCGATCAGTGAGAGTTCAGTGTGCGGAATTGTGTAGGCCCAAATCAGTTTTAATGAGGAAAACGTTTTATGCAAGTCTCAGTTCAGTAGATAAGAAGTTCAGTATGCTGAGACAGTTGATTGATTTTAAATATAATGTTCAGTATGAATAGTAAAATCAATGCAACAGTTAAGAAAGCAGTAAGAGACACAGGATTTTTAAAGTGGTTCGGATATCGCTCAAATCCTACGTCCACTGTCCCGATAGATCAGGAGGCTATTTATTATCCTGAGTTAGTCTCAGTCAGCTTGCACACTGGGCAAAGCCGCGTCTTACTTTTTATACTGATCCAAGTCTCAGTTTATAACACTATCAAACTTAAAGTGTTTGACAAACTTCTCCAACAGTGAAGGAGTCCTTATACAATAAGGATTGGGTTCAAATGTGAACTCCTTCGTCTAAGCTATGGATATAACAAGTGAGCTTAGGGTTAGAGGGATAAGGAACGAGAATGTAGCTATCTAGAGCGACGAACAGCTGAGGGTTTAGCTATAGGTTCGTGTTAGTCGCTTGGATACTAGAAGCTTATGTCGGTTTAGCTTGGTTCCTTTTGAGCTGTATGTAGTCTTTCGCCGGAGATAACTCGGTTGATTCTTGCGGAAGACTTAGTCGTTAATTTCACTCGTTTGAATGCTCTCTCGTGTTCTAGGTGCGCGCATTCTATTTTTAAATCTTGAATGATCCCTCTATTTATAGAGCAGAGATTGAAATAGATCCGTTGGAGACGATCTTCTTCTCTCTCTCTCTTTTTGGTAGCAAACGGCTCTTTTGTGTAGGTAACAGTGCTTTCCCACCTTTTTAGGTAAAAGGTTGACTGCAGCTTTAGCAGGTGAGAAGACACGTGTATGCTTGTCATTCGTCGAGGTGGATGTGGTGGTTGAGACAAGCACGAGACTTCGAGACGCATCGAAGCCGACTTCTCTCTTCCTCGTACATGACAATGCTGATTGTCTTTCAAAAGATTCTGACAGTCCTGAAGACTATCTGTCGTTGCTGAGTCTGACCTTGTATTCAGTAAATAGACTGCTGAGATAGGTCTACTGAAGTTCAGCTCTGAGTCCAGTGAACTACTCCTGCTGAGTTCGGTTCAACCGACTCTCTCGATATCTTTGCTCCCGCCGAGTCCAAGTATTCACTGAGTCTTCTACACTGGTGTTGAGGCAGATGAGTTACTGAGCGCCTTGACCAGAGCAGAGTGTCTACTGAGTCTGAAACCTCAGAGACAAATACGAATACAAAGGAATGGTTCACCAATCAGATAGGGTTTTGGGATCTTCAAATCTTCTCAACAGTCAGAGCACGAGGCTACTGAGCGTGATTCAGTATAGAAGATAGAATCATTTCCCACAAGTATGATCATGCTGAGGATTGAATCATCACCCAACAGCAATGTATTTCTAAATAGAAGACATACTTAGACGGCCAATCGCATCCCTTTTTTGTTGAAAAAATTCATCGGTGGAACCAACTGATTCATTATACGTTCGAACAATGGCTTTCTCATGTGATACCTTGTTCGAAAATATTCTTTAGGATATATTGATTTTTCTAAAAAATACTGCTCAAACACTTTCACATGACCTATCTCACGTCCTCGTTCAATAAATCACATTCTTTGTCTAATTGTATGATCAGTTGGTTGTAGTGACAAAAAAATGTGCTCGTATGGCCACCTCTTCAACCATGTCGTCAACAATGCGATTTTTATCAGCCTGTTGATCTTTCCAAGCTTCATTTTGTTGTGGCTAATTATCATATTCGATGAGATTTGAAATATCCCAATTAGAACTTGATGCCATTTTTTTTAGAAGATGAGATTTTCTGAAAAGGTTGTAGTGATATTTTCCTTTTTCATTTCCTAGCACTTATAGTGATAGAACAATAAGTGTTCGTCATGGATATTACTAATGCTCTGACATCAATTGGTAAAGACCATTCCTTTTTCTACTACCCTAAGTATTCGTCACGGGTATACACCAATAACTTTCTCATTTTTCTGCTTCAACAATTATTTTCTGAATTTATGCTACATTAATCAATACTTTTATGTTTTTTTGCTATACAGAGAGGCCATACTTTTCAACACAGAGAGACCATACTATTTATGCTACAAAGAGAGGTCATACTTTGTCATTTATTACACACACTTCTCTCTCTCTCTCTCTCTCTCTCTCTCTCTCTCGCTCTCGCTCTCTCTCTCTCTCTCTCTAAAATGCACTTTTCTATGCATTGAGTCACATTTATGCAATTCTTGTTGATTCACATTTCTACTTGCAGAAACTTGATTTTTAATCTGCTCATTTGTAACAAGGTAAAAACTTCACATGTTTGCTCTCTACATTTGCATTTAGCATTGAGGGTGTTGTTAAAGATTGGATTTTTTATTCGATTTGCATTGTTCTCAAACATCTACTTTTTAAAATTTGTTTCTTTTTCTTTTATATGTACAAGGGTTTTTTGAAATTTGAAATTTTGATTTATTTGATTAATCAAACATAGTTATGAAATATTGACTTCAAATTGCAGTTTGGTAACAAAACTGATTCGCACTTGCATAATCCACTTAACAACTAGAAACATATTACATAAACCATAATGACTGAAAGTTAAATAAACAATACAATGTACAACAACAATGACTTAAAGTTAAAAAACACAACAATCAAAATAACACATAGATAGGATTCGGTTTCAATTGGAAAATAATTCTGCCATCAGCCGCAATTTCATCGACTCTTCTTCAAGATTTAATATTGCTTTCATCATCAATATATTCTAGACAACAATTTTCATCCTTCGGTCCATCACCTGCATCTCCTGTTAACGTGTCTGAATATCATGTTGGCGTAGCCCATTTTCCTAGTGTCAGGCCTCAAGCTCCTACTCACGATAGATCCTCAATGCACGAAGTTCAGGAGTAAAATCATCAAGGACAAAAAAAGATTGTGATACTACCGATTTGCCTTTCTTTTTTTGCAAGAGTTTTCGCCTTTTCTCTCCCCATAGGACAACGTAATGTTGAACCTTCACCCCTAGGAGTTTCTGGAGTGGACTCGGTTGGAGGATCACCATCTTCATGATCCTGGTTCTTTTCGAGCTACCACGACTTTTTTCAACAGTGTCTTAACTTCGATGATCTTTATGTGTAAAGTCACTTGAATCCAAATTCAACTCCTATTTGGGGTTCCCACTCATCACTTTTTCAAATACCTCAGGGTGAGTAAACGTAGCTTGGCTTTAGCGTAGATAATTTAAGCTTCTTTTTTAATATCATCTGGGATATTCCAAATTTTTCACGCTTGTACGCTTCCTTATGTACATCAATCCACTTCATAACATTTTGTCACGGATCGCTTGTTCGAGAGGGGCTATCGGGCATGTCACAGAGATTTGAGCCAAGTGGGCCGGGTTTTACTAGAAACTAGTCTTGGGCTAGACTTCTAGGTTTTTTCCTTTGGAAGCTTGTAGATACTTGTAGAAGATTCTAGATGTGTAGATAAGGCCTAGATTAATATGGAAAGATCTAGGTGATTGATATGATTGATAGATGATTGATAGGTGATTGATTAGATAATTGATTTGATTCATCACGGATTGATAGGAGCCCTTAGATTGAATTGATCTAAGTCGTTCATTGTAGGAGAGGGGGTTATAAATACCCCAACTCCATTCATTTGTAAATCATCCAAGTCTTGAGTAATATACAAGCATTCTCCAAGAGCTTCTCTCTCTACTTTCTGTCTCTAAAAGTGTGTTTGTTCAAGGGTAGACTGACTAGCAAGCTTCGAGGCGACGTCAAGTTGCTAGTGCCGTACGTGAAATTCTGCTCACGTGACAATTTGTATTCAAGCGTTCATAACGTTGTCTGAGTGACTCGACGGACCTTTGCTCGCCACTTGGTTTTCAACACATGCTTGTTCATGATATTTATGAGTTTTTTTTTTCCAAAACGTATTAGCATTTTGGTTTGTGCTAACAATCAAATTTCCACTAATACGACACTAAGCAAACATTAGTGTAATATTTTCTTGCACATTCCAACTCTGTGGATTGTTACAAGATTTTCGAACATTTTCTAAGAAGCTTGGGGGAGTGTTATCTGAGGTTTGGTGATATTCAGAGTTGATAGGATTAGGTGAGAACTGAGAATTCATACCAAAATCTTGTATGAATTCGTATGAATTGGTCGGAATTTTGAAAATCTTCAAAGCTAAGGGAAGTTTTGAGAATTGTAGTTGTTTGGATCCATAGTTAAAAAGAAGAAATTTTGTAGAATGATAACAAAAAGAGAGAAAATGGTAGGATTTGAGTGTGGAAAATATGGCCAAAAAAAAAACCCACAAATTTTGGTATAATTTATAATATTTCTTTTTTAAGAAAGTATGTAAAACATATATACCCGGTTTTATCTGTTGGAGAAAAGAAATATTGTCAATCAATGAGAAAGCGACACTTGGGGACATCTCATTGGGGACCTTGTTTGTATCAAGTGTTTGCCCAAAGTTTTTTAGGAAACAAGGTTGGCGTACACTTTGTATATTGCAACATAGTTCTCTTTATTTTTTATACTGCAAGTTCAACCAACCACCATGAATTGTTTGCGATAAAAATAGTTTAAAAAGGAGATGATCCATTAGCACCTTCCAGTGTGGTTATCTTGTTAAGATTTCACTTCAATCATTAGCTCTACCTTCGACATTCCCCTCCTTGTGGTAGATTTAACGACTTTGGGTATGGATAACTCCAATAATGTAACGGGTGGTTTGTATAAGGCCCGGAAAATATATTCAACCAACCCCAATCCTTTTAAGTTTTACCCATCAACATCTTAGAAGATTTTACAACATTGTGATTTTTAGTTTTCAATTTTTCGGGAACATGTTTTTTATTTGGGAATTAATTTTATTCATTACATAAGTCTCCTTTTTGGGGCGAGACAAAATTATTTAGGTATCTAGATATGATAGTCGAATTCCTACTTTGCAAAAAACAGAAAGCTAAAAGAATGATAGGTGATTCTTGCTTCCTTCATCCATCTATCTGATATATAGAGACCTCAAACTTCCAACCGTTAGCCAAGGACAGACGGGCTAACTCGCCTTAAAAATGTCAAAATTACCTGGCCACTGCAGCTCATTAAACAAATACTGTCTTGTTGGATTACTATACAGTCTAGCAAGAAACAGAAAGAACTATGTTTTTGGAAAGGTAACTTTCTCAACGAAAACATTGGCATCCGAATCAATTCTGTATGAAACATCTATGCCTTCCAATGTAAGGTGATAAACAATACTGCTTGTTGTAGAAGAGTCTAGCTCACCTCCATTTTCACAAGCTTGCTCGTCTTGGCAACTCCCCATCTTGACTACCACATTTTCAACATCGTCATCGCTTCTTCCAGCCTCAATTGTGACTCGGGATTGATGAGGACGGCTTCGTTGAGACAATGATCTTATGTCCCACGACAGCACCTGTGTTATCAACGACTGAAATTCGTCTGGAGATGAATATAGAGACTTTTTTTCCTACAAATGTCGAAAGCTTAGTCATATCTCCAACTAGGAGTCTAGGACTATAAGAAATAGAGATAAATGGGATGTATAGCATTTTGAAGACTATTTAACTGGATAAGCAAAACTCACACAATGGTTACTAGTAAACAAGTTCACATCCATATTTATTCCACCAGGTAATTTGATTTGTTCAAACAGAAAACGATGCACGAACTGTAGCCATCATACCAAAAAACATATCTTTCAGAAATTTCAGAAGAGGAAGGCAATGTGGCTCTTCTTGATTTGTAAATCATGTGTCGTATAATCTTCTATATTTGGCTGCTTATAAACTGCACCCAGCTTAGAATACCAATTTACACAAAAATTTTCTTCAAGGCTCAAGTAGAGCTAAGAAAAACCTCCTAAGTTAGAAAGGAAAAGAGTAACGCAGTCGTCACACACGTACACGCAATCTCCCTATTAAGAGGATTTTATTCTCAGGTCTTACCATTTGTGACCAACAATCTGCAAGACTGGATGAAAAGCCTTCGGAGAAGTTAACAGAAGCTATAGCTAGCACATTGTCCACCTGTTTAAAAACATTGGACTTAAACTTCAGTTAAGAGGAAGGAGGGTATATAATAAATCTGCAAGCACCTAATGGTCACATCATGATTCACGTTAATTTCGGATCAAACAATTGATTGGTTAATATTCGCAGTAAGTGTAATTAAAAGAAAAGCCGAAACTTCCGTGCATTAAGCTTTTTTCGCATCTTGAAAATAAAATCTTCAAGTAATTAAGAATGTGAAGGTCATCTAGAACAAACCTATCTGACAAACAAAACCTAAGAACTTACTCGTAATGACAAAAGTAATATACACTCTGCACTTAGCACAGTGACAAGCAAGAGTAATGTAAAAAGATTACCTTAACCCAGTCAGGAACTATTGCTCCATGAATGTTGTCACAGTATGGCAAATAAGGTTTGATGTCCAGGACAGGCTGTAAGAGAATTCAAAACATTAGGTTGTTTATATGTACGGTAATTGTATACACTCTTCCTCAGAAGATCATGAAGACAAATTCTGAACACAAAAAGAAAATCTGCTAATGGTATAACAGATTACTTACTGTACCATCAACCAGATCCACACCAGAGAGTAACAACTTATGCCCATGTACTGCCTCAATCTGGAGGAAAAAAAAAAAGAAGGTAAAAAGGGCTTTTCCGTCCGAAACATTATTGACAATTCCAGCATACCTCACTACCAGTGTAAAAGCTGTTATTTCCTTCAAAAGTTAATTGTGAAATATGTGGTTTTGCATTTGAGATAATCAACAATACCTTTGCCACAGTTAACCCAATTGGGCATGGGCGATGAGGGGATCTCGTAGCAAATACTCCAATTCTGTCGCCATTCAGCTTTGGCACCCTTACCTATATCCAAAGGTACAACTTTCTCAAGTAGCTCATTACGATTAAGAAAGAGAGATGAAAGCACAAACCTTTGCTTTAAATTTTGACTGAGACGGATGTTTCCATAGCTTATCAAGATCTGTGTTCAGATGAAACACATAAATAACCCAGCAGTGAGAATACCCTTCAAGGCCTTCAAGAGATGCTTGAGGAACCCGAGTAGGATCAAACATCAAGGATGCTTTTGCAAGAGGCACAAGTAAAGGCTGTCTCGGAGTTCCATTCCTGTTCAATTCCATACATATCTTCAAATATGCACTTGAAAAGCAAGAGGCACAAGTAAAGACTATCCCTACTATTTCACCAGATTACCGTGTAGAGAAACATGAGTGGACTACCCCAATAGGGATCATCGGATATGAACTAGATTCAACCTTGTCATAGTTAGTCCTGCTCAATGTTTCCCTCAAAGCCTGCAACAACCAAAAATAAACAAATAAATCTAGTTAGAACTCGGATATCAGCAGACAATGCCATCGTAAGTTGAAGAATGCCATGCAGTTCACTACATATAAAACCGTGACATAGAAAATTACGAGCATAATACTATCTGGAGCATAATATTATGAGCCCCTGCAGTTCACCTAGACTTAGATATTTCTTGATAAGATTGAGAGGGCGTAAAAAAAAAAGTCATACTTACTCGAGCTCTTTGTTCAGCAATAGCAAGCTCAATTTAATAGGCTTGTAAGCCTTACCGAGCCCGGTTATTTACTACTTTACAGCTTATACTTTTTATCTCAACTTTAAGAATGAACCCGGAGTAATTGAAACGATACTAAAGTTAAGTTAGACCGGTTTCTAGTTATGAGGAAGATCTATAAATTGCAGAAAATACAAGAACAAACAACAGAGAAATCAAGAGTTGCGGAACATTGCTAGACAAATCTAAGCCATAGTTTATCACTCCAAAACTCTAAATAGCATTCCCAAAATCAAGATAGAGGAAAAAGAGGAAACCTTCTGAGCCCTAATGCGGCCTTGTCTTTCAGCAGAGCAATTCTCCATGGCACTCTTTAACGAGGCTTCGAGTTCTTGAATTTTCTTGGCCGCTTCCACATTCGGAAAATCCGGCTTCGATTTCTTTCTCCATAGATAAACTGCAGCACACAAAAAATCAACTTATACTTCTCAATCTTCAGAGAGAATCAGATGTCGCAGTGCGTAAAGTAAGGGCTTACGAGAGATGGAGGTGGACGCAGACAAAGTAGCCAATGCGAAACCGAATGAGAGCGTAAGCCACTGCGACTTTCCGCCGTCGCTCATGAGTGATCGACTAATGGGCAATGCTCATTTAATTCTCCCTGAGCGGCGGAGAACGGTGAGTAGACGAGTCCTGCCAGTGCTGTGCTGCCCTTTTCTCTTTCTCCTTTTATTTATTTATTTTTTTTTTGTCTTTTTAAATTTCAAATATTGAACTTCCTTTATTCTATATACAGTTAAATCTCGATAAAATAATATTTGATAAAGTAATAATCTCGCTAAAAGAACAATTTCTTCTGGTCCTATATAGGTTAATTCACTAAAATAATATTCGATAAAGTAATAACCTCGTTAAATGAATATTTTTTATTAGTCTCAATGTTATTATTTTATCGAGGTTAACTGTAATTGTCTCTTTTCTATGGGGCACGAAGATTAAGACAATGAGATTGTATAATATATATTGTTTGACTTTTCGGCTAGTTAATTTTGGTTCACATATTATTAGTCTTTTTAAGAAACAAGATATTTTATATTGGACGACTCGAAAAGAAAAACATGATATTTTCTATGGGACGGATGGAGTATTTCCAATGAGAACATTAAACCTAATTAATAACGCAAAAACTTCGATGGTCTGGTGTAGGTAGAGGTGGCAAAATGGGCGGGCGGGCGGGCCCAATCCCGGGCCTATCGGGCCAACTTAATTTTGAGGCCCGCCCGTGCCCGCCCGGTACTTTACCAGGTCAAGATTTATGAAGCCCAACTCGACCCCGGGCTTTCGGGCGGGCAAGCGGGCTTAGCCCACTAATTTATTTAATATTTTTTTATAATTTTATAATTATATATTTATTGTTTAAAAATAAAATTAATATTTATAATTCAAATTAAATATATTAATGTTGAATAAAGTATAAATTATAAAGTGATTAAATAGACTAAATAGATCATATTATAGATTTAAGTACAAATAAATATCAAAATTCAAAGCCGTATGCAAGTAAACATTACAAAAATTCAAACTAAGACAATAAACAACTTAAAATCGTCAAGTTTCAACATATATTAAGTGCATTTTGAATCTTTCTTTGAGAAGTTTTTCTCTCCCATCTTTTTTTCATTTATATTTATGTATTAATATTAATATTATCTAATAATTATGCATTTTTTTCGGGCGGGCTTTTTAGCCTAAAAACCCCGGGCTTTTTTAGCCCAAACCCATAGAGCCTGTGGTTTTTTTGGGCGGGCTTTTTAAGCCCAGCACACCTTCGGGCTTCTATTTTTAGAACCCAACCCAATCCTTTTTTTCGGGTACCCCGGGCCGGCCCATCGGGTCGGGCCCATTTTGCCGGCTCTAGGTGTAGGTGCTGACCGATTGCTATAATTAATAATAGGAAAAATTTCATCAAACCCCTCAAGTTATTAGGGTATGTGCAGAGTACACTCTCAATTGTTAAATTTGGTTATATCCCCTTCTCAATTATTCTTTTAGGTGTAAAATGTCCCCTCCATCCAAATCTGTTATTAGTTCCATTAAATGATAAAACACATTCTTCACTTGCTACTCTCCCTCCAAAACCTACGATCCCTCTCGTTAAAAAATTCCAACCTCCCCCGCTCAATCTGCAGTGCCTCTAAATCTATAGGAAAATGGCCATCTCCGGCCAAGTCTCCGAGGTCCTGGCAGCGTTCAGAGCTTGCACCGCCTTGAATTTCCTCTAACCTCTCCATGTGTTGGAATATGATTCAGTACGATAAGATTTGAAGATCCAAAATCCCTAGATGAGTGATGAACAATATAATGTAATAGCTTAGTCGAGTTCAGCATGTTAGAAGGTCAGTAAGTTAGTTCAGTAGCTGATAGGCTCAGTAGCATATCTTTTGTCTCAGCTGGATTGACTCAGTATTAAAGACTCAGTATTGTTTTTCAGAACCTACTGAATGTGTGTTGAACATCAATACAAAGGAATCGACCAGAAAGCTGAGTATCTCAGAAGAATGTCAGTAGAGGACAACTCAGTAAAGGTGTTCGAGGTATCAGAGGAAATCAACTCCGCATCTTTCTTAAAGTTTGAACAAGCATCACCTACCATTCAACCTCGACCAAAGAGGAGCTATCAACACTGTACTTGCACTGACAAAAAACTGCCATCAAGACTAAAAAAGAGAGAATCTCTACAGTAGCATTCAAATTCGAGATGGTCGTTTTCCTTTGCGCTTTTGACATGTGCTAGGTCTCTTCCAAGGAATCTTTCCATGGGTCAGGACTATAAAGAGAGATCGATCTTCAAGCATTGAAGACACCAGGAACACAAAATATTCAAGCATTCAAAGCTCTAGTACTATCAAAGCGAATCCAGCGAAGAACTTACTGCATAAAAATAATCCTCCACAGTTCTTCAATATAGAGTAATCTAGTTCTCATTCTCTATTATAAGCTAACCTTGTTAGATCATACACATAAACATCGAAGGAATTCAAGCCTCTTGGTAATTCAGGACAGGATCTTGCGTATCCAAACCACTTTAAAAACTGCGTGCCCACTTACTGTTTTATTGGTTTACTGTTCACTCTGCATAAAATTGATTTGCAAAATTCATAAGTCAGATTTTCACTAAAACTGAATATACACACAAGTATAACTTGAATTGATTTCAGTAAAAATGTTTTTCAACCAGAGACGATAAAATCGGACCTACACTTCCACACATCTTCTTATATTGAGTTTACTATAGACTAACTTAAGTTAGTAGACGGTGTTCAGTATCTTAAACCAATTTGCTTACACGATCAGAAAGCTAAGTTGGCAAGCTAAATTATTCAGCGAGCATATTCAGTAAAAGACTGACTTTTGTGTTTGAGTTAAAACTTGGATTCAAGTGTATTCACAATCCCTGAAGATTCTTCTTTGGACAAACACCATGAATTAGGTACACCCATTTCCCCATGCGAGCGGCAACGCCACCCTACCACGACTGCAAATTATTAATCTTTCATGCAACAACATCTCCGACGACGTCCTCGTTTCGTGGCTCCTCTCCACCGCATTCCCAACTCTGCAGCATCTCTCCTAAAAGGGCGATAAAGTTGTCGGCACCTCATCAAGATTTTTCACATACCATGTGAACAAATGACTACAATGGTGGATAAATCGGTGTTGAGGTTGGAATTGGAGAGGTTGACAGAGGAGACAGCGACGCTTTTGCAGGAGACGTCGGGTAAGTTGTAGGGTGAGACGGCGGGCTGCCATGTTGGGAATGGGTGGGGTCGGAGATGACATTCTTGAATGAAATGAGCTATTGGGCGTCTCTCACCATGGCGGCGGCTGGGGAAAAGAGGAGGTCTGTGGAGAGGAGAAAATTGCGGCGGGAGTGAGAGAGACTTTCATTTTCGAAGACTAGATTTTCATGACATATTTTCCTTATCTTCAACAATTAAAGCTGCCCTTTTGCTTCTCCCATTACAGAGGAGTAGAGAAAAGTAATCAAAAGCCGGAGTAAGGAAGGAGAAGAAGGGCTATATATAAAGTAATTAGCAGCAACATTATTTAATGGACCTTTTAATATATTTGGATGGAGTGGATACTTTGCACTTAAGAGAATAATTGAGAGGGTATATGATCAAATTTAATAATTGAAGGGGTATTGTGCACTTACCCTAATAATTTGGAGGGTTTGATGAAATTTTTCCTTAATGATAAATTTGTATATTATATATAATATGGTAGTAGTGTCGTGCATTTAGTTAAGTTATTAGTCTCTCACCTCGGTTTATCATCTGAAGAAAGCGCTATATGGTCTGAAACAGGCACCTCGAGCCTAGTATGATACATTATCAGCAATCTTGTTGGTCCGGAGACGATAAGTCAGGTGTAGAGGGGGGGGTGAATACACCTGAGCTCAGTTTCTTTTTCTCAGTGAAGGTCAGCTGAGCTGATGATTGCAACTGATGAACAGTGCCAAATAAGCCTTCGATCGCGGGACAGAGTGAGTCGCCATCTGAACTCTCTCTCCTACCGACCGTTGTCGATTACTTTGAGAATCAGTCGGAGACTGTTGTGCGGAAAGTGTGGGGCCCGGAATTCGTCTCTTTTGAAAACACGTTTTAGCAAATTAAATCTTTTGGTTGTGCACTTTGTAAGATACGTTTTATGCAAGCTTATGATTTTCAAGTCAGTTTAATGTTATGCATTAAAATAGTAAAAGAATACAAGCGATTTAACGTGGTTCGGATACCCAAGATCCTACGTCCACGGTCCTGAACAAGGCAGGAGAACTTGTTGATTATTCTGAGCAAGCCTCAGCAGGGATACTGTGCAATGGACAGTTCCCTCTAAGTTATAGTCCTTAGCGACTTTACAATCCAAACCTAAGTTTGAAAGGGAAGGGAATTTTCTCCAACTGAGAAGGAGTTCTTACAATAAGAACAATTCACTAAATGTGAACTCCTTCGAATCTAAGCTATAAATATGACAATGAGCTTAGTCTAGAGAAGAAAGGGATGTAAGAACTCTAGAGAGAAAAACTAAGAAATCTTCTAAGTATGCAAGTTTTCCTCTGGATGATCTTTGACTGTTCTAGAGTGTTTATGCACTTGAGCTTGTCCCTTTTGAAATTCCGTCTCTCTTTTTTTCGGAGCTTCAAAAACTTCTCTATTTATAGTTATGAGTTATGGCATATGTCCGTTGGAGACGACGATGCCACGTGTCACAAGCTTCCAAGGAAAACGGCCATTAATTCGAACTTGTTGCAGCAGGGCAGTTAATGCACTGTTCATGAGAGCAGCTTTACTTTATAGAGTAGGTAAGCGTTGTCGGCTTCTCATTGGTCGAGGTTTGTAGTTGGTGAGACTGTCAGAGTTGACCGTTCAACAACCTCGTATGTCTTCTGCTGAACTTTTCGAAAAGACTTGAATAGCTGGGTCGCTTTCCGTAGGATACAGTAGACTGAAAAGTCTGTCTTCTTCAGCTAGTCGGCTGACACGGCATCTACTGAGTAGGTCGCTGGCGACTGCGAAGGTACTGTGCTTGTTTCGTTCTTCGCCGATGACTATCGGTGGGAGTAGTCTTCTCCGATGATTTGTTAGCCGATTATTTGTCTTCGACCGAGTGAAAGATCACCGCCGACCGAAGAACACAAGCGATTACACCGATGACGTGGGGTTCGAAAAGTATCTTCGACTGAAGATCAGTTCAACAATTACCCCGTACAGGACTTAGACAAAAATAATAAACAATACATCAAGTCTAACCTATACATCAGCTAATCCTAACGACACACTAATCTACTGATATCAGCTAGGTTTTGGGATCTTCAATTCCATAGTACTACTATGATTTCCCCCAATTTTCTTTTAACCAAACAACAACGGTGAGTATCATCTATCGACTCATATCCAACAATTTCCCCTAATTGATGATGCCAAAACCTCTACCTCTACCTCTTAAACTTCTTAAGTCTATAAAAGATGCTATCCTACTGACAACAATTTCCCCCTTACAACATTCTGAGGAAAAATAAAGATAAAGTAATTTCAATACTTCAGTAGGTGGGAGATAGGCAAAATCGTGAGAAGCGTACGTGAGTGTGTGTCGATCACTTAGTGATCGGTCGTGAAAACACGATGCAAAGAGCCGAAAGACAATGAGTAATTGTCTGACAAGCAATAGGAACTGATATATATATAATCAATGAAGTACAAGCTCCTACAGCTATTACAACAGAAATCAAAAAGAAGAGAAATCACTGCTGACGCTTGAAGCGTTGAGTCCTTTTCTTGAAATCAGCAGACTTCTCAACAGGAGGATCCAGATAATAATACTTGTAAACTCTAATCCTGATCTCCTGGATTTCTTCGTTGTCAAGAGGATTGTCAGGCAGCAAACCCAGATGGAAAGCGGCTTCCTCTATCTCTCTCTCAATATCCTTCGTGCACAGCAGTCCACTAGCAGTTCTTGGCGGTGGAATACGTCGGAAAGCTGGGGCACGGAAGGGAATATTTTGTTCTTCCATAATCTGTCTCGACCCGATCTCCGAATGAGATATCAAATCTCGAGATAAGTTCATCGAATAAGCGTCGATCAGCCGGTCGAGAGGATAAATGCGCCATACAAAATAGCCTTTAATAAAATCCTCTTTCAGCCTTTCCCAATAGACGTTCATATCAGCCGGCACCCATTTATCCACATGCGGGATAGGAATATTCTTAACATATGGGCCCCTGATGAACTTGGATTTTCTTGGGATCTGCCTCTTCGGATCGGTCGCCGGCTTGAGAGATAAGCTACGCATTTTCGCCAAGTCGGCTATCCTTTCTTTTCTCGGAGTGCGGGCCGCTCTACCGTCTCCTCGTCCGAGACTCGGACCTTGCGCCGTCGCCTCCCGTGTCGCTTGATCTTCCGCTATCTGCTCAGGTGTTAGAGTAGAAGTGGGAATACTCTGAGCAGTAGCTTGGATCTCAGTCGGAAGAGCCTTAGCAAAATCTTCTTGGGCTTTCTTCTTCTGCTCTTCGACCGACCCGACCTTTTTCTTGCCTTTGCCTCTAACAGCTTTACCCTTAGGCTTCTTTGCTGCTTCTGCTGCCTCTTCAAGCTGACGCTCATGGTCGAGCTCATCCTGCAGCTGTTGGGCAATTTTGAGGTCATAAGCCTCTTGCTCTGCTTTTGATTTGAACTTATGGACCGAGGAGGAAGGAGGATTAGATACAGTTGCAATCTCCTTCCCCGGCCTCTACGGTGGTAATTGTTCAGGCTCAGGCTCTTCTTCTTCTGTCTCCTGCTCAATAAATCTGGTTAGTTCTTCAATGTGAGCAGCAGAAGAGGAGATGGGGGTTGGCTGAAGTGGGAATTCTAGGAGAAGGACCTCAGAAGAGTTCTTATCCTGAGTTGTAGAGGGTCCTTCCTCCTGAGCCCTTTCCCCCTGAGTCTGTGCAGGTTCTTCAGCTGTTGAGGGTCTCTCCTCCTGAACCCTTTCCCTGATAATCTGTACATCAGTTGTATCCGTTTCAGGTTCATCTTTTATTATACCTTCCCCCTTTTTGGCATCAATAGCCTTATCGAGGTTGGTACGGATAGCTGTGACCTCTTTCTCAAGTTTGTATACTGAGTCCTTGATCTGAGTAACTGTAGAGTCGAAGTCCTTGACCAAGTCACAGTATTTCTCCCAGTCCTTCTCTTGATCTGCCCTAGATCGATTGAGATGAGCAGCTGACTCCTGGCGGAGTTTCAGCAGGGCTAGATCATTGGATTCCTTCATCTCTTTCTGAATCTCGTTCAAGGCCGCGCACTGTTGCTTAATAGCGATCCGGAGGCCGCTTGTAGCCAACTTGTTCCGCTCATCCATTTGAGTTTGGATCGTTGTGAGAGCATGAGTCACTTTGCTCAGTAAATGTTTTGTGCTGAGCTTGGAGCAAGAATCGACTCGTGCGGATAGATTTGCTTTTCGAGCTATCAAAGCCTCGCTCGATCATCTCCTTAAAATCGGGGCCGCGAAGGAGCCTCTTGAGGAGTGGAGATGCCGCCGGCTAGCTTATCCGGACTTTCGATCCGCGCCTTCGTATACTTCTCCCATTTGATATGGACGTCTTTGGCGAGAAGTCTGTTTTTAGCACCTTGGCGTCTGATTGCCTTATTCACTGATTTGGAGGACACGGAACCAATGGGTTGAATCTGGTAAGAGCTTGTTCCGAGCCTTTGATCAGAAAACATGAGGAGCTGCTCCCGACCGTACTCGGAGCGCCCACGAGCCTCACCCGATGTACCGGGGGGTGGTGATTGGCTCTTCTCATGGGGAGTTGGTCCCTCAGCAGAGCCTCCCAACTCTGCATCCTTGGGGTTGCCTTCCATCTCCTGATCTTGTTCTAGGTTATCATCCTCATCAGCATGAGGAGATGGAGGCGGAGCATTATCAGCAGGAGCTGTGGTACGCAGGCTAAGAAGATAGAGCATAGCAGCTCGAAGATCCTCGAAGGATGCCAAATCAGCTGGCTCCCCAAAACCGATCTCTGCCTGTAAATCTTGCTCCTCGTTAGTAGATCGATGGCCGACCGAGTTTTTGCAAAGTCTATCGGAATATCCCGGTTTAAAAACCTCGACAAAGATTCGAACTCTTGCCCTGATGGCAATGTTAACCAAGTCTTCATGCTCAGCTATCTCTGGAATCTGATCGTGAATCTCAGCTGTAGCACGCAGACGAGTGGTATGAGTTGTTGTCCATTCAGTCTCTTCAGTTGGCTCTCGAATGTCCGACTGAGTGTCATCGGAGCTGATGACTTGAGCTTTATCCTTGAGGGTGGCTCCTTCCATCCCTGTGTCGGAGTCCAAGGTTTGCTCATCTTGAGGTGGAGGAGGAGCCTGTTCTATGACAGTTATCGGCTGAGCCACAGTGACCTCAGCTGGTCGTGGCTTTGTAAGCCTCCTCCTCTTGGGCACATCAGCGGGAGATGGCAGGGCAGTAGTAGCTCTCTTCTGCTCAGGTGGCCCTTTGCCAACTGACTCCTCCGTCGCTTCTTTAGTCTTAAATTTCATCAGCTTAGTGTTGTACAGCTTTGAGTCTTCGAAAGCTGAGTTCCTCTGTACAACACTCTCTATTAGGACAGACATCTTAGTCCCGAATAGAAGCTTACCCGTACTGGCCAACCTCCTCTCACCAGAGGGTAGAGTAGTGAATTTCTGGGCCTGGGCTTTCATCTGAGTCGTGTAATAGTCGGCCCAATTCACTTCTACTCCGTCATCAATAGCCATCATCAGCTGAATCCTTGGCTTGGACAGTTGATCATACGATCCAGCTGAGCTTGTCAGTATGTGCGAGACCACATACGCTAAACCTCGTATCGAGGTAGCAAAAGATTCCTCGGGAGAGGTTGTCTTGAACGTCGGATCACTGCGTCCACGTAACTTCGTACATAGGCATTGATCTCCCTCTCCTTATATCCGATAGGTGAGATACCAGAATTTGGAAGCTGAAACGCGAGGACTAGAGCCTCTCGGATGTTGAAGGTGTGCTGAGTCGGCTTCCACTTGTTCGGAGTTATTTCTCTCATGTATGAGAAAGAAGCTTCTTCTCCTCCAGCAGCTACTGAGTTCCAGTTGAAATACGCTTCTGCCACTTGCCTTGGCAGATAGGCACGCGGATGCTTGGTCACGAGGGTCTCCAACCCTGACCTCTCCAGAGCATCGAACATAGGCTCCAGATATGGAATGTCCACCTGGCGGAAAGCCATTGTTGGTTCGAACTGGATTCGGATGGCCATGATCTCCACTATTGGTTCAGGAGTCTGTACGATCGCCATAGAAATCTGCAAAACACATGTTAGCACTTGAAAATAGAGTAAGTCAGTAGTTGTCAGCAGATTTGAATACATTACCGAGTATGAGAGCTTGAGAGATGCACAGGCAAAGCAGTTACAGGAGGTTTGAGATGGAAACTGATTTGCGATAAAAGCTCTTAGGTTTTGATAATGGCGAAAAGTGAGGAAAAAGATAGAAGTTGAAAGATTTTGTATATATTGGCTTGATTGCAAGTTTCAATCCAACGACTGAGTTTTAATCTTCCAAAAACTATGAACGGCTAAGATTTAATGTTATAAAATGAATGATTACAAAAGCCGCCTAAAACATAGATCGACGTAATAAAGGTAAGTGAGAAGACATGCATTAAATGCGCGACAGACAGCATTAATTACTCAGTTTATGTAAATGAAAAGGTTTCCTACTGACCTTTCCTTAAAACTATTATGCACATTAACTACTGAGTGTGAGCGACTGATGCAATAGATGCGAGCATGCTTCAAAAGAATTTAAGTACACAGAATTACGCAAACCTCTTCAGCTGAACTTATCAGCTGGTTACCGATCTTCTTCAGCTGAACTTATCAGCTGGTTACCGAACCTCTTCAGCTGAGTTTATCAGCTGGTTACTGTTCTGTATTAGGAGAATGGTTGTCATGTTGATGACTATGTTCCCCCTTGCTGTGTACAGTGTAACTTTCCCAACTGAGTCACTGTACTTAGTTATCTGACCTGTCGTACTGATTCCTTATGCTGATCCCAATTGTTATACCCATCGTTGGGCAATGATGTTCCCAGTAGTCGGCATCTACTGACGCATCTCAGTAGGATCCAGTAGACCTAGCTCAACTGATAGTTCTCTCGAACCTTGTTCTCGCCTAGTGGTTTGGTCAGTATATCTGCCCTTTGTTTGTCAGTATGGATCTTCTCCATCCTGATATCCTTCTTCTCGACATGGTCTCTGATGAAGTGGTGTCGGATATCCACGTGCTTGCATCTCGTATGTAGAACTGGGTTCTGAGTTATGGCAATTGCACTTGTGGAGTCACAGTAGATGGGCACTTCATCCTGAGTTATACCATAATCTCTAAGTTGTTGTCGAAGCTAAAGGATCTGGGCACAGCAACTTCCTGCAGCCATGTACTCAGCTTCAGTAGTGGACGTTGCTACTGAATGCTGCTTCTTTGAAAACCAAGAAATCAGCTTGCTGCCTAGGAACTGACAAGTTCCGGAAGTTGACTTTCGATCTATCCTGCATCCTGCATAATCAGCATCAGAATAACCTGTTAGTCTTAAGTTATCATCAGCAGGATACCATAACCCAGCATCAGGTGTTCCTCTTAAATAGTGCAGAATCTTCTTTGCTGAGTCTAAATGACTTCGCTTGGGATCCGCTTGGAATCTTGCGCATACACCTACAAAGATAAGTTATGTCGGGACGGCTAGGTTGTTAAATAAAGTAAAGAGCCTATAATAGCTCTATAGTCGGTAGAGTTAACGTAAGCTCCCTCTTTGTCTAGATCGATTTTAAAGTTCGTGTTCATGGGGATTTTGACTGGCTTGCTGGAGTCGCAGCCGAATCTCTTGAGAAGATCTCGAGTGTATTTGGCTTGATTGATGAAAATTCCTTCAGGTGATTGCTTTACTTGAAATCCAAGGAAATAATTCATCTCTCCCATCATGGACATCTCGAATTTCTCCTTCATCATCTTCTCGAACCGCCGACATATGACTTCGTTTCGCAGCCGAAAATAATGTCGTCCACGTAGATCCGCACCGGTAGGATGTCATCTCCCGACTTTATGTTGAATAGGGTGCGATCTACGTCCCCTTCTAAAAACCTTTCGAAGTAGAAAGTCCGATAGGGTATCATACCAAGCCCACGGGTGCTTGTTTTAACCCATACTGAGCTTTCCTAAGTCTCGTACACTGATGTCCCTCGCCGAAAGCCGGGCGGTTGTTCCACGTAGACTTCTTCCTTGATGCACGCCGTTCGTAAAAGCTGACTTCACATCCATCTCGATATACCTTAAATCCACGATGTGTTGCATAAGCTAGGAAAAGACGAATGGCTTCCAATCTAGCGGACCGGAGCAAACGTTTCATCAAAGTCAATTCCCTCTGCCTGACTGTATCCTTTAGCAACTAGTCGAGCTTTATTTCTGACGATGACGTTGTTTTGATCTCGCTTGTTCTTGAAGACCCACTTAGTTCCAATCACGTGCCGATGTCTAGGTACGTCGACAAGCTCCCAAACTTCATTTCGACGAACCTGGTTCAGCTCTTCTTGCATAGCAATGACCCAGTCAGCATCTTTAAGTGCGTCCTCTATCGACTGAGGTTCTTCTATAGACAGAAAACAAGAGTAAAGTGAGCTTTCTCCTTGACTTAATCTTGATCTCGTCCTTATAGTTGCTGATGGATCTCCAATGATAAGGTCTGAAGAATGAGCATCGAGCCACGAACGCCTGAGTCGGGCTTCTTCTTTTGATACTACTTCTGCACAGTCGGTAGGTGTATTAGGCATTTCGCAGTAATCGTTTCGTGATCGTAGCAATTCAGTAAGAAGGTTAGGATCTACCGAGTTTCCGGTGTTCGGGGGCATTTAGCTCGGGAACATTAATCGTTCCCCCCCGAGTTTATATTCTCGGTAGAGGTCTCGGGCACCACAGGGGCTTCCTCATCGACGGATGTTACCTGTTGTTGATTCTGTTCGATAGAATCAACTAGGTCAGCTACATTGCTTGTTGGCTGAGTCTGAGTTTGTTCATCGTCTGACTCATCATCCCAACAATGCTGGATCTTTCAGCTTTATCATTCAGTCCGAGATCCTGTAGCTTGCTGTGCGACATCTTCGATATTTGACTTTGTATCTTTCCTGTTCTCAGTAACAAATTCATCAAAAACAACATGAGGGCTTTCCTCCACGCAAAGAGTACGATAGTTAAAGACTCTAAAGGCTTTACTGACTCGGGAGTATCCTAAGAATACTCCTTGATCAGATTTGCTATCAAAGACCTTCAACTGATCTTTCCCATTATTGTGGATAAAGCAAGGACAGCCGAAAATATGAAAATGAGAAATAGAAGGAATTCTCCCTTTCCACAGTTCGTAAGGCGTCTTCATGTGTTGCTGTGTCAGTAGTGATCGATTCTGAGTGTAACAGGCGGTGTCAGTAGCATCAGCCCAAAACTTTGAGGGTAGTCCGGGAATCTGCGAGGAGCGTTCTTGCTTGCTTCTTTGAGTGTTCTGTTCTTACGTTCAGCAAGTCCGTTCTGGCCGAGGGGGTGCGCGCGGTGATGTCTCGTGCTGAATTCCCTCTTTATCGCAGTATGTCTTAACTACGAGTTTAGAAACTCGTTCCTTTGTACGAGCGTATCTTCTTAATCTTGATGTTCTTTTCCACACCGAGTTTCTTCGTAGATTAGGTAACTCGGTCGAACATCGATTTGTTGGCGATGAAGATGACCCAAGTATATCTTGAGTAGTCGTCTATGACGACGAGGGCATACTTCTTGCCTCTTATAGTCACCGGAGAGACCGGCCCGAATAAGTCCATGTGAAGCGGTGAAGGATTCCATCGGTGGAAGGTGACGGAATAGGTGGATTGCTCCTCTTTATTTGCTTTCCCTTCGTGCACGCTTCACAATTTTCGTCTTTGATAAACGATTCTTTGGGCGAGTCCTCGACTTTAGAGTTCTTGACTAGCTTGTTCATGGTCTTGAAGTTCAAGGTGGCTGAGTCTCTTGTGCCATAGCCAACCCGACTTGTCACCCGATTTGGTCCGTGCGAGCAAGCAAGCCTCGGGTTCTCGCGGTATTCCGGTTTGCAACATAGATGTTCTTCCTCCGCGAACCCGATAACACCGTTTTCCCTGTAGATTTGTCAACAATATCACGTAAAACCGGCGTCAAAGATTACTCGTTAAGATTATCACGTAATTGATCGACCGAAAGGAGATTATGTTGAAGTCCTTCAACATATGTTACTCTTGGAACCGTGGTAGTCCCAATGTTCGGCGTTCCGTATCCCCTTGTGTAGCCTTTGGAGTTGTCACCGAATTCACTCCGGGACCATCTTCTTGTACGTAGTTGGTCGGCGAGCTCTTACGGTAAGTCATGTGTCTCGAGCGGCGCGTCCACTATCCACGGGTCCTTATGCACCCGCAAAACAGAGGCATTTTTAGGTACCCTTTGGTTCGATTGGGTCCTTACTTGGTTAGTGGGTGATTTTGGAACCCGGATCTGTCTCGGGACCTTAGAAGTCCTAGACTTCTTCTTCGAACCTTATCGGCTTTCTTCTCCACAGGACTTGGAGATACTCGACTTTCGCCGATGATTTTGGGTTCGGGCGCTTTCTTCTTTCGAGTTTTAGCGCTTCTCCCGACCCTAGGCTCATAGTAGTACGAGCCGCACCGAGCCGGGTGCTCATACGGTGGCTCCTTGTCTTTTTCGCCCATCTTACCTTCTTGGTTCCCCCCGAATTTGATCGCGGTGTCCCCGGGGCTGGAACCTTTGGTCGCCTACTTGTTGCTACTCTGCCGAGGTGCAATCATTTTCTGTTTGTTCTTCGCCCGAGGTGTGGTGTCGGCAGCCTTGCACCTTTCCTCGACGAACCTATCGGCCCGGGGTTGCCGAGCTTTTGGAGGTGGAAGCTTCGTGGGTATAGCCAAGGCCTTCTTTCACGGCGGTTGGCCGTTGTGCTCTAAGCATGCTTTCAAGCTTCTCCTTCGCTCCCGGTATTGTTCGGTCATCAAACCTCTCCGGACCTCGTCACTCCTTCCGAGTGAGTCATAGTCATTCTGCACGTCGCGTGAGCTTCGACCGAGCTTGGCTATTTCGGTCTCTTTCTCGGAATTGTCCTTGGTCGAACTGAGATCTGAGTCTCTTGAAGCTGAGACTTAGTCATAAGAGATTCAATCTCTTCCTTGAGTCTCGCAACTAGATCCACTGACTTAGTAGAGACCTGACAATCAGAAGAAAGTCTCTGATTCTCAGCCTTTACCTGTTCAAGTTCCCGGATGGTTCTGCTTGAACTCTCTGCTCAGTGAACTGTTCCTCTAGCAGATCGTCGTAGGCTTTTACCCCCTTCTAGAGGATCATCTGAGACCGAGCACGTGTCTTGTGTGCTGTGTGAAGAAGAGGTAATAATGCGTTTAGAATTTACCTCAGCCTCTTCTCCGGCCATCAGACAGTATTCGGCTGACTCATCAGGAACTATCTCTGCGACCTCAACTGCGACGAATGCGGCTTCGTCTTCAGAAGAATACATGAATATATCCTCCTCAATTGAGTTGTCGGATATCTCTTCGGCTATATAGGCCTGCCGTCTCTCGGCGAATTTCTTTCTCCTGGCTCGCCGTTCGCTCTTTGAGCGGTCGAGAGTTCGGGACAATCGTGCGATAGTGTCCCTCCTTCTTGCGGTTGTAACGGTGGATGTTCTGCTTGCTCTTACCAATTGAGTCTTTAGACGGATTGGCGCAGAACTCCGATTTCCCGCATTCGGTAGAAGGATTAGATTCTTCTTTCTTATGATAGTCTTTCTTACCCGAGGAAGAATCTCGGTTGTATTTCCTCGGCTTTCGACTCTCTCCTTTTCCCTCGATATTTGAGAGCCATCGGTGCTTAGGCCGGTCGGGGCCTGAAGTCTCGGAAGACTTTGCTACTGATGTGGCTACAGCTTTGCTTGAGGAAATAGGCTTGGCTCCGGTATTGCTGACTGTTGCCTTGAAGGCGTGGTCGAACTGTGTGTCAGCTGGAGCGCTTAAGCACTTTTGGGGTAGGCTATGCTCGAATTACTCCGATTTTAATTCTGAAAATATAACATCAGGAGTTAGAGCATTTAGATCAGAGCGGCGTAAATAAGTAGCAAATGGAAGCCACTTCTGTCGGGGCAACGCTCTCAAGATCTTGGTGTTCATCTCCTTGTTGGTGAACGACCTCCCCAGCCCATTGATGACATTGACTTGATTGGTGAATCTGACACTCAGCTCGTCAATGGTTTCAGTAGGCTCCATTGCAAAGGCGTCGAACTTCGAAGCTCTAGCTCGAGCTTGTTTTCTTTGATCTCGAGGGGTTCCATGGCTCGGTACTGCCCAAGGCGTCCCATAGCTCTTTCGCCGTTTTGCAATCTTGTACCCTTCCGAGGTGTGAGTCACTGAGCGTAGTCAGTATGGCATTACGTGCAACTCGGTCAAGGTTGTGCAACTTCTTTTCTTCAGGCGTGAAGGCAGATTTGTCTTTGGGAACCTTAGCACCAGTTTGTGCTCCCACGCCTCCTCCAGCAGCAAATACTATGCTGTCGATCATGGGAATGATCGGTCCTGACTCTAGGACATTTGACATGCTGTCGTAGAGTGACGTTAGGTGTGCCTCCATACGTACGCGCCATACCGTGTAGTTCTCTATTAAGAACATCGGTACCATCCTAATACCTGACATATCAGACATTGTAAGAGTAAGAGTATAAGGATGATGAAAAGATGCTTATGCAGTGAAAACGGTTTTCAGGATCAGTTCGAGAGGACCAGTATTTCAGAACCGGCGATCAGTTGAACACCGTGTGCTCTGATACCAATTGTTGGTCCGGAGACGATAAGTCAGGTGTAGAGGGGGGGGGGGTGAATACACCTGAGCTCAGTTTCTTTTTCTCAGTGAAGGTCAGCTGAGCTGATGATTGCAACTGATGAACAGTGCCAAATAAGCATTCGATCGCGGGACAGAGTGAGTCAACTACTGAACTCTCTCCTACTGACTGTTGTCAGTACTTTGAGAATCAGTCGGAGACTGTTGTGCGGAAAGTGTGGGGCCCAGAATTCGTCTCTTTTGAAAACACGTTTTAGCAAATTAAATCTTTTGGTTGTGCACTTTGTAAGATACGTTTTATGCAAGCTTATGATTTTCAAGTCAGTTTAATGCTATACATTAAAATAGTAAAAGAACACAAGCGATTTAACGTGGTTCGGATACCCAAGATCCTACGTCCACGGTCCTGAACAAGGCAGGAGAACTTGTTGATTATTCTGAGCAAGCCTCAGCAGGGATACTTGTCTTTGGACCGGTTCCCTCTAAGTTATAGTCCTTAGAGACTTTACAATCCAAACCTAAGTTTGAAAGGGAAGGGAATTTTCTCCAACTGAGAAGGAGTTCTTACAATAAGAACAATTCACTAAATGTGAACTCCTTCGAATCTAAGCTATAAATATGACAATGAGCTTAGTCTAGAGAAGAAAGGGATTTAAGAACTCTAGAGAGAAAAACTAAGAAATCTTCTAAGTATGCAAGTTTTCCTCTGGATGATCTTTGAGTGTTCTAGAGTGTTTATGCACTTGAGCTTGTCCCTTTTGAAATTCCGTCTCTCTTTTTTTCGGAGCTTCAAAAACTTCTCTATTTATAGTTGTGAGTTATGGCATATGTTCGTTGGAGACGACGATGCCACGTGTCACAAGCTTCCAAGGAAAACGGCCATTAATTCGAACTTGTTGCAGCAGGGCAGTTAATGCACTATTCATGAGAGCAGCTTTACTGTGTAGAGTAGGTAAGCGTTGTCGGCTTCTCATTGGTCGAGGTTTGTAGTTGGTGAGATTGTCAGAGTTGACTGTTCAACAACCTCGTATGTCTTCTCCGAACTTTTCGAAAAGACTTGAATAGTCGGGTCGCTTTCCGTAGGATACGATAGGACCGAAAAGTCTGTCTTCTTCGCTGAGTCGGCCGACACGGCATCTCCCGAGTAGGTCGGTGGCGGCCGCGAAGGTGCGTGCTTGTTTCGTTCTTCACGGTGGGAGTAGTCTTCTACTGATGATTTGTCAGCTGATGCGCTGTCTTCGACTGAGTGAAAGATCAGCTGCCGATTGAAGAACACAAGCGATTACACTAATGATGTGGGGTTCTGAAAAGTATCTTCGACAGAAGATCAGTTCAACAATTACCCCGTACAGGACTTAGACAAAAATAATAAACAATACATCAAGTCTAACCTATACATCAGCTAATCCTAACGACACACTAATCTACTGATATCAGCTAGGTTTTGGGATCTTCAATTCCACAGTACTACTATGATTTCCCCCAATTTTCTTTTAACCAAACAACAGTTGAGTATCATCTACTGACTCATATCCAACAAATCTTATTGACAAAAAATTTCAGAAGGGGACAGTTGATTGGACTCTATTTCGATTAATCAAGCACGAACCTACTTATAGTTCAAATCTATGTCAAATATATTATATTCGATTCGACGAATGAAGAGTCGTGCAATGAATTTGAATCTTTGATGACAAGTCAGTTTGAAATGTCGATGATAAGCAAAATGAACTATTTTCTTTGACTTCAAGTAAAACAATCAGCGGAAGAGATATTTATCAATCAGGCCAAATATGTTAAGGACATAATTGCCAAATTTGGCCTTACAAATAGCAAACCAGTACAGATTCTTGTGAATACAAATTGGAAGATGGAACCTGATGTATGGGGAAACAGTTAATCAGACTGAATATCGAGGAATTATTGGTTATCTCCTATATCTTACGGCTAGCAGACCAGATATCATGTATGCAGTTGGGTTTTGTGCTCGCTATCAGGCTGACTCCAAGCTGAGCCATATGAAAGTTGTCAAACGAATTATCCGTTACATCAAAGGAACCATCAATCTAGGCTTGTGGCACCCCTTCGATGATAATCTAGAATTAACTGGGTAGTCGGACGTTGATCTAGCAGGTCACAAGATTGATCGAAAATCAACGTCGGGAACATGTCAGTTTCTTGGAAATAAATTGATCTCATGGTTCTCTAATAAACAAAATCTAGCTGCAACGTCTACTACCGGAGTTGAATACATGGTTGTCGGAAGCTACTGCGCTCAAATTATATGGTTGAAACAACAACTACGAGATTATCAAGTCACAACAGGTGTTGTTCCTATCTTTTGTGACAGTTCCAGTGCCATCTCAATCAATCAAAATTCGGTACATCATACGAGATGCAATCACGTGAACATAAGACATCATTTTATTAGAGATCATGCTGAAAAGGGAGATATCAAACTAGAAAACATAGAGACTGAATATCAACAAGCTGATATTCTTACCATACCTCTACCCGAGACAAGGTTTCCCCAACTTTAGGATGTCAAAATTGTGGGGCGGGGCCGGGTACCACAGGAACTGGACCCATCCTGCGCTATGTACACACGGACCTGCCCCGCCCCGCACTTAGCCACCTTTTTTTTCAACAATTCTAAAAACTTATCAATGTCCCTAGTACCTTTTTACATTCCCATTTCAAAATTTTATAAAACTAATTGCAATTTTAAATAATCTAACACTTGTATAGGATTATAACTAAATTCTAAAAATCTTATCAGTGTCGGCAAATTACATTTTATTATTAAATTAAATTTATAATTATAATTAGCTTTTTATTATTTTTTTTCTTCAAAAAGTAGAATCCGAATATACATGTTCTTAGCATTTCATCCAGTTTAGCAATCCAATTACTTAGGAATATGAAATCCAATAGAAAAACTCAACAGTTACAATATGGAACTGTGATTACAAACTAACTTAAAACTAATATTAATACTTTCCAGTTTTTTTATATGTTCAAACAAGTTTAACTTACAAGTTTTTGATATATACTCCCTCCGACTTACCAATCTTGCAATATTTTCTTTTTTGGTTGTCTCACCAATCTTGCAATATTATCTAAAATAGAAAGAAAATGAGTGGACCACAATCACTTAAACTTGTGGACCCCACTATTCTTTTACTGTATACCATTACTTTATACATTTACACCCACTACTTTATACATTTGCACCCACTATCTTAAAATTCGCACCAAGACCCAATGTTGCAAGATTGGTGGGATGGAAGGAGTATTTATTATGTATTATATATCAATATATGTAAATAGTAACAAATAAGAACCTTAGCTCAAATGGTAAGAGTGTATAAAAAATTTATTGGTACATGTTTGAATCCTACAAAGAACATTTTATATTTTTATTGGTGTGGACGGGTCTCGTGACTTCTGGATGGGTCCAGCCTCGCGCTCACGCGGGGCGGATAATATGCGCCCTATCGCGGGACGGGGCGAGTCCTGCGGGTCGATTCTGGATTGTCATCCCTACTCCAGCTCTTTGTGGAACTTGATCTCTTAGATCCAGGAGAACAGAATCCTAAACATTATTCATGGGTGAACAAAAGTCCAATTTACAAAGTCAGCACACTTCTCCAGCCTGACTTTTTTCATGGTATCAGTCAAGTACAAAGAGGTTTCCATTTCAGACTCAACTCACATTTATTGACCTATATTTATTTCTGCTTCTTATTTAAAGTGCAACAGTCCTTTTGATGCCTCATGTGCATTCAATGCACATCATATCGCATTTAGGGGCCGTTTGGTTCGACAAGGGGAAAGGAAAGAAATCAGGAAAGGGAAAGGAAAGGAAAGCTTTTGGATTGATTACCTTTTTACCATTCTGTTTGGTTCGGATCCAGGAAAGGAAATCAATTCATTTTCCTTCCATTTTTTACTGTTTGGTGAATGCAAGGGGATTCGATTTTTTTATAGAGATAAGAAATAGCCTAAAAAAATAGAAACTTCGTAAATTCTCCAAAAACTAAAAATACAATATTCGACATCCAAGCATAAATAAAATTTAGCATGAAATTCAATTACAAATCCAAAGAAAAATAAAATAAAGTCATTACAAACCATGATCCAAAAATAAATAAAAATAACAAGTTATCACCGCCCGTTATTGTTGTCATTACTGGGAGCGCTCTCACGAAGTAAATTTTGAACAAAATCTCTTCTCCTTTTCAACCAAGAATCAATATGAGGAAAAACCTTCAATCCACGTCCTGAAATTTTCTTTTCTAGCTTCGCCTCTAATTCATGCATATAACCATTCATAAATCCACTATCATATCTCCAATGCGGATCAACGGATAACTCACGCAAAGCTTCTACAAGGGCATTGTCTTCGTCAATAGTACATTGTCGCTTAAACCTACCGCTTCCTTGGCTAACACTCGAACTCATCCTATACAAGATTTCAACAATTGTCTTCATCAAGAACTTAGAAAGAATGCTAGCTCAAAATCACAACTATACAAATTCGCATCAAATAAGAATTCAATAACTTCACATCTGCAGCTTCAGCATAATAACACTCAATTAAAGATTCAAACAATTTATCTTCCATTACACAGAGCATAGTAAAAAATCATGAACTCCATATTCCAATAAATCATGAACTCCATATTCCAAAAAAAATCATGAACTAAAAACAAAGTATTAGAAATTCTAGACAGGGAATATCTAGAGGTACTAATTTGAAGATTAGACCAAAAAAAAAGAGAAGCAAAAAGTTTCAATCACGAACCTACCCAAAATCAAGATGAGAATCATACCCAGAATCAAGAAGCGGTGCAGAAGCCCAAATCGGAGATCAAGAAACCAACTACGACCTTCATCCAATTATATGGAAAAATCTGGAGCGATTCGATCTGGGTTCGAGAGAAGGGAGACCATACCTGTCGTCGGCCAAGAGAAACTACAGCGGACGAAGAGGATGAAACCTTCTTCTACCGCTACTCCTCCGCCGCCGCCGCGGCGCCATCCAAATCCTCGCGCGGCGGGAGAAGCGGCGGCCTAGCGCCGTCGAAATCGACGGTGTACGTCAGCAACACCGACTTCAACCTCACCAATTCCGACCAAGCGGCGGAGCAAGGTTGGGGGTAGAGTGACGGGAGAGTGAAAGAGAAGAGAGAGAAGGAATCGTACCTGTCGAAGGCAACGGTGGCGACGGCGATGGACTTCTCCGGAGAATGAATCGTACCTGTTCTTTTTTCTTTTTTCTTTTGTGAAGAAGATGGGGGAGAAAAGAAGAAAAAAAAGAAAAGGAAGAAGAGCGGGAAAACAAAATGATAGGGGAATTCAAGTCCCAGGGGGGTGGGGAGGGTTTCAAAAAGTGGGCTTTGAGGGAATTCAAAACCTTTAATTTGGGTAATCGAATTCCCTTAAAACGCGAACCAAACACTAAATAACGGAAGAAAGAGAATCGATTCCGTTTCCCTTTCCTGATTACCCCCAACCAAATGCCCCTTAGGCAGTGTTTGGAAGAGCTTAAAAAAGCTGCTTATGGGCTTTTTCACCGCAGAAGCACTTTTTTTAATGTTTGGATATCCTGCTTCTGCTTTTTTTCGGCTTAAAATAAGCTGAAATAAGCAGAAGCCCAGAAGCAGGTTCTGGGGTGCTTTTAGAAGCGGTGGCATTTTTGCAATTTTGAAGAAGATAATTTTTTTCCTAAAATACCATACCTGCCCACTCATTCATAAAATACCCTAATCTTTTGCCATTTTGAAGAAGCAGAACCCCACCTGAAACCCACGGCCGCCGCCGCCCAAATCACGGTGTTCCCCACCACCCTCTCCCGCCCACTCACCGCCCCAACCAAGCCTCTATTCCCCACTCACCGCCGCGCCCAAATCGCGGCGTTCCCCACCACCCTCTGCGTTGTGTTTGGCTTCAACACACTCAAAAACTTTCTGCATCAGTAAGCTTTCTTTCCCTATTCTTGTTCTAAACTTTTGCATTTCTTGTTTGGTATTTTATGAGGGTTTTGCAACAGAAACTTATTTATGTAGTAAAATAAGCTGATATTTCCCGCTATGATCTTCTCCTGGTCTTCTTTGGAAAGTAATAAACGTTTATTATTTTATTCGGAATCGGATATTAATTCTTGATGATAAGTAATTAATTTTTGATTTGGGTTCTACATGAGTAGCTCCAGTGAACTGTATTTACATGCTTCGAATAACCTGAATTAGTTTGTTTAGTTGAAGTTTGATCAACGATGTTGTGAATTTAAATCTGATGTGGATTGCTGGGATGGATGTTAAAAATTCGAAGTTTGAGAATTTACTTGAACAGTGGAGAATGAGTAATCAGATGAACTGAGACATTTAAGGAGATTTCTCATATTTGTTATTATTTAACTCACTAATTGCTTTGAGATATAATGTTTATCATCATTGATATTCGAATGGAAGTTTGAGTTACTGCTAGCCTGCTGTAGGATGAAGAAGATATATTGTTAGTGAATGTTAAAAAAGTAAAGGGGAAGTTTGAGTTGAGATATAATGTTTATCATCATTTGATTAATTGTTTGTGTATATGATGCTAGTGTTGATATTGTGAATATGTTTGGACTTGTGCTGCTTGTTATTTACATATAACTATTGCTACAACATTTTGGTGTAGTTATGGACTCTCATTATGTGTGCAAGAGGTGAATTCTCGAAATCGACCCGGTAGTCACTTCAATAAAAATGGTTGGGATAATCTAGTAAACAAGTTTACTAGATTAACAAGTCGCAAATATACGCGAAAACAATTAAAGAACAAATGGGACACAATGAAAAAAGAATGGGGTCAATGGAGATCAATGCTTCGCGGGGAAACAGGTCTTGGTTGGAATCATGAGAAAGGCACAATTGATGCAAGTCCAGAATGGTGGCAGCAAAAGATACAGGTATTGTATCATGCCTGTCTACATTTATATGAATACAGTATATTGCGTGAATAAATATGATATCATTATTGCATCTCTGAACTATATATAGAAACTCATTTTTTCCCCTCAATTGCTAAATATGTATACATTAGGACTTAGGAATGTTAAATTTGTTATTCAACCTATTCCCTTAATACATAAATAATCGATTTTGTACTAATTAATAGTATATCTTATTCCTAATTTATTTTGATTATCTGTAGGCAAATCCTGAAGCAGCCAAATTTCGAGATAAAGGTCCTATGATGATATCAGAACAAGAAATTTTATTCTCTGACGTGATGGCTAGTGGGGCAACTATATGGTCTCCTTCTGTTGGAGTGTTGCCTCCGAACATGCAAGATACTCAACAAGATAATTCCTCTTCAGAACACCTAGATGATCTCCCTCAGTCAGAGCCTCAAGTAACATCACGTGTTGAAGTAGATACTGAAACAAGCCAAGGGAAAAAAAGAAAAAGCATCGAGTTCCTATCACGGTTGAGTAAAAAGAAACCTAAGAAGGCTACTGCAGCTGATAAGATTGCAAAAGGTATCGAGATATTGGCTAGTAGAATGCAACAGAGGGATGTAGCAATTACTGAATCCTCTAGCATTGGAAAACAATTCAGCATACAAGAGTGTCTAAACATTTTGCGAAGGATGCCTGAAGTTGAGGAAGGTGGTGCATTATTTTTGCTTGCGACGACTAAGCTTTTTCTGAAACCTAACGAAAGAGAGATGTTTATTTGCTTGGAGAAGGATGAAGTACGCTTGAAGTGGCTAGAGAGCCAAATGGAACGAGATGCAAAACGCAGGAGTACTTAAATTTTAGTGGCTGCTTTACTATGAGACTTTTTTTAATATAATGAGCTCCTTTAGTGGTTTGCAATTTTTTTTTGGGACAGTCATGCTCTTTAGGTGATGTATTGACATTGATGTTATTAATTCCAGTGGCTGATTTTTGTTTTATCTATATGATGTTAAGTGCGTATTATTTAGAGGGATGATTGATGTTAGAATAGTTTTAAAAAAATACTTCGTCTTTTTCTTTTTCGAGAATGGTTGGAGACTTTTGTTGTTTAAACTTATGTGTTGCAAATTTTACAATAAACTAATGTTATTAATTTAAAAGTCTACGTGTGATCATTATATGTATAGGAAAAAAAATTAAGAAGAAAATATATTGTTAATGAATGTTAAAAAAGTAAAGGGCAATTATGGAATTTACTATTAAAATAAAATAAAAAAGCTGCTTATGAAAGTATGTTGCAAACACTAACATAATAGCTTTTTCTAAAATTAAGCTGCTTTTTAATGGACAATCCAAACACTGGCAGCTTTTACTTAATAGAAACTTTAAGCAGCTTTAAGCACAAGCAATTAAAAGCTGCTTAAATAAGTTGTTCCAAACACTGCCTTAATGTGCCGTCCACATATATCATATTATTTTCTGTTCTTTTGCAAAACAACCATGCAATCATTTCTACTTCTATGATATATATAAGCCACACATCTTATTTTATACGAGTTCATCGTGACCATTCATCAACATCCATGGCGATTCAAATACTCCTCTCTTCCGTCATTTCAGTACTTTCAGTTTCTTGCTTCAAAATCTCCATACTCAAATGCTCTCTAAAATTTTATATCTGCATATTTTACGAAGTACATTTAGCGCATTTTGTTTTCCTTCTCACATTAAGCCATGGTTTTTCATGACGGCACCAAAGGAACAACCATAAAATATCACGGAGTGACCGTTTATCTTGTATTTGTAGAACAAGAGTGATTTTCTCCCTCATATCACCTATGACTCTCCATTCTACTTCAGCACTGGAGTGGTTGATTTTATAGACTCGATATTTGAGAAGCTTCAGCGCTCTAGTCTGAAGCGATTTCTCACAGCGGAACGCGATGTCCTAATTCCTGGACATGTCCTTGTGTTCTTCTTCTATTTTAAGATCGAAGATGGAAAGCTCTCTCGAAGTTCAATGTTTTTAGTCAACAACATTCTAAGGGAAAAGTTATTAAGTTCCATGTTATGGAAAGCCTTCAAAAGTTCTTAAAGCTGCCAAACCAAGGCGTACTACACTACAACTATATGGCTAAGAATGAAGATGCTTGTCTCGAAGTGTTTATTGGTGACCGTAAGGCGAAGTTCAAGAGTCAAGAAGAACACTCTGAAGGCCAGATATAGGGGACTTCTACACATCCTCACTCATTGGCTTCTAGGGAAAGCTGGTTCCCTTAATCAGCTTTCCAAATCTGGGTTGAGAATGATGATGGACATTGTGGATGTCGTGGAATTAGATTAGGCCAATCACAGACGACCAAGTTCCCTGACGTACTGATGGGTTCTGTCTCCTAGGGCATTACCTTCAAATGGGCAACAAAAATTTCGTACCTACTGGTTTGAGTTGTTGAGTCAATGGGACTCATAGTGATTCAGTGGTGAACAACCACTGTTTACGATCAAAATAAGATGACAAAATTCCTACATAGACACAAGATGCTTCAGGCCATTGGGGCAAAGGTTGGAGAACCATCTCTTGCTGAAGAGACTGGGGTAAAGCTTGAAAAGGCCAAGAAGGCCCCTCAGCAGAAAGGACAGAAGCATGCTGATAAAAAGGCTCAGCTTAAACCCAAGAGTCAGAGTAAGAAAAGATCAAGAGAACAGGCTTAGATCGCTCAGCCTTATCTGGGTTCCAAGCGAACATGAAAAGACACAGGCACCAGCTGACCCCAGATTCCACTGAGGTGGAAATCAAGAAGCCATACCTGGCTGGGTCCTCTCGACAAGAGACTCTAGCCTTACTGGCACAAACACTTGATTTTGTCACTGAACCAAATGTTCAGATAAGAAAAACGAAGCAAACTACCGATGAACTAGAGATTGTTCCAGCTAGGGAGGCACACGAACACGGAGAAGGTTATGCTCACGTGTCAAAACCTGAGATGGAAGGCACTGACACTGCCGCTGTGAGTAAGCTTATTGCTAGCTCCGAATTCCTTCAACCAGAAGGACTTCTTCCTTCATCCTTTGCTCCAACTGAGCCGTCAACCCATGATCAGGAGAAGAGGACATAGTTCCCATGACTATCGACACCACAACTGAGCCGAAGCATGTCGAAGTTGATAAACATGTCGATGATCCCAACATTCCTAACTCTTCAGCTCATCTCTCTGAAAAAGCTCCTGGCAAGAGGCCAATTACCGAAGAAACTTCAACTATAGAGACTCATGAAGACTCTGACGATAATCTAGAGCTGGAGATAGTAGAGCTTCAGCCTTTAGTTTTTCTTGAGCCGAGAGATCCCCTCTCACTCACCAAATTCTTTAACTTCATATCAGTGGCTCCAGTTGAACAAATGCTGGAGGAGTCATCTGATACTAAGGATCTTCCATATGATGATGATGATCAGGAGACGATATCACTGGAGATGTCTCTCCTTACTCAGGTTCAATCATCTGACTTCACTCATGTACTGACTTAGTACATGATCTTCATAAATATAAAGAAGTTCATGAGGTTGCAGCCCATGCACAAATGATGATCAACCTTCAGACTCTGTGGACAGCGGAGCAGATGGCAGTGTACCATACCTACACTGCTAACAAATTTATCAAAGAGGAAAGACTACTTCAGTACCTTCTCCTCTTCAATCACCCTGATGACTTGCGCGATGAAGAGACGTTCTAGGCTGCTATCCAGCTCTTGATCTCCAAGGCTATCGCACACCCCGATCTGATATCTGATGCCAAAAATGAAGACGACAAAGATGATTTAGCGAATGGGGAAAATGAGGATAAAGTTGAGACGGAGAAGGATATTCCCCATCCTGAACACCCTACTGAGTCTATTTCTGCTGTTCTTCCGGCTCAAACCCTACATCAGATTGACTCCACACACAAGAGGGTGTTCACTCAAATTGGATAATGAAACAATCTAAGATTATTTCACCACTCAAATTGGATAATGAAACAAGCTAAGATTAACTGAAAAAATACACTAGATTTCAAGATAATTTCGAGATATTGTTCGACATCTACTATTTTTTCAGGTAAAAGAAAAGAATAAATGGGCGGTCGGGCGAGCACTCCTAGAGGTGTTACGATATACCGAAAAATTGGTAAATCACATATATACTATACCGAAAAAATACCAAATTTTCGGTATATTGTAATTTTCGATACGGTATAACATCGTACCAAAATTTCCCGGTACAAAAATGATATGAGATGTTCCATTCTGTTATATACCGAAGTTTTGAATAGTAAGGTATACGTACCGAACACCGCTAGGCGCTGCCACCCATCATCCACCATGGAGGGTTGCTAAAAAATTATTCATTTTAATTTTTAAAACATATAACTGGTGTATGCAAATTGTAATGGGGACGGTTTTTCCCAACACTCATAGTCTTCATTAAGTTTCGGATTATAATAGATAATAACAAGGAAATGTGTATCCCATGCCTATTAGTGTAAAACTTTTGTAAAGTGCATATTTTTCACAAATTCAACCATGTATGATTTTTTTCCCTTTACTTTTTATATCCATAATGCCCTCTATGTTGAAACTGAAACATTCAATTTTGAAGATAAACACTTTACAAAATCAATTAAAATTTAAATAATCCTATTAATGTTTCTTGTATAGTTTCATCAATTGGGGTTTTCTGAGTTCTTTTGGGCCCATATATGGGCTGTGAGCAGAATAGGTCCTATTCCTTCTAGTGTTGGTTTTAGAGATAGCAATAGTTGGTTACTAATATGATATACTTCATATAACTGATTTCGAATATACTCTTTGGAAATTATGTGTTGTTCTCTGTTTAAATATTGTATTCCATCTCGTATTATAAAACGTGAAATCATCAATATATACTCAAAACATTCCTAAACCTCACTAATTATATTTAATGATCAAATTCAGTAACTACACATGACAACAATCTAACGTAATTTTGTTTGGGAATAATGGGTTTTCTAGCTATTATGGACTTGGATGTTACATCGTATTGTTAGCCTTTGTGGTTTAGTATTCTGTATACGAAGTCAGAAATACCATTTATCTAGTTGCGCACATGTGATAGTAAATGCGGGTTGTTTTTCTAGTTAAAAAAAGAGGGGAATGTCAAGAGTATACATTTCCATGTTTGAAAATGCAAAAATATACAAACTTTTCCATAAATGCAATAATATACAAATGACCCTACTTCACCTCCAATGTGTGTGCAGTGTGTGTGCAGGTGTGTATGCAGTTTGTGTCGGAATCTTTTTCTTGAATATGTAGTCTCGAAATTAGCAAAATAAAAGTTGGTGATTTTTTTTAAAAAAAGCTAAAGTTATTTTAAAAAAAATTCTTTAATTGAATATTTTCGTAAAACAAAAAAAACTAAACATATTCGTTTAAATATTTTAAAAACCCGAGTCGACCACCGCCGCCGAAAATTTTATATTTTAAAAACCTCGTCGAAAATTTTATATTTTTGTATATTTAATTTAATTTAACGAAAATTTAATATTTTGTTAATTTAATTTATGAATTGAATTTGAGGAAATTTTAATATTTTAGTAAATTTAATTTACAAAATTTATGCAATTTTGATAATTTAATTTAAGCAATTTCATTAATTTAATTTAGGCATTTTCGTTAGACAATTTCGAGAATTTATTTTTTGCAATTTCATTAATTTAATTTAGGCAATTTCATTAATTTAATTAGGCAATTTTGATAATTTATCGAAAAACCGGTTTTGTTAATTAGGTAATTTTGTTAATTTAATTAGGAAATTTTGAAAATTTAATTTAGGAAATTTTTGAATCATAATTTAATTTAGGCACCTTCCGATCGATCGGTTATAATTAAAAATATATATATATATATATACATAAATTAAAAAAAAATTATTTGTGCCCGATCGGACGAAAATAAAATTATATATAAAATAAAAAAAATTATATGTGCCGATCGATCGGCATCGGCACTATATATAAAAATATACATAAATTTTAAAAAAAATTATGCGATCGATATAAAAATATATATAAAAATTATACGTGCCGATCGATAGGCACAGCCCGATCGAGCCCGATCGATCGGGCACATATAAATATATATAAATATAAATATATATAATAAAAAATTATACGTGCCGATCGATCGGCACAGCCCGATCGATCGGCACAGCCCGATCGATCGGCACTAGATATAAAAATATATAAATTTCGTAAATTAAAAAAAAATTATACGTGCCGATCGATCGGCACAGCCCGATCGATCGGCACATGATACATAATATTTAAAAAAAAATTAAAAATATTTATATATATATATAAATGTCGTAAATTAAAAAAAATTAAAAAAATATATGTGCCGATCGATCGGCACAGGCCCGATCGATCGGCACATAAATTACATAATATTAAAAAAAATTTATAAATATATATATATATATATATATATATATATATATAAATGTCGTAAATTTTAAAAAAAAAATTATACGTTCCGATCGATCGGCACAGCCCGATCGATCGGCACGATATATAATATTTAAAAAAAAATTATAAATATATATATATAAATGTCGTAAATTTAAAAAAAAAAAAATTAAAAAAATATATGTGCCGATCGATCGGCACACAAATTACATAATATTAAAAAAAATTATAAATACATATATATATATAAATGTCGTGAATTTAAAAAAAAAAAAAAAATTATACGTTCCGATCGATCGGCACAGCCCGATCGATCGGCACGATATAATATTTAAAAAAAAATTATAAATATATATATATAAATGTCTAAATTTTAAAAATATATATATATATATATATGTGCCGATCGATCGGCACAGCCCGATCGATCGGCACACAAATATATAAATATTAATATATATAAATATAAAATATTTATATATAAATATTTATATAATATTTCATAATATAAAATATATATATATAAAATATATATAAATACAATAAAATATATATATATAAATATACATATATATATATATATATTCATAAATAAAAAAAAATATATATATATATTATTAGCACACACACACACCGACACTAAACACACACACACCATCGGCACACACACACACCACACTTCGGCACACTCAAATCGGCACATTGAATCGACGGCACCAAAGCTACTTACATCGGCACGCCTAAGATCTTTCAGACCGCTCGAAACCGCTCGTAATAATGGAAGAGGTTAGTATTTATTTTGAAATAAAATTAAATTTTAGATGTGAAATTAATGTATAATTACATGTTTAAAAGTGGTTTTTTATGAAATATATATGTTGGGTTTAGTGTGTATAATATAGATTTGTTTAGATTGGGTGAAAATTGGTGAAATTGAGGTAGAAATCGCCGGAAAAAATGGTTGAAGCGACGGCGGCTGATACTCACTGCCGACCGGTCTGACCGGTCTGAACCGGTCTGACCGATCAGCACGCCCATGAGTCATTGTTCTGTAGAAACCACGCCCATGAGTCAGACACGATCAGTAGGTCACCGCTCGAACCGTACACTCGCTTAAGATTCTGTAGAAACCACGCCCATGAGTCATTGTTCTCAATTGGTCCAATGCCACATGGCGAGCGGTACAAAGTCGTTCGTTGCGGTCTTTTAGTAAGCTGCAAAGCAAAGAGAATGCCGGTATTCTTTCCCTTCAGGTGAGTTCCATCAACTACAATCACCTTCCTTAAATGCCACATAAATGCGGGGATGACTGGCCCCATGCAACAAACGCGTACTCGAACCTCCCGTCGTCGTCGACACGAAGATTAGTTACCGTTCCGGGTTTACCCGCTTCAACATGTGCAAATATCGAGGGAGCATCTTGTACGAGTCTTCGTGACTCCCATAAATCAATTGAATCGCATTATTTCTAGCACGCAGGGGCCTTATAATACTCCACCTTCACACCAAATTTCGGACGCATCTCATTGATCATGTCTCGAGGTCGCAACATCGTTCCCTCCATACGCATTCTTTGCCCAAAATAGGCTCCAGATAGTCTTCGCAGCAATGCTGATCGGTCCGGCATTATCAAAGTCGTGATCGACATTCGTGCTCCGGCACAAAATCGTAAATTGTCCAATACATACCATTATGTCGTGCACGTACTACGAATGGACAAAGATCGCCCAACGGACATTCAAACCACCGATACCGAGGACTTGCCCTCTTCACTTTATAAGACCGTCGACACTCTAAATGCCGGAGACCAACGGCTATTGTTAGGGCGTCCTTCGTCCAAAAGATGTTGCCGTTTCCGAGAATGCCCTCTTCAATCTTCTCTATATCCGTACAACCAATGACACCGCTTGACTGGCGGAATAATTGGCACTAGCCAATTTCGACTTCGTCAACAACTTCATTATCTTCGTCTTGTAGGGCAACCGCTCCGTTCCGTGGCCGCTCTAGAAGTGTCATTAGCCGGTTTAAACCGCCTTCCCCACGAATCCATGATGCAAACTCATACATGGTTCCATAAAAGTTTTTAGCGACAACATGTTCGTCTTCCTCATCCTCTTCCTCTTCCTCTGCCGTATAATCCTCGTCATACGTATCATCATCATCATCGTTATTATCATTCGCACCTTGATCCCGCTCGTTCTCGCTTCTTCTTGCTCCTATTGTTGCTCTTCTTCTTCTTGCTCCGGTTGTTGTTCTTGCCTTCCAAACTCATATGCGGCTCCGCTTTGACCATATGCATCACCAAACATATTTGGGAAACTAAATTGGTAATCAAATGAAGGGACGTAATCTCCTTGTTGTGATGTTCAAGCACGATCACCGTCAAAACGACGCAAACAAGTTGGATCGGTCTCTAAGTTGATAAGTCGAACCAAGTCATCATCCGTCATCATTAATGACTTAATCAACTTTCCGGATCCAAGATGCTCCAACGAATAAAGCGCATAGGGGGTAAGCCGCGAGTTAATTTGTGTACGGGCTTCGATGCTTGCCCTTAAGGATAACAATGTTAATTGGTCGATCCGAAGTGGGGCAAGCTGTTCATCCCCACCTTTGTAATCTGAACCCAAGAAACAACCTCCATACTTTACGATTACACGTGTCCGGGTAGCCATCCGGAAAGAATTAAAAAAGAAAAAACTATCTTAGTACTCCGCAAAAACCAAACTTAGTACTCCGTAAACAACACATAAGATAAGCTAACATGCGGAGAGCAAAGATAAGCTAACATGCGGAGAACAACACATAAGATATTTTATAACTAATAATACGTACATATTTACTCCTCGAATCAAGCAAAATCAAGAAAAAAATTCGTTCAAATCAAGCATAGATATTTACCCTCAAATAAAGCAAAAATCATACGTATATATTTACCCCTCAAATCAAAGAAAATCATACGCCCTCAAAATAATACATAGATATTTACCTAAAATCAAGCAACAAATATAACAATTTATGGAATAGGTTACCTTTAAAATTGTTTCACACTCTCGCTCCCTCGCTCTCGTTCTCTCTCGTGTTTAAAGGACCCTCGCTCCCTTGCTCTGAAATAAAATTTTCGCTCTCTCGCACCCTCCGTGTCTTGCTCTCCTTGTTATAGAGTTCAATTTTTTTGCATCTGAAAATAATCATAGAAGAGTATCTCGTGTTGCGTGTGAAGAGGAAAAGAATCAGATTCCTCCTACTGTGTATAGAGTTCAGTTTTTTCTGCAACTTTATTGCATGTCACTAGGTAAAAAGGTAAGTGAATATCTTTTCCAGATTTTTTTTCTACGTAAATATACTATTTACAGAAAATTCTTGATTAAAAAACTAAAAAAAGCTGCATGAGGACGAAATTATTCTGCATGCATGAAGACAAAAAAGGCTGGCATGAAAATAAAAATGTAAAAAAAAAATAAAAATGCTCCGATCGATCGGACTTAAAAAAATTGGTCTGATCGATCGGCCTATATTTTATTTTTAAATTATAAAAAAAAAATTTAAATGTTGTCCGATCGATCGGCCAAGGCCGATCGATCGGACCATATTTTATTTTAAATGCTATATGTCCGATCGATCGGCCAAGGCCGATCGATCGGACCATATTTTATTTTTAAATTATAAAAAAAATTTAAAATGCTGTCCGATCGATCGGCCAAGGCCGATCGATCGGACCATATTTTATTTTAAATACCATATTTTATTTTTAAATGCAAAAAAGAATACGTTTTTTTTTTATAATTTAAAAGGCTGCAGAAGGAAAAAAAAATCAAAGTCAACAGAGAATTAAATAACTAAAAGACAAGACATTCTCTGCAAAGTAAGAGGAAATAGAAAACCTATTAACCTACCTAACTTTATAGGTTTCAGATGACAAAATGTACATTTTTACAATTATGGAATCTCATGTATATTTTTGCATTTTCACATGTTTGTTTTGTACATTTCTTCACATCCCCTTTAAAAAAAACTGAAAAAAGACTACTTGAATTTGTATATGCATTTCAGTCCAATGATCAACTGGTCCATGTTTTCGAAATTAAAATATGCCTGCCGTATAGTAGGCCGCCTACACTTACGCATGTCTAGCAAATAAGCAAGTCAGTATCGCAGAGCTGAATATCTTAAACTTTTCCAAACTCCAAGGGATAGAGGATTGGTTAATTCTTTTTTCTACCCGACGAGAAACATCTGAATTAATTAATTATTGACGTGAGCTTTCAGTAATTTATTCATACATAATAGTTTGTAAATTAAAAATATAAACTACCATAAAACCCCGACTTAAAACATCGATAAAATTCAAATATTTTTCACCACAAAAATGGATCAAGATTTTGAAGAAAGTCAACCGTCAATTCCGGGTGCTGCGTGGTATTTATTAGACATGCAGATGTTCACTTTTAGCATTAAATGGCATTCATCAATTAGCCAGCCCGTGGAGCCGGAACTAATTACAACTATATATATATTTTTTTTATTAAAATATATTTATGTCGAATTAAAGACATAGGAGTAATAATTAATAAGATCAATTTTGTCGCCTAACACCTAATTTTTTTATTTACGATTTACCTATCCTTTTTAGTACGTAACTATTACACAAGAATCGAGTGGAAAATTAAACTCTTATTACCAAAAGTCAGATGGTTTGGCCTAACATTTTGTAAGGCAACAACAGAATCTCTCGGATCTCGAAGTTATTGATATTATTGACTCCTTTTCTTGCACTTGTATGCTCTAAAGAGAAAATATATGTTTGAAAGAGAAAAGAAAGTTAAATTAACGTAGGAAAAAAGTGAGAAACAGACATTCATTGCAATATGCACGCATGCATGTTTTGAGTTTTTGATGTTTCAATTACATTTCAAGCATGTTTGGTTGCACTATTGTGCCTACTTTAGGTGTCCCTCCAACATCACCTTTTTCTCTTTTAACCTTTCAACGTTATTGTTGCATATAAAGATTATATAATTTTCTTACTAAATTTAATACTGGTATAATTATCTACAAATTATGCGGTAATTTGAAATGATCTCTAGTCGTAGATTGTGCTTTCAATAATGTTGTGTTCATAGTGCACTCACTAATACAAAAGTTGGGACATAATTTTATGAATCGTCACTTAGACGTAGTTGAATTCTTAGCTTAGTCAGGAATGAAAATTAAGATTAAAATTACCAAAAGACTAATAAAAGCGAATGTTTCCGTAAATTATATGAACATATGCCCCAAAGTAGTTGGTTTATAAGTAGAACAAGATAAATCAATCTTGTTTTGTTTATGCAGAAGCAAAGGGCCCATAAAAGATTTGTCCCAACTTTTAAAAACATAATTTGATCAGAAACCCACTAATTTCTACAAATTAACGTTGTTTTAAGTGTCACTCGTGCATATACTTTATGGAGGTGACCGCGGAATGTGATCCTTGGTCACTAGTTAGACCATCGATTTTTTTTTGTTTTGGTGATGAGGAAAATTTATAATTGCAATTGAATGTGTATGTAGATATAAATGCAATTGTTATGTTATATATACTCCCTCTGTCCCGCTATTTCTGTCCTACTTTGCGCTTTATCGAGTACGTCCCCGTTATTTCTGTCATCTTTCCTAAAATAGTAAAAATTACTTTTAAACATAAAATAAAGTGGATCCCCTTACTCACTAATCAACCCCCCACATTCTTATACTCTCTCTCTTCAAAAATTTATCTCTCACTCGATTATGTTCCGCTCCGAACTTAGAAAATTATGATTTTTATCTTTTTGAAAACTTTATATTATTTCTTCAAATACAATATAAAAAAAATATAAAAAATAAAAATCGATTGCCTTTCACCAGTCTTGCAAAAATTTGGATAATTCTCATTTCTTTCCACCAACCACTCCTCGAAAACTGTGCAATTTTCTTTATACAATTAAAACTCATAAAATACACACTAAATTAAAATTTCTTAATCTCCGTGCCGAAGTCAACTGAGACGTTTTTAGCGGGACGGTGGGAGTATTTTTCAGTGGAATATTGTAACCAATGGTTACTTACGGCTTACATGATTCAAACACGGATAATTTATAAAAGAGAATGTGCCAATTTTACTAGGTCAAAGTTTTCTTTTTTTTTTTAGTTTTTATTTTTTTTTAAAAAGAATATATTTAATTTTTCCAGTTTGCTATAAATAATAAAATAACACTATATAGTACTTGTGAAAAAAAAAATCGAATCGATCCTGTTGGGAGTTGGAAATAATTGATTACCTTAACACAAGGATGGGGACGCGCCTCCATTTCTTGTCAAACCTTCACACGATGCGAGATAAACTCGGTTTTGAGGCAAAAGAAAAGCTCAAAATCCCTTCAAGAAATCAATAATATCGCATTTTTTAAAATAAAGATGAAAATTTACAATTCTTGAAGTATATTGAAGTAAGAGTTTGTATTGCAATGAAAAATCCACGCCTGGATCTTATATAATACTCCGTCTATCTCATAAATCTTGTTCTTTTTCTTTTCGGCACGATTATTTAAGAAAATTGTTAATTGTGTGGAAACTTGTGAATTTTAAATTAGATTCAAATGTGATTTATATGATGAAACTTGTGAATTTTAAATTATTTATTATTTTAGTTTGGATTATTTGATGTTTTATTTGAGTATGGTTCTAATTTTTTATGTTTATTTGGGCAAAAATTTATAATAAGACCCATTTAATTTGTTTAATTATTTCATAATTTATACTACTTTATAAAACCATTAAATATTTAGTTAAAGTTATTAATTTAATTTATTTGTACACAATAAAAATATAATTTTAAAAATAAAAAATAATTAAAAAAATGGAGGGTTATGCCTGCCCCCAAACCCCAAAGCTCGAAGTTGGGTCGGACTTCATATATTTACGACCCGACAAGATGTGGGGGGTTTGGATGGGCCCGAAAAATAGGGTTGCCCCGATGGACCCGGGGTCGGGACTCGGGCCATTTTACCATAACTATGCTCTTGAGCAATAGGCTAGCTGCATACCATACAAATAGGGTTGCTTAACTAACCCGAATCGTTGGGGTTCGGTTAATTCAGGGGCGGAGCCCCCGGAAAAAATTTTAGAGAAAAGAGAAAGAAGAGATTGGAGAAGAGAAAGAAGTTAGAATGTAGAAAATGGGGAAGAGAAAGGAATGAAGATGACTCACAGTGTAGTGTAATTGGTATTCCCACTTCTGCGTAAGTTTTGGAGAAAGGAACCGTGGGAATACAAATGAAGAAGAAAAAAAAATAAAATTGAAATGAACTTGTTAAAAAATAAAAAGAGAGAGAAAGGAGAAACTGCAAAAGAAATTAAAAAAGAAATGAAGAAATTTGGAAAAGAATAGAAAATAAATATGAATTAAGGAGAAAAAAATCTAAATACGGTTGGAAAAAAAAAAAGAACATGGAGAAAATATGCTAAATGAAGGGAATTGAACCCGGGTCGCATGGAGAAAATATGCAAAGTTCAACCACTCGGCTAATGGTCAATTACTCAAATTTAATTACTAATGCTAACCAAGGGCATTAAGGAATTATAATAGCAAAGAAAAAAAAATGCTATGGAAGGGATTTGAACCCAGGTCGTATGGAGGAATATGGAGAGTTCAACTACTCTGCTAATGGTCCTTTTCTTTAACTTAATTACTAATGCATGTATTTACCTGAAATCTGTACTGGGCTGGAGCCAGTACAGCTAACCTATACATCCGCCCCTGGGTTAATTGATTAAGCGAATTTCAATTAATTAAGGTGGTATCGGTAATTGATTTCTTGATGAAAACGGTAACGGTATTAACCGATGGACTGAATTGAATTTAATGAGCAACTAAATTTATTAACCGAACTGAATTTTGGTTAGCAACTTATTAACCGTGGTAGCAACATATTTTACAACTAAAATGCTTCTTAATTCTTAGTTCTTTGACTTCTTTCCCATTCCCAAATTACCATGAAGCTCTAAATCCAAATTCGAAAAATCCCGACATCTCGTATCTCCTCGTTCATAATCGTTCCCGTTCGTTGTTCGATGGTCTCCAGTCTCGACCAATCATTCATTTTCCTCATCAATTCGCCAAATGGCCCATATCCCCTAACTCCTCCTTCTGGCTCGGTCTTGTTTAGTCACTCCTCCTCCCAGACCGACACAATCTCCTCCCGCTCCTCCAGCTTCACAACTCTGCCGCCTCCACCTCCACCTCCACGGTCCAACTTCGCCGCCATCAGGAAATCCCGTAGTCATGGGGCTTCCGTAACCAAGGCGAAGGTTGTGCCCACACTGTTCTGTCCATTACAGTTTTACTGAGGCGATTATACTTAAACTTGTTTTAATATTCTTATTGACTGTATTGATCAACTGAAATTGACGAACATCTGAATTGAATTGTGTTAATTATGGACTGGCCGTCGGTTGGACTGTGTTAACCGAATAACCATCAGTTAAATTTCGGTTACAGGATTTGTGGGTTAATCAAGTATTGTTAATCGAAATTCAGTATCGATTAACCCACACCCAAACCGATTAACAGACCTACATACAAAATATACAAATCGCATTAGATTAATTATTTATGACAGAGCCACACTATCACACAACAACTCTATCACTTTTAGCTATAAGATTATCACGTGATTAAGTTATTCATAGGTCCCGGGACATATGCAATCATTTTTCTTGGTAAAGGCCTCAATAGTTCAATTGCTTTGAGTATTAGTCACCCAAACCTTTTTATTAGTTTGATTACTTGGAAAAGTGGGATAGATATATTTTATTCAAACGAATATTCTGTATTCCTATAGTATTTTACAGTATACATCATTTCTACATAACAAATGTCTTGAGTAAGAACATATCATTATACACTCTACAAATGGTCAAGTAAAAATAAAATATAAATCACTCCTCAAGTCAAGTGTAAGAATATACGGTAAGAACCGCTTCACATTTTATTTTTCCTCTAACAAGAAATATTCACAATCATTAGTTTAAAGTAGTTTTTGGAAGAGCTTTTATAAGCCGCTTTTAGTTACTTACGTTTAAAGTTGTTTTTAAGCTGAAGTTGTTAGTATTAGCAATAGTAGAAAAAAAATAGTTTAAATTTAGAGAGTCGTTTTGCAAATACTCTTATAAACTGTTTTTCAATTTTTTTTAACTTCTGCTTTTAGAAAGCACCCCTAATCAGCTTATGGGCTTCTGCTTATTATAATTTATTTTAAGCACAAAAAAGTAGAAGCACATATTCCAAACATTAAAAAAAGTGTTTAAAAAAAAAGTATAGAAACAACTTTTTTGAGTTATTCCTAACAATACATAAATGCTATATATATATATAGTATCTTCAAATTCAGCTATTGATTGTACTAAATCAATAGTTAAGATTTATTCCTAAACTTTACTAAGGTAATGTTTGGAAGAGCTTTTATAAGCAGCTTTTAGTTGCTTATGCTTAAAGTTGCTTAAAATTGTTGTTAAGCAAAAGTTATTAGTGTTTGAGACAGTAGAAAAAAACAGCTTAATTTTAGAAAAAACAGTTTTGCAAACACTGTTATAAGCTGCTTTTCAGTTTTTTTTACTTCTGCTTTTAAAAAGCACCATCTGACCAGCTTATGGGCTTCTGCTTATTCTGGCTTATTTTAAGCACAAAAAAACCAGAAGCACTTATTCCAAACATTAAAAATTATGTTTTTGCGGTCAAAAAGCCCAAAAGCAGCTTATTTAAACTGTTCCAAACACTACCTAAAAGTATGGGTCCGGCTCATTTGAAAAAACAATTTAAATAAATGCTTATGACATAGTATAATTCACTTTTTATATAATAATAATAATCTCCATCTACAAATATTACTCCCTCTGTTCGTTATAAGTGTCCACATTTTCTAATTAAGTCGTCTCATTATAAGCTTCCATTTTTCAAAAATAGAAAAAAATATTTTTAAACATAAAATAAAGTGGGTTCCCTTTATTTACTACTCAACCCACATTTGTATACTCTCCCTTCAAAAATCTTTCTCATACATGATTTCGTTCCACTCCGAAGTAAAAAAATTATAATTTTTTATTTTTTGAAAAACTTTAAATTATTTCTTCTATTATAATATGAAAAAAAAAATATAGAAAAAAAATGATTGTCTTTACTAGCTATTGAAAAAATTTGGATAATTTTCATTTTCTCTTACCAATCAGTCCTAAAAAACTATGTTAATTCTTTAATACAATTAAAATTTATAAAATATACACTAAAATAATTTATTTTAATTTTCGTGTCGAAACTAAATTGGACGCTTATATCAGGACGGAGAGAGTAATAGAATTCATTGTGGGAGGTGGGTCGTAGTCCACCTACGTGTGAGTAAATTGTTATTATTTTTATTTTGCTTCAAGTTTTGACCTTGATGGCATGATTGATTATAGATGCATAAAGTGAGTGGGCCATGGTATGCACAAGCCAATGTCTCTCGGAGAAGGATCTATTTGCCTATGACTTTGTTCATTTGAATTTGATCATGAACCATGATTGCCAAATTTGAATTTAAGGAAAGACAGTCCTAATATGTTGAATTATGAATTACAAAAAGTATTCCCCTTTCCATTATATTTTCTAATTAATGTTCCTTGACGTAAAAGGGGCTTTTAATCATGTATATCTATTATTAGAACGACAAGGATAAGCATTAGAAATTTGGGGAATGGGGCACTTTTCCATGTAATCAATCTATAACTTGATATTTATTTTATTGTGTTTGTTTTTATAATTAATCTAAAATCTAATATTATTAATTTGTATTACTTACATCCCGCTATTTTTGTCATACTTTTTTCAACACGAAAATTAAGAAAATTAAATGATGAAGTATGAAAGATGAGTAGATGATAAAGTACGAGAGAGAAAATGTGTGAAAATAGATGATAAAGTAAGATGAAATGGTAAAATAAGAAAGAGAAGTTGATAAAGCAAGAGAAAGTAAGAGAGAGAAGATGATAAAATAAAAGAAAGTATGAGAGATGAGATGATAAACTAGAAGATATGATGAAAGTTATTTCAATACTGGGAAATGAGACGAAAATAAGGGACATTCATTTTGGGAAAGTGAGACAGTAATAGCCGGATGGAGGTAGTATTAAGATAATATTCAACATTAATTTCCAAACGAACAATTTCAACGTGTATTAAGAAAAATCGTAAAAATTGATTATATCTTAAAACTCTAACTAATGATGACAAGTCTAACAATATTCAATATATTGTTGGAATATAATTTTAATGATAATGTTTTGATTAACATCTCAAAACTAACTGATGATACACTAATAACAGTGTATAGCTATCAGGATTAGACAACTATGTTATTAGGATGTAACATTGTTTAGATTATGTTTTGTTCATGACCGCAGCACTACCTGATGGACTGTCTTGTTCCTGACCAAGAGTAGGGAAAACTGAAGTTGATCAGCATCGTGACTATTTGCATCAGTATCTATCTCGCAGTGATCCTGACTCCTTATCTCTTCAGGTCACCATTTCTGATGACAAGTCAGAGAGTTCGATCATTGACTAATCTATCTGTTTGTTCACAAGCGCAGCCGTAATAGTATGAGGTACTATTCCCGAGTTGATTTGGTCTCAACCACCGGACCTCTCTCATCCAATGAGATCGAGACACGTTTTTTAGAAGAATGTTCCGACGACAATCGCTCAGACTGACACTACTGACGGCATACCACGTTTGACCAACTTTAATCCAAATATTATTTAGACCGTAGCCTCAACCCTAGCTGCCTACATTATAGATCTATGTCCAACGGATCTATTATGTGGTGCATCTATAAATATTAAGAGCCTTGCTCCAGTCAAGATTTACGAGAATTATCGCAATATCATTTAAAAATTCAAGTGTTCAAATCTCACAAGAAATCCTAGCATAGTTGTGTTTCTTTCTTGAAGTTTAAGATTCTCTGTAAGTATCTAAAACATATTCATAGCTTAGTTTAGAATTAAGACGGTTCTGCATCTTTGTCAGGATCTTTCACAGTTGGAGAAAAACAAACCCAAATCCATCTCTTTTTAGAAATTGTAAAGTCTGTAGTGTGTTTGTTTTGTAAGGATTAGAAATCAAAGTCGATATAGATGAAGAAGACGAAAAAGAAGACTTGTAACAAACCCATGGATATTTTGTTAAAAAAATCCATTAGATTATGAGGATGAGTGAATGTAGGAGTATCTCCAAACCACTATAAATTTTGTGTCACTTTACTGCTTTATATTTTTACTGTTATGCATATTTCAGTTATCAATAACTCAACAGCATTATACAGTTACAAGCGTACACACGTTTTCATAAAAGGTTTTAAAAAACGAGAAGGATCTATACATTTCCGCATATAAACTATCAGTAAATTATTCAGGTTGTCTAGTTTAAAACACTGACCCTCATTGTTATCAAACGCAGAATCTAACACAGATGTAATCCCTATACATCTGTTTTCTCGCTTTAGAGCTAATATCATATTTAAGCTAAGTAATGAGGGCGAGGCGCCACTGTGATTTACAGAAAGGGCCCCAGGGATAAATATTTCATGTTGAGACCATTAAGGGGGTGTTTGGAGTAGCTGAAGCTTATTGATAAGTGCTGAAAGCTGCTCAAAGCAGCTTATTTGAAAATCAGTTAGTATTTGGAAATAAGCACTGAAAGTTGCTGAAAGTGGGGGAAAAAGTGTTTGAGAATATTGCTGTTAGAAGTAGCTTATTGTTACTTTTTAAAAGAAATGTTTGTTTTGTTCTTAGTGTTACTAAATAATTATTATTTATAATAAATAATAAAATTCAGAATTTATTGTTATTCAATATTTATTTTTTGCTTTATAATCTAATACTATAAAATACTAAATTAATCTAAATATTATATATATTATAAAATTATATCATAATTTTAGGGTTACGATATTTTTGGAATTATATAAAACTATTGAGGGTAATTTGGTTTGAGAAAAACATAAGCTATAAGTTGAAAGTTAGAAGCTGGGGTGGAGCAGCTTCAGCTGCTTCTTTATTTTCGACATAATTTTAGAAAATCTCAATTTTAAATTGGGAATCCCAAACACCCCCACCTGCTTAAAGCTAAAAATAGCTTTCAATAAGTTGTTCCAAACCCCCATTAAAAGTTTGGGGCATTTTTGGTGTAATAATGAACACTTGCGGCACAAAAAATGCGTACAGAGCCATGAAAACAAAAGTAGGCGTGATCGGTAATTAATGTAAAAAGCTGGACGCAAAATTACAACTTCTCAGGGGGTGTTTGGAGTAGCTGAAGCTTATTGATAAGTGCTGAAAGCTGCTTAAAGCTACTGAAAGCAGCTTATTTGAAAATCAGTTAGTGTTTGGAAATAAGTGCTGAAAACTGCTGAAAGTGGGAAAAATAGTGTTTGGGAATACTGCTGATAGAAGTAGCTTATTATTACTTTTTAAAAGAAATGTCTGTTTTGCCCTTAGTATTACTAATTATTATTTATAATAAATAATAAAATTAAGAAATAATTGTTATTCAATATTTATTTTTTGCTTACAATTTCAATCTAATATTATAAAATACTAAATTAATCTAAATATTATATATATTATAAAATTGTTTCATAATAAATATAGTATATAATTATATGTTAAATATTATTTATTTGTATAAATTAATCATACAAACAAAATACATAAAAATTCCTCCATAAATTTTATGAAGAATTGAGAGAGAGAAGAGAAGAGATGCGGCGGATGTGATAAAAATGTATCCTCACAAAGTATTAGGGTTAGGGATAGTTCTGGAATTAGATAAAATTATTATGGGTAGTTTGGTCCGAAAAACGCATAAGCTATAAGCTGAAAGCTAGAAGCTGGGGTGGAGCAGCTTCAGCAGATTCTCTATTTTCAACCCAATTTTAGAGAATTTCAGCTTTAAGCTGGGAGTCCCAAACACCTCCACACCAGCTTAAAGCTGAAGCAGCTTACAAAAAGATGTTCCAAACACCCACTCAGTCCTTTCTCATAAAGTAAAAAGTAAAAGATTTTCTTACTGTTAGATTCTCAGTCAATAGTATTTTATCAATCATATATTTTGATTATTTTGTAATTTCTTCATACTAGTCACAATTATAATGTGAAACTTCAATATATAATTGCAGGTCAATGAAAAGCTATTAATCTTTATTTTTTTATATAATAGGATCATAATCACCTATAAAAGTAGTGTATATAGACTGCTTAATTTATACAGGATAAAAGTGTCATTTCGGTGAAAAGCGGGATTGGATCGAGAAACGCGTAAAAGGCAAGTGAAAGCGTGCGTTGCTAAAAGGCCAAAAGGAGATCATCATCATCATCATAGATTTTATATTTTATAAAGGATAAATATATCTATAAATATTAGCAACATATTGTCAAATTAGTAAGTGAAAAATATTCCACTGGGGTCCACGTTTACTTTTTGATTTAGGTAATAAGATTATTAATTAATAAGATCATAAATAGACATTATGAGGGAGGGGGGTGTTGAATGTTGATACGATTTTATTAGTGATGGATGGTATTCTTTTAATATAAAATAAAAATAAAAATAAATTCAATTTTCTAAACCTCTTTTAACATAGAGGTTGTTATGTTATAAGATAAATATAATTTAAATTTAAGCAATAATTTGTATTAATATGTGAAACGATTCTCCTTCAATTTCGTAATATGCTCCGGCCATGAGAGGACAAAAGCAGATATACAGTACATAAATAATTTGCGAATAAGGAATCCTAGACAATAGTAGATACATTCCTTTTTATATAATTTGGCCTTTTTCGTGCACCAAATTAAATAAAATTCAATCTCTAGAATTGTAATTTCCGAAAAATTGCAGCCGGTGAGTTGTGGTTTGAAAAGCATTAATTAGTAGTACGTCAAAAGAGCACTTTTTCTGGTGTTGCGTGTGAAAAGCTGTAAGTTTGGGTTTTAAAAGCCAACATACTTGATCAAATTATTCAACTGCCCCACTCAAAACTGAAAGCGTGTATCGATCGGATTTAGAATTTAGAGTTGAAGTTATGTTTGATCGAATTAATACGGAATAAATTTATAAACCCACAATTTTTTTATATAAATTAAATAAAGGGAGATGGAATTTGTATGAGCAAGCAAGAGGACAAGAGAATATACTTTAATTACTTATTTAATAAATAAAAGGAAGCAAAGGAAAAGCATATTTATGTCCAGAAATTGTTGCATCTGAAAGTACTTCTATGTCCCTATTTTCTATGAATTCTTTCTTCCCCCAATAAAAACCAAAACATTCAAAGCTATCTTTATCTGACACATTCTACTTTTTAACACCTTTGTAGCGCCTTCTTACCCCCACCCCACTTTCCATTAACCTTTTATTTAACCTACAAGAGTGAAATTAATATTGAAACTAAGATTTTAACTTTTGTTATGTCACTTTATTTTCTTCTTGCCTTTTTTATGTTACACAATTTTTTGATCATAAGATAATCCATTATAATTTGAATGTTTTGGGGTATTGAGCGAGTGAGAAAAGGACGGTGCGTGTCTGTTCTCATTGCCCATATCATCATCTATTTAGAGAGAGAGAGAGAGAGAGAGAGGGGGGGCGTTGTGTGGAGGGGTGTTGATATTTCTTTTTCGCGTTGAATTCTCCAGCATCTTTTTAGCTTCACACGTTTAAGAACTAACTCTAAATAACTCTAGAGAGAGAATCCAGAAACCAAAACCATCATAGTTCTATAAATTGTAGGTTTTAATTTTGAATTTGTTGTTCTCTTCAATCACTTCATCTGTTTTTCTACTCCACAATCCTTGTTAATTCCTCACCAAGGGTTTTTGTTTTTTGTGAATCAACAATAAATTGTGGAGTATGAGAGCGGGATTGAGCACGATCCAGCAGACGCTTACGGCCGAAGCCGCGAGCATTTTGAGCCAATCGATAGCGGAGGCATGCCGGCGAAACCACGGCCAGACGACGCCGCTCCACGTGGCGGCGACGCTCCTGGCATCGCCGTCTGGGTACCTGAGACAGGCATGCATCCGCTCCCACCCCAATTCCAGCCACCCGCTGCAGTGTCGCGCATTGGAGCTCTGTTTCAGCGTTGCTCTGGAGCGGCTTCCGACGGCTCAGAACATGGCGCCCGGGATGGAGCCGCCGATCTCCAATGCGCTCATGGCGGCTCTCAAGAGGGCTCAGGCTCACCAGCGGCGCGGCTGCCCCGAGCAGCAGCAGCAGCCGCTGCTCGCCGTGAAGGTGGAGCTCGATCAGTTGATCATATCGATTCTCGATGATCCAAGCGTCAGCCGCGTGATGAGGGAAGCCAGCTTCTCCAGTCCGGCTGTGAAAGCCGCCATCGAGCAGTCAGTTAACAGCTCGAGTTCCTATAATCCTCAGCAAGTCGGCGTGAATGTGAATTTTGGACCGAGAATGTTTCCTAATATCGATCCATTCAGCAATCGGAATGTTTATATGAATCCACGGCTGCAGCCGGGGCCGGCGGAGAAGATGTGGGGCCAGAGAGGCGATGAGGTGAAGAAGGTCGCGGAGATTATGTTGAGAAGCAAGAAAAGGAACCCGGTCTTGGTGGGCGATTCGGAACCAGAGGCGGTGTTGAGAGAATTGTTGAGAAATGTAGAGATGAAAGAACTGGGGATGTTTAGGAATATTGAAGTTATTTCTATGGAGAAAGGGCTTGTATCCGATAAGAATCAAATACCAGAAAAGATTAAGGAGTTGGAAGGGATAATCGAGAGTAGAATTGGGAGTGGAGGGGTGATTCTTGATTTGGGCGATTTGAAGTGGCTGGTGGAACAGCAGCTGGCTTTGTCTGAAACGGGGAGGACGGTGGTGGTGGAGATGTCGAATTTATTGGCAAGGTTCGATGGTAGTGAAGAGAATAAGCTATGGTTGATTGGGGCTGCAACTTGTGAGACTTTTTTGAGGTGCCAGGTTTATCATTCCACCATGGAAACTGATTGGGATCTCCAGGCAATGCCTATGGCGTCAAGATCGATGCTTCCAAGGTATATAATCTATATATGCATTTGTTATATTCTTTGATGATTATTTGATGCATTTAGTTTGATAGTTATTAGTTTCATAGAACTTCATCAACTTAGAACCCTAAATAGGTGGTCTGATCCAGTATAATTCAGTGTTCATTTGTAAATTGCAAAATTCGATGGTACCAAGATTAACTAAACTAGGCTTCGTGGTTCATGTAAATACACATTGAGTGCAAGATACTTTATGACTACTTCAATTTAGCTAGAAAGGATCATCTTGTTAACTAGAATGGAGATTATGTAATAGTTGAGTAGTTGCAGGTGTTTGTTGTTTCTTTCTTATCATTTTCCCATTTTGAGGGCTTTCATATTTATGTCAGCTGACCTTTCTACCATTGTTTTTATTAAGACTTGGAAACGAGAGGCTGTTATTGAGCACTCCGATGGAGCCATTAAGTCCACTCAAGGGTCTTCTTCATACTCCACTTCCTGCTGTAAGTAGTCGTGCATCCGAGAACTCAGATCCTTCTGAAAGAGCAGCCTGCTGCCCTCAGTGTTTGGAGAATTATGAAAAGGAGGTGGCAAAATTCACGGCAGTTCAGAAGTCATTGTGTGAAGCTACATCAGAAGAATCTCAGCCATCCCTGCCTCAGTGGCTGCGAAATGCCAAAGTCAATACTAATGATGCTTCACAAGTATGTTTCCTTTCAACCGTAAAGCTTGTAAAAATTAATCCTTAATTGGAAAGAGAAGCTAATTCTGTTCAAATTTGTTTACAGGAGAAGGTTCAAGGATTTCTCTCCAAGCAGAAAACTCAAGAATTGCAGAAAAAGTGGAGGGATGTATGTTTGCATCTTCATCCTAACTTCCATCAGGCTAACAGACAAGCTCCCTCAAATCTCTCTATGATGAATTTGTATAGTCGTAACCTGCTCATGCGCCAGACTTTCCAGCCTATGGTGCAGACAGCAAAGCCATTTGGAAAAGTTCTGCAGCTCAACACTGATCAAGCTACCATTCAACCGAGAGAGGCTACTAATAGTCCTCCAGAAAGTCCCGTAAGGACTGATCTTGTTCTTGGAAGAAAGGGAACCAAAAGCAGTGCTGAGGATGTTATTGAAGATCAGGTCAAAGACTTCTTGGGTTGTGTCTCTTCTGAGCCACGGACCAAGTTGCTTGATAAATTTTCTAATGCTTTGGATGCTGATACATACAAAAAGTTACTCCAGGGCCTCATGGAGCACGTGTGGTGGCAAGCAGAAGCAGCCTCTAAAGTGGCTTCAGCCATTACAAGTTGCAGATTAGGCAAAAGAAAACGCCGGGCCGCTGCTTCAAGGGGAGATACGTGGTTGTTGTTTACAGGACCTGACAGAGTTGGGAAGAAGAAGATGGCATCAGTGATAGCTCACCAAATCTGCGGGGCTAGTCCAATAGTGATATGTCTTGGCACCCGACGGGATGATGAAGAATTAGATACCAACTTCCGCGGTAGAACAGCAATTGATCGTATAGCAGAGGTGGTCCGAAGGAATCCATTTTCAGTGATCATGCTTCAAGACATTGATGAAGCAGACATGCTGGTTCGGGGAAGCATAAAACGGGCAGTTGAGAGAGGCAGGATAGCTGATTCTCATGGCCGTGAGGTCAGTCTTGGCAATGCCATCTTCATTCTCTCGGGTGTTTGGTCCACAACCAATCATGAAGATGACCGATTTGTAGACGAAAAGAAGCTAGCCTCCGTAGCAGGTGCTGATTGGCAGCTGGGGCTCATACTGAGAGAAAAAACTAGCAAGCGGCAAGCTCATTGGTTGCATGATGATGATGATGATAGGCCCTTAAAGCCAAGGAAAGAATCTGCATCTGGCCTCTCACTAGACCTAAATCTAGCAGCAGCAGATGCTGAGGATGATAGAACAAACGGCTCTCACAATTCAAGCGACCTCACTATTGATCATGAGGATGAGTTAAGCCCTATTAACCAGCATTTCTCGGTTACATCAGTGCCACAAGATCTGATCAACAATGTGGACGAGTCCGTCGTGTTCAATCCCGTAGAATCCGCCTTCGTTCGAAGGGAAATCAAGAAGACTATCTCCTTGAAGTTCTCAATGTTGGTGGATGAAAACTTGTCTCTTGAAATAGAAGGTGATGTGGTAGACAAGATCCTTGGTGGGCTATGGCACGACCGGACCAGTCTGCAAGAATGGATTGAGAAGGTTCTGGAGCCGTGCTTTGATCAGCTCAAGCCAAAGCTACCATCCAGTGGTGGAAGGAGCGGGTCGGCAGTGGTTCGACTCGTGGTTGAACCGCATTACCGTAACCGGGCCAGTAGCAAGACCGGTGGAGATTGGTTGCCTAGTAGCATCATAGTATGAGACCGATGTATTTCCTGTTTCTGGTGGGGCTCATGTATAAATTGGGGAACTCTTGGGGGGGTTTAGGAATAGAGCTTTGGATACTTAAAAGTTCAAAGTTGTAAAGAGATAAAAAGAGAACTTTTTAGAGTGAGATGCTGACAGGTTAACCAATCTTCAACAGCTCTCACATTTTATTGTTTGTTTGTACTATTTTGCTTCATTTTCAATTATTATTTAATGTTTATAAAGTTTTCAATTATTATTTAATGTTTATAAAGTTTATTGATATAGTTTTATATTGGATATATAAAGATAAGGTAAAGTAGAGGGTATTTTAGTTGTTTGTAATTAGATTCTCACAGTTTTTGTCGCTTTGTTGTCCGTCTCTGTTAACTGACGCGGAAGGTCAAACATCAACTTTTTGCTTTGGTTATTTTTGGTGGGGAATGGGCCCCTTGTAAGCGTCATGTTTGCGTTTACCTGAATTCTAGTCCACTTTCGGTAATCTGAATTATGGGTGTTACGGTATACCGAAAAATTGTTATACCGCACGTACCGTATTGAAAAAATACCGAAAATATTGAAAATTTGGTATATCGTGATTTTCGGTACGGTATGATATCGTATCGAAGTTTTTCGGTACGGCAACGGTATGAGATTTCTCATACCGCGGTATACCGTTGCATACCGAAATTTCGGTATGCAAATTTCGGTATGCAACGGTATACCGAACATACCGATTCATACCGAACCTCGGTACATACCGTGTACCGATATACCGCGGTACATACAGTATACCGAAGTAAACCGATTCATACCGAACATCGGTATATACCATATACCGAAATATACCGATTTATACCAAATATCGGTATATGTCGTATACCGATATATCGAACTATACCATTCGAACCGAACTATACCGATTCATACCAAACTATACCAATTTGTACCGAACTATACCGATGTATACCAAACTATTCATCATACCAATCTTAATGTTATATTATACATTTATAGATTAATGTTTGTCTAATAAATTAACCGTAGTCCGTACATACCACTTAAATGACATAACTTTATTTAGCAAAATTCGCATTATTTATTTATTAAACCATGAAATGAATTCAAAAAATTTAAATTACATAAGTAATGCATACCAATTATTTGAATAGTTTTTTGAGATGTTTGATGGAATTTCTCCTTGCTTGGTTGTGTTTTATTTTATGTATTAGCATGTTCTACTGATTATTTTAGACACTTTTTTTGGATGAGATTTGTATGTTTTCTGCATCGGCATATTCTATTTCATGACAAGTTTTTCGGTATATCGTGTGCTTTGGTATAATGTTATATTTTCGGTATACCGTCCGTTTTGGTATATCGTTTGCTTTGGTATATCAAGGCTTTCGGTATACCGAAGTACGGTATGGTATACCGAAAGAGCGGTATGGCAACGGTATGGAGATTGTTCATACCGAACTTTCAGTATACCGAACTTTCGGTATACCGAACTACGGTATACCGAAGTTATCGGTACGGTAACGATATGCATTTTCCCATACCGAACCTTTTCGGTACGGTAAGCGGTATGGGAAAAATTTTACGGTATACCGTACCGAACACCCCTAATCGGAAGTATAAATTATTTATTTTTAATTGATTTAAGGCTAAAAAGAGTATAAATTAATTTTTTATATAAGAATTGATTTTTTTATTTAACTTTGTCTTCATACTTTCCGTCACGGGATTTAAGGTGAGTTTCTGGTTGTGAGTAAAGATGATGAAAGCATTAAAAAAGAATGTAATAATTTACTATTTTAAAAAATAAAACAACAATTGTAAAACTATCCGAAAAGAAAAGTAGGACAATAATTATGGGACGGAGGTAATATTTTATTTTTTGGACAAACACTATATTCTTGTGGTTATTATTTAGCAATAAATAAACTGATGCGAGTTGTAATTAAAGTAGGCGGCAGAGTGGCGTTAGCCTTCACAAGTTGATACACAAGACCAACTTTTTGCAATTAAGACATTTTACCATCAAACTACTCTCTACTTTATCTGTCTGTAGACCATCTCAAGTCACAGCTGACATCTCTCTTTCAAAAATTGGAAAAAATAAAATAAAATTAGAGTCCATGTACATATTGAACTTTAATTGTTTAAAGCTATTAAAAAATGTAGTTTTATCTAGAATACCATAAGAACATACGTTTGATAATACAAATTCACTCCCTAATTATAATATTGCATCTTGTTGGTCCCGAGAGCACGTTCAGGTGTAGAGGGGGGGGTTGAATACACCTGAAAATCGATTTTCTCAACTTAAACACGAACAGTCCTTTTCAGGATAATGTCGTGCTGAACAAGTTCTCCCGGCACCGGATAAGCTCGTTACGAATCGTGTGGCGAGTGACCGACTCTACCGAGATCCGCTTAGGCGACCGAGAGTCGGAATCCGTATCTTCCAGATAGGGTTCAGTAGTGCGGAATAGTGTAGGCCCAAATTCAGTTGAGTGGGAAAATGTTTTTATCAAAACAGTTTCAGTAGATTAGTGCAGTTAGTTAAGTTTGCTGAAACTCAGTTTAATGATTTAAAGAATAGTTTTCAGTATGAACAGTAAATCAATGCAACAGTGAAAATATAACACAAGACACATAGATTTTTAAAGTGGTTCGGACACAAAAATCCTACGTCCACTGTCCCGAAAGATCAGGAAGCTATTTATTATACTGAGATAGTCTCAGTCGGTTTGTACACTGGACAAACACTGATCTTGAGATTTATACTGAGCAAGTCTCAGTTTACAGGGTTATCAAACTAAGTGTTTGAAAAACTCTCCAACAGTGAAGGAGTCCTTTACAATAAGGATCAGTTCGAAAGTGAACTCCTTCGTCTAAGCTATGGATTTAGTCTATTGAGCTTAGGTTAGAGGGATAGGGAACAAGAAGTTGGCTTCTAGAACGACGAACAACTGAGTGTAAGCTTTGGGTTCGTGTAACGTCGTTTGGATACTAGAGGCTGTATAGTTCAGTTTAGCTTGGTTCCCTATGAGCAGAGTTGTAGTCTTTCGCCGGATATTGCTTCTTCGAACTTCTTGCGGAAGACTTAGGCTTTTTTGAATTTGCTCGTTTGAATGCTCTGTGAGATCTTGGTGAGGTTCGTGTGTACTCGTTGTTCATGAGCTTCAAATTTGATTTATCCCTCTATTTATAGAGAAGAGATTAGGATAGATCAGTTGGAGACGACGATCCTTTTTCTCTCTCTTTTGGGTGGCTAACGACTCTTTTGAAGTATAGTGGCAGTGTCCTTTCCCTCCATTTCTGGAAAGTTGTTGACTTGCAGCTTTAGTAGATATAGAGTACGTGTCTGCTTGTCATTGGCCGAGGTTCAGAAGGTGGTTGAGACAAAACAGACTTCAAGGAGATCTGAAGCTGACTTCTCTCTTCCTCGTATTGACTCTTCTGAAATGACTTCAGAGATCCTGACAGTCAGAAGACTATCTGGCCGTTGCTGAGTCTGATCTCTGATTCAGTGGCATGCTCCTGCTGAGTCGGCTCTACTGAAGATCAGCCCTGAGTTCAGTGAACTACTCCTGCTGAGTTCAGTTCCACTGACTCCATTCAGTATACTGATCCTGCTGAGTTCAGTATTACTGAGTCTTCTACTTCTGGTGCTGAGGCAGATAAACCACTGAGTGCCTGAACCAGAGCAGAGTGTCTGCTGAGTCTGAAACCTCAGAGACAAAATATATTACAACGTAATGGTTCACCAATCAATTAGGGTTTTGGGATCTTCAAATCTTCACAGACTCATTCAGAGCACATGGCTACTGAGTAACTGTCACCACAGAAGACTGAGTCTTTTCCCACTATTTACCAACATTGCTGAGGATAGAATCATCACCCAACATTTTCCCCCTATTTGATGTTGCCAAAACCTAATAACTAACAACTAATCAACCTAACACTATGACTTATCAGAAACAGAGCTCCTTACACAATATTACAAGTAGGATCAGTGGAGTTGTTCTTTAAGTCCTAGACTACTGAGGGGATCATGGCAGAAAATCAGAACATATACAGAGTCTGATCAACATTTTTCCCCCTGTCTTAACAACAATTTCCCCAATACTAACAAGTCTATCAGAATCTAGCTAAGCAACAACTGACAGCAATATAACAGATAGTGAGTGTGTGAGTCAGTAATCACTTCAGTGATTTTGAGTGTTAAGCGTAAACAAACACGGTTATTCAGACAATAAGGAATTGTCAAAGCCAAACAGAGATATTATATATATATGAGAATTTCAGTACAGTTACATCTCTGATAGACTAAAAGAAAGAAAGATATATGGAGAATACAGAAGCAAGAAATCATTTGTACTGCCTAATCCTGTCTTTGAAATTCTGAGATTGAGTTTCAGGAAGAGTCAATCCATACATGCGATATGTGACCTTTCTCAGCTTCAGTATCTCAGCAAAGTCCGCTGGGTCTTCTTCATCAAGGAATTTGGCTTCAGCAGCGTCCTTCACTTCTTTCTCTATTACACCGTAGTGAATGGATCCATCAAGCCTCTGTGGGGGTGGCAGGATTCTGCGATCAGGAACTCTTACTTCAACATTTTTGTTGACAACTTTTTGAAGTCTGGCATACATATCCAAGTCAGCTTTCATGATCCATTCAGTATATGCCACTGACTTGCATTTCTCAGACCAGAATTTCCAGAAGTAGTTCCTCTTTATGAACTCGATCTTCAGTGCTTCCCACCTCTGAGTGAATTCCACTAGTATCCATTCATCCGTTCTTGGCCATCTTTAAGTCTTCAGATCAGTAGGCTTCCTGAATCTCCTGTATCTATAGGGAATGTCAGCCTTTTCTGGGATCCTTTGACTTGCTTCCTTTTCGGTCCTCAGCCTGAGAGCTTCAAGATCAGCCATTCTTATTTTCTCTCTGGCTGCTTCTATTTGTCTGGCCTCTTCACCTCTATATAGATATCTGTCTAACTGAGCCCAAATTTCTTCCATCTCTTGTTCCTGTACTTTTGATGCAGTATAGGAGGGCTTATGAGGTGGCTCTTCTTCTGAGTCAGCAGGCGTGGATGATTTTTCTTTAGAAGTCCCCTTCGCCCGCTGATTCTTCTTCTTCTTTGCTTTTCCTTTTCTTTATCAGTCTCGTCGCTGAGTTTAAGCGTTTTAGGAGGCAGCCTAGCACCTGTTTTCTTGCCTCCAGCTGGAGCCTTGGTTTTGCCTTTGACAGGCTTCTTCTTTGGTTTATTGGCGGCTTCAGCTTCGGCTATCTCCCTAGCTAGCTTCTCATCTGCTGCTATTTGAGCCTCCTCCTCCGGGGTTATGAACCTCCTGGGTCCTTTCTTCTTGGAGGGAGGGGTTGGAAATTTCAGTGCCTTTTTGCCTTTTGCGGCAACTGGAGGAGGGAGAGGAGCTTCTTCCTCTTCTGACTCCTCGTCAGCATACTTAGCAACTTCCTTTATAATATCAAGAGGAGTTTGAGTTGCCTGAGCTGTGACTTCTTTGGCTCCTGAGCCGCTTGGGCCAGTCTCAGTTGATGCTGCAGCTGCAGCTGAGACACCCTGGGCCTCGCCAATTTCAGTAGTAGGTCCAGTAGGGGCAGATGACTGAGTTTAAGTTGCCCCTGCTACTGACCTTCCTTTCTTTGCTGCTTTCAGTATCACCTCCTTAGGTGCTTTCTCTATAATACCTTCCCCCTTTTTGGCATCAGCAATTAGGGTTGGGGGCTGAGCAAATACCTTTCTAGTAAGGTTTTTGTATGAGTCTGACAGATCATCCAGCTTATTATGTAGCTTTGTCAGTGCCTCATGCAGCTCGTTTCTCTCATTTGTCAGCTGATCGCTGTATTTCTTGTGTGAGAGATCAGCCGCAACCTTGAATTCTTTCAGCTGCTTCTCTACCTTCTCTTCAAGAGCCTTCTGAATATTCTCCATTCTAAGTTCATTGGCTTGAGAGATGGCATTAACGGATTCAGTGTGAGGAGTGTGAGCGGCCTTGTAATCATTCATTAGTCTGTCCTGGCCTTCCTGAATCGTCTTGAGCTGAGCTTCGAAGTCAGCTCTCTGCGCAGCTAAGACATTCGTCAGAATGCTGGAGAAGTCAGGGACTGGAGATGTGGCGATAGAGGTTCTAAGTCCCTGCAACTCTGCAGTCTGAGCCTCAGTGGTTTGTCGCCAAGTCTTGTGGACGGTACGGGCAAGTAGGACATTCTGACTGCCTTGGTTTCTCGATGCCCTGGCCACTGATTTCGATCGACGGCTCTTTGGGCTGGGCGCTACTTCGAAAGCAGGTTCGAGAAGGAGCTGAGCAGGATCAGCTGCCTTCGAAGTACCAGCCACCGTCTGCCCGGGACCAAGGATGCTGAGTGGAGGATCAGCGGTAGAAGTAGTGGCATCCTTGTCCGGTTGAGTTCCCTCATCAGGCTTCTCAGGGCCTGAATCACGAGGTGGGTCCTGACCATCGGGGTCAGACCCACCTAAGGGCCCTGGTGCTGAGACAGGCTGTCTGTCGTTCAGCAGTGCGAGCATGGTTGCCCTCAGATCCTCGAGCGTGCCGAGGTCAGATGGCTCAGAGTAGCCAATCTTTCCTCTGATCAGCAGCTCTTCCTCATGAAGCTGCTCGCAGGAGTGGTAGATGATCAGTCGTTTCAGGTTGTGCCACTCCTGGAACCTTATCAGCATATGGAGCCTCGCCTGCCTAGCAAGTAGGACTAGTTCCGAGTGGCTGGCGATCTCCAGAATCACTTCAGCAATCTCTCGGGAGGCTCTGGATTTTAGAGCAGAGGCCTCCATCCCGACAGATTCTGACTCCGAGGCTATCTCCGAGTCCTCGACCTCAATTGGAGACGCATGTTTCTCAACAGACGGGATGCTGCTGAGTGGAGGAACATCCAAGGGGCTTTCCAAGGTCTGAACTTCTTCAGCCTGGACTTCTTCAGCTTGGACCCCTTGGTCCACTGTTTCTCCATGTTCAGTGGAGACGATCTTCTCCACTGATTGAATCTTTTCAGAAGACTCTGGTTCGTCTCTCAGCTGTAGAGGCGGCTGAGCTATTACTGTCTCTAGCTCCGCCTCAGTCTCAGTAGGCACAACCTCGCTGACCTTCTTCAGCCTCTTGGTTGGTGCCTTAGGTGTCGATTTGGGGAGTGACCTCTTCTTCGTCGGTGTGGAGGTCTGCTGACTCCCGGCCTTAGGTGCAGCGGGCCTTGATCCAATCTGCTGAAGGGCTGCTGCCCTGTTCTGGAATCTGACTTTCTTCACGTTGAAATATTGCTTGCCCACGAAGGTGATTTTGTCAGACGCGCAGAAATCCTCGATCATGACTGAGAGTTTCAGTCCGTATAGGAGCTTTCCTTTGACGCTCAGCCTATTGGATGCCTTGTCAAATTTGGCTGATTGCATCATGAACTCTATGAGGAAAAACTCAGTCCAGTTTATCTTGGCCCTGTCATATATTGCTATCATCAATTGCAGCTTGGGCCGAGACACTTGGTCAAATGAGCCTGCTTGACTCGTCAGTAGCTGAGTCACTATGTACGCCAATGCTCTGTACTGAGGGAGCATTGCGTTCTTGGGAAAAGCGGCTCTGAATACTGTTGGCTTTCCGCATAACTCAGTGAGGTACTCGTCCATCAGATAATCTTTGTATGCGACAGTGCTGAGTCCTATATTGGGTAGATTGAAGCTTTTCTGAAGAGCTTCCCGTATTGACATCTGTTTTACTTCTATGTCAGTGCGTGAGGGATTGCCTACTGTATGGATGACGAATCTGCCTCTGATGTCTCCATCCACTGAATCGGAATTCAGATAGATCTCTACTACTTGACGCGGGAGAAAGAAAGTCGGCCTCCTCGTCAAGAATCCTTCTAATCTGGTCTCACGAAGGGCGTAGAAAATCTCCTCCATGAAGTCTAGATCACATTCATCAAACTCCATGACTGGCTCGCACCAGACACGATCCTTCTCAAGGATCTATTGCATATCTGCCGGAGCACCTACTTGTGTTCCTGTCATTTTAACAATCTGCATACACAGTATAGGTCAGTATCGATTAGAATATAAGAGAAATGAAATCATACGATACTTAATGATCATTGAAGAATTACCAAACGATTTTCTGAAGATTTTTAAGAGAATTTTGATAGAAGGTAATAAGTATCTCAGAAAATCTCGGGTACTTAAGATATTTGCAGATATGAAATGGCGGTATCAAATATTTTGAATGCATATATATATCTTAGAGAAGATAAACAATTAAAGATCAAGGGTTCAGTTTAAACGCGTTTTTTGAGATGGACGGCTAGGATTAAGTTTTATAAAATAGGCAATGATCAAATTAGCCGCCTAAGTCAAAAGCCAGTTGTAAATAGCCTAAGTAGTAACTTGATACGACATGTATTTAATGCGTGGCAGAGTTCAGCATGCTTGTACATAGAATGTCGTGTATTAAATGAAGTCCGTTAAAATTAAATAACATTTCCTAAGGCATTGAATACGATGTTGAATCTGATTCATAAATGCACAGAATTGTTCTATAGGCTACTGAGTAGAGATACGCAAACCTGTCAGCTGAACGTCGTAGTCAGCTGATACCTCGTGTAGATGGTTGCTGAGTCTCTACGTACTGATTTTACTCAGTATTGAGAGTGAACATTCCCCCTTACTGAATGCTCCTCTCCTGAATCCTCTTACTGACTAGAGTCAGTAGGGTCCAGCAGACCTAGCTCTACTGAAAGTTCTCTGAATCTGGCTTCAGCTAGAGGCTTGGTCAGTATGTCAGCCCTTTGATGGTCAGTATGGATCTTCTCCATCCTGATATCCTTCTTTTCGACATGGTCACGAATGAAGTGGTGTCTGATGTCCACGTGCTTGCATCTTGTATGAAGTACAGGATTCTGAGTGATTGCAATGGCATGCGGCATCGCCGAAGATCGACACTTCATTCTGAATGACGTCATAGTCGCGTAGCTGCTATCTCAGCCAAAGGATTTGGGCCCAGTAACTTCTGGCAGCCATGTATCCAGCTTCAGTAGTTGATGTTGCTACTGAATGCTATTTCCTTGAGAACCATGAAATCAGCTTACTGCCGAGGAACTGACACGTTTCAGAAGTTGACTTTCGATCAATTCGACATCCTGCATAGTCAGCATCAGAATAACCAGTTAGTTCAATATTATTATCAGCTGGATACCATAAACCCATTTCAGGTGTTCCTCTGAGATAGCGGAGAATCTTCTTTGCTGAGTCCATGTGACTCTGCTTCGGATTCGCCTGAAATCGAGCGCAGACACCTACAACATAAGTTATATCAGGACGAGTAGCTGTTAAATATAATAGAGAACCAATTATAGCACAAAATTCAGTTTGGTCTACTGATACTCCCTCTTTATCAAGATCAATTTTCATATTCGTGTTCATCGGGATCTTGATTGGTTTGCCGGATGTGCAACCGAATCTCTTGATGAGGTCTCGAGTGTATTTGCCTTGATTGATGAATGTTCCCTTCTCAGATTGTTTGACTTGAAAGCCAAGGAAATAGTTCATCTCTCCCATCATTGACATCTCGAACTTTTCCTTCATCATTTTCTCAAACTGCTGACACATGATGACGTTCTTCGAACCGAAGATGATGTTATCTACGTAGATCTGCACAAGTAATAGGTCGTCTTCCTGTCGTATGCTGAATAATGTGCGGTCTACTGTGCCCTTCTGAAAACCTTTCTGAAGAAGAAACTCAGATAGGGTATCGTACCAAGCCCTGGGTGCTTGTTTTAACCCATACAGAGCCTTTCTGAGTCTATAAACTTGATGTCCCTGCTGAAAGCCGGGAGGTTGTTCCACATAGACTTCTTCTTTCATTACGCCGTTCAGGAAAGCAGACTTCACATCCATTTGATATACTCTGAATCTTTGATGTGTTGCGTAGGTTAGGAATAGTCTGATTGCCTCCAATCTTGCAACTGGAGCGAACGTTTCATCGAAATCTATCCCTTCAGCTTGACAGTAGCCTTTTGCCATGAGTCTTGCTTTATTCCTTACTATGACGTTGTTTTCATCTCGCTTGTTCTTGAAGACCCATTTTGTTCCAATCACATGTTGATGCCGGGGTCTGTCAACAAGCTCCCAAACTTTGTTTCTCGTGAACTGATTCAGCTCCTCCTACATGGCTATGATCCAGTCATCATCTTTCAGTGCATCCTCAATTGACTGAGGTTCTTCAGTAGACAAGAAGCAGGAATATAAGGCGCTTTCTCCTTGACAGAATCTGGATCTTGTCTTTACGTTTGCTGAAGGATCTCCAATAATTAAATCAGAAGTGTGAGCATCCAGCCACGATCTACGATGTTTCATCTGAAATTTGATCAACACAGATAGTAGGTGAGTTAGGCATTTCAGTTGTACTATTCTAAGATTGAAGCAATTCAGTTACGAGAGTGTGATCTACTGAGTCACCAGGTTCAGGGGCATTTAGCTCAGGAACATCATTAGTTCCCCCTGAATTATTATTCTCAGTAGAGGTCTCAGTTACCACTGGGGTTTCTTCATCGACTTGAGTTACCTGGGATTGACTGCGTTCGGTAGAGTCAATTCGTTAAGCTACTCGCTTTGTTGGCCGAGATTCGGTGGACTTGTCTTCGTTTCTTCATCTTGAATCATCATCCCAACATAGCTGGATCTTTTCAGTTTTATCTTTTAAGCTCAGATCCTGTAGCTGCTTACTGATGTCCTCAGATTCAGGTTTAGAGTTTCTGCTCCTGTCTTCAGTAGCAAACTCATTAAAAACAACATGAGGGCTTTCCTCCACGCAAAGGGTCCGATAGTTAAAGACTCTGAAGGCTTTGCTGACCCGGGAGTATCCTAAGAACACTCCCTGATCTGACTTGCTATCAAAAGTCTTAAGCTGATCTTTCCCATTATTGTGGATAAAGCACGAACACCCAAAAATATGGAAATAAGATAGAGAGGGCTTCCTGCCGTTCCATAGTTCATATGGTGTCTTCTTTTGCTGCTTTGTCAGTAGAGATCGGTTCTGAGTATAGCATGCAGTATCAGTAGCTTCTACCCAGAATTTGGTTGGGAGTCCTGAGTCTGCGAGCAGGGTTCTTGCTGCTTCTTTGAGTGTGCGATTCTTCCTCTCAGCAACCCCATTTTGTTGAGGTGTGCGCGCGGCAGACGTCTCATGCTCTATGCCTTCTGCTTTGCAGAACTCCTCCACCATAGAATTCAGGAACTCAGTTCCTCTGTCTGAACGTATCTTGATGATCTTGGTGTTCTTCTCGACACTGAGCCTTTTCAGAAGCCTTGGTAACTCTGTTTTGACGTTAGATTTGTTGGCAATAAATATGACCCATGTGTAGCGCGAGTAGTCATCAATGACCACTAATGCATACTTCTTACCTCAGATCGTCACTGGAGAGACTGGACTGAACAAATCCATATGTAGCAGCTGAAGGATTCCATCAGTGGAAGGAGATGGAACAGGTGGATTTTGATTCCTTGTTTGCTTTCCCTTCAAACATGCTTCACACTGAGTGTCTTTGCTGAATACTTCAATCGGCAGTCCTCTTGCTAGAGTGTTTCTAGCTAATTTGTTGAGCGTTTTGAAGTTGAGATGGCTGAGTCTTCTGTGCCAGAGCCACCCCGTTATGTTGTCATTTTTCGCCAACAAGCAAGCTTCAGGTTCAGCTGAGTTCCAGTCAGCTACATAGATATTCTTCTTGCGCGAACCTGATAACACTGTTTTCCCTGTGGATTTATCAATAACATCACATAAACCAGCGTAAAAAATCACTCTATTCGAGTTGTCACAAAATTAACTAATAGAGAGAAGGTTATGCTGAAGTCCTTCAACATATGATACTCTTGGAACTGTTGTTGTTCCAATGTTGAGTGTTCCATAGCCTCTGGTCTAGCCTTTTGCATTGTCTCCAAACTCGATTCTGGGTCCTTCTTCAATAGTATAATTCTTCAGTAGGTCCTCTTAGTACGTCATATGTCTTGAGCATCCGCTATCCACATACCAAGGGTCCTTGTGCACCTGCAAAACAGAATTATATTTAGGTACCCTTTATTTTTGATTTTGGGTCCTTAGATGTTAGTTTTGCTAACCCATGTCTGTCTTACGACCTTGGTGGTCTCAGACAGTTTCTTTCCACTTCTGTCAACGTATCTGACCAATGGACTGGTCGATGCTGACTGCTGAGGCTTTTCAGGTTCAGGAGTCCTGATCTTCTGAGTGGGTGGATTGCTGACCTTTGCCTTCTGCACGACTTTCTTCTTCTTCTTCTGACTATTGGATCCTCTCCTGACTATTGGATCATAGTAATATGACCCATACTCGAGGCTGGATGTGTCGATTGTGGAGGTCCATACTGATCAACCCATTTTGCCTTGCTGGTTCCCCCTTGACTGAGCTGGGGTGTCTTGGTGCTGATCTTCTTGTCAGAGTGCTGATGACTAGGATGAGGTGCCTTCATCTTCTGTTTGTTCTTGGCTAGGGGGTTCAGTTTGTCTGCATTGATGGTCTCACCTTGAACAAACCTATCAGCTAGCCGGTTTTTTGAGTGTACAGGGGCAGATGAGGAGGCTCCCTGGCTGAATCCAAGTCCCTCCTTGCAATGCTTGGGCTTGTTGCTTGCTAGCATAGCCTCTAGCTTCTTTTCAGCGCCCATGTATCGCTCTGTCATCAGGTTCCTCCAGACGTCATCACTCTTTTTCAGCAGTTCATGCTCGGTCTGAGGTCCTGACAACTCTTACTTCAGTAGACTCAGTTCAATATCTTTCTGAGTCAAGTCTTTGGTCAAGACTGAGATCAGATCTTCTTGATGCTGAGACTTGGCCTTCAGAGAGTTTATCTCCTCCCTGAGTCTCAACACAAGTCCTTCTGACTCAGTAGCAACCTGACTTTCCTGAGAAAGTCTCTGATTCTCCACTTTCAGGGTATCCAATTCCTGAAGAGTCTTACTGAGCTGCTAGACTCATCTGAATTTGTTTGTCGAGTAGTTCTTCGTATGCGATTGCGACGCCCAGATTTTCATCTGCACCTGAAAGAGTGTCGTGTGTGCAGTGTGAAGAGGAATTAAATGGTTCATGTAAGTTTACCTCATCCTCTTCTCCTGCCATGAGACACTTTTCAGCATCTTCTTCAGCTTCAAGCTCTGTGGCCATGAAAGCTGCTCATCGTCAGATGAATCCATGAAGGAGTCGACTTCATCTGAGTCGTCTGAGAGTTCACCAGCAATGTATGCTTGTCTCTTCTTGATGAACTTCTCCCTTCTGGCTTTGCATGCTGCCCTTTCAGCAATGCTGAGCTCAGGACAGTCATACTGATAATGTCCTGGCTTTTTACAATTGTAGCAGGTTGTGACTCTTCCTTCTTTGCTCTCACTGTCTTTCGACTGAGCTGAGTCATCTTATTTCCGGCATTCAGAAGTATGCGAGTCAGGAGTGCGTTTAGGCGTGTATTTAGACTTACCCTTGGATTCTCTGAGGGCTTTAGTCACTTTTCTGCGCCTCTCCTTCTCCTTCTGGTACTTCACGGAAAGCAGCGCGTACTTCTTGGCTAGATTTCCTTCTTGTATGTCACTGAGTGAAGGATCAGCCTTGCTAGACCCTGGAGCTGCTGTGCTGACTGATGCTTTAAAGACATGGTCGATTTGAGTGTCAGCTTCAGCTCGCTGCTTCCTTTGAGGTAAGCCAAACTTTAATTCCTCTGCTTTAAGCTCTGAAAAGATATGGTCAGGAGTAACAATATCTAAATCAGAATGACGCAATAGAGTAGCAAAGGGAGTCCACTGACCGTCTGGCAGTGCCCTCAAAATTTTGAGATTCATCTCTCGATTGGAAAATGTCTTTCCCAGCCCGTTGATAGAGTTCATCAGATCCGTGAATCTGACGTTGAGATCTTCAATGGTGTCACTAGGGGTGGGCGCGGGACGGGTACCCGCGCTGCGGGTACCCGTTTGCGGATACCCGCGCCTGCGGGTAATTAATTTTAATACCCATTCCCGTTCCCGCATAGAGCGGGTACCCGCATGCGGGTACCCGCGCGGATACGGTACGGGTTTACCCGCAAATATTACCACCTATTTATAATATATTTAAATTCATTAATAAAAATTAAAAAAATACCAATAAATGAAATTTTAAAAACATAAATTAAAATTAAAAAATACCAATATATTTAAACCACTAAATAGGACTATAGGAGTAGATAATCTGTTTTATAAACCATGTTCCAATGGTGTCTCACCATAAATTATAATTATAAAACCGACCATATGATTATCAACTATGAAACCATAGATTCTTATAATTAAAATTACCGTGGAAAACTGTTTAGTTACACTCTAATGCTAGCACAAAACATGCAAACGGGTACCCGCGCCAACCTCTACGTAAGAGGACCTCATGTAAAAAAAAATTGTTTATTAATGCGGGTACCCGTTCGGGAACGGGTACCTAAGAATAAAACCCGTTCCCGTTCCCGACCCGCTTGATTTTTTGTGGGTACCCGCGTAACGGGTACCCGTACCCGTTTTTCCCGACCCGAACGGGAAATACCCGAAGGGGACGGGTACGGGCGCGGGAACCCGAATTGTTTGCCCACCCCTAGGTGTCACCAGGCATGAGGGACAATCTTTCCAGCTTTTGGAGTTCCAGCGCGAGTTGATTTGCTTTGATCTTTTGAGTCCCCCGACTCAGCAGCGCTAGAGTATCCCAGAGTTCTTTAGCGGACTTGCAGTCCTGAACTCTTTCGAGATAGGAATCACTCAGGGTGGTCAGTATGGCGTTTCTGGCGACGCGGTCTAAGTTGTGAAGCTTCTTCTCCTTTGGGGTGAAGAGACTTCTGTCCTTGGGGATCTTCTTCCCGATCACCATTCCACCTCCGTCTGCTGGATCCTGAGCTACGACGCTATCGATCATTGGAACGATAGGTCCGTCCTCTAGAACCTCTGTCATGCTGTCGTGGAGAGAGGTCAGATGTGCCTCCATTCTGACCCGCCATACACCATAGTTCTCTACTGAGAACATGGGTACCATCCTGATTCCTGACATATCAGACATAATGTATAATGATATGAATGAAGAATGATATGCAGTGAAAACGTTTTCCGGATCCGTTCAAGTAGACCAGTTTCAGAATAACAAGAGTATTACAGAACTCCTGCTCTGATACCAATTGTTGGTCCCGAGAGCACGTTCAGGTGTAGAGGGGGGGGGTGAATACACCTGAAAATCGATTTTCTCAACTTAAACACGAACAATCCTTTTCAGGATAATGTCGTGCTGAACAAGTTCAGCAGACCAGATAAGTTATTCTGAATCGTGTGGCAGAGTGACTGACTCTATTGAGATTTACTAGCTGATTGAGAGTCAGAATTCAGTATCTTCCAGATAGGGTTCAGTAGTGCGGAATAGTGTAGGCCCAAATTCATTTGAGTGGGAAAATGTTTTTATCAAAACAGTTTCAGTAGATTAGTGCAGTTAGTTAAGTTTGCTGAAACTCAGTTGAATGATTTAAAGAATAGTTTTCAGTATGAACAGTAAATCATTGCAACAGTGAAAACAGAATATAAGACACAGAGATTTTTAAAGTGGTTCGGACACAAAAATCCTACGTTCACTGTCCCGAAAGATCAGGAAGCTATTTATTATACTGAGATAGTCTCAGTCGGTTTGTACACTGGACAAACACTGATCTTGAGATTTATACTGAGCAAGTCTTAGTTTACAGGGTTATCAAACTAAGTGTTTGAAAAACTCTCCAACAGTGAAGGAGTCCTTTACAATAAGGATCAGTTCGAAAGTGAACTCTTCATCTAAGCTATGGATTTAGTCTATTGAGCTTAGGTTAGAGGGATAGGGAACAAGAAGTTGGTTTCTAGAACGATGAACAGCTGACTGTAAGCTTTGGGTTCGTGTAACGTCGTTTGGATACTAGAGGTTGTATAGTTCAGTTTAGCTTGGTTCCCTATGAGCAGAGTTGTGGTCTTTCGCCGGATATTGCTTCTTCGAACTTCTTGCGGAAGACTTAGGCTTTTTTGAATTTGCTCGTTTGACTGCTCTGTGAGTTTTTGGTGAGGTTCGTGTGTACTCGTTGTTCGTGAGCTTCAAATTTGATTTATCCCTCTATTTATAGAGAAGAGATTAGGATAGATCCGTTGGAGACGACGATCCTTTTTCTCTCTCTTTTGAGTGGGTAACGGCTCTTTTGAAGTATGGTGGCAGTGTCCTTTCCCTCCATTTCTGGAAAGTTGTTGACTTGCAGCTTTAGTAGATATAGGATACGTGTCTGCTTGTCATTGGCCGAGGTTCAGAAGGTGGTTGAGACAGAACAGACTTCAAGGAGATCTGAAGCTGACTTCTCTCTTCCTCGTATTGACTCTGTTGAAATGACTTCAGAGATCCTGACGGTCAGAAGATTGTCTGGCCGTTGCTTGAGTCTGATCTCGATTCAGTGGCATGCTCCTCCTGAGTCGGCTCTACTGAAGATCAGCTCTGAGTTCAGTGAACTACTCCTCTGCGAGTTCGGTTCCATCGACTCCATTCGCATATCCGATCCTGCCGAGTTCGATATTCGAGTCTTCTACTTCTGGTGCTGAGGCAGATAAACCACTGAGTGCCTGAACCAGAGCAGAGTGTCTGCTGAGTCTGAAACCTCAGAGACAAAACATATTACAACGTAATGGTTCACCAATCAATATAGGGTTTTGAGATTTTCAAATCTTCACAGACTCATTCAGAGCACACGGCTACTGAGTAACTGTCACCACAGAAGACTGAGTCATTTCCCACTATTTACCAACATTGCTGAGGATAGAATCATCACCCAACACATCTATAGAAAGTTAATTGATACTATGAAACAAAATACTAATAATGATATAAAAAAGTTGTTGAAAGTTGTAGTTGTTGAAAGGTATGCATGGTAGCGTGATGAGGAAAGACTAAAGACAAGAAGAAGAGAACAAATATTAGTTGAGATTAAAGGTTTCTTTTAACCTAATTTAGTTGTCAGTAATCCACAACCTCACGTAAATCAGACATTTGCGAATAAATTACAACCTAATCCCCTTTATACTTAATACTTTTACTTAACCGTCAATATATATATATATATATATATATATATATATATTAAGGTATGGATCTGATAAGAACCACATTTAATGTGAGAATTATGAACCATGCATAATCCTTATATGTTTTATGCATAATACTTATATGTTTTGTGCAAAAAAACCCCCTGAAATTTAATACTTTTGCATTCTGCATAAAACATATGAGGATTATGCAAAATGTAAAACTATAAGTTTTTTGCATAAAAAAATAAGGATTTTGCATAAAATATACTCCCTCTGTCCTGCTATTACTGTCATATTTTCTTAATTGGGTTGTCCCGTTTTTATTGTCCTCTTTTCTAAAATAGCAAAAACTGCTCTTAAACAAAAAATGAAGTGCGCCCCTCCTACTTAAAACACATCACCTCATTATCATATTATCTCTCTCCAAAAATCTATCTCTCACATGATTTTCGTACCACTCCGTACTCGGAAATTTATAATTTTTAACTTTTTGAAAACTTAAGATTATTTCTTAAATATAATATGAAAAAAAAAGAAAAAAATCGATTGTCTCAACTATGTCCTGCAAAAATTTGGATAAATTCTCATTTCTACCACCAACCACTCTTCGAAAATTGTGTTCATTTCTTAATACAATTAAAACTCATAAATTACAAACTTAAACAAAGTTTTTTAATCTTCGTGCCGAAACCAAAGGGGACAGTAGTAGCAGGACGGAGGGAGTATAAAGATTATGCATGGTTCGCATTTCTCACGTTAAATGTGGGTTCTCACATAATCCACATCATATATATATATATATATATATATATATATATATAAGGTGGATTAGAGAGAGAGAGAGAGAGAGAGTGAGAGAGAGTTTGACACGTGCGTGCATACCTCTCGGTTCGTGTACAATACTACTTCCATCCCGCTATTGTTCACCATTTTCTTTTCGGTATGAGAATTAAGAGAATGAATGATAAAGTATGAGAGGTGAGTAAATGATAAAATATGAGAGATAACGATAATTATTTACCAAATTTGAAAAGTGACCATTATTATTGGGATATCTCAATTGGAAAATGTGGCCAACAATAATGGGAGAAGGTAGTACATTTTTTATACATAGAAGGAAAAAGTCATTTCTAGAATGAATTCACTTAGGGAATAATCCATGGGAGATGATTAGACTTTGCAAATAAGATAACATCATTCACTTCTAATATTTTTCCCCCTTTTCAAGAGTAAAAGTCGTCAGTATTAGTAATCAAAATTCATAAATTTAGAATTGAATTAAGTCTATTTTAAAAATTATAAATCGAAACGAATCGAACATCACTAATATAAGTTCGTGATACCTAATATGAAATCATGTCACCTCTACGCTCGACTTAAGATTTGGTGAGATGCAAAAGAATTAAGTTTTAAGTTTAGATCATTTGCTCCCAAGATAACCATCTCTAGCACTAACAAAATCAGTGTAGTGATAGATATACCATACTACTTTTTCGGCTAAATTCAAGCCCAACTTGTAAAGGCTTTTAATCCTAGTATAGAAACATTTAGTCATGTTTCGAATAATTATATTCGAGGCCCAAAACAAGAAAGATTTAGCTAAGGCCCAAGATGCCAGTAGTTTAGATCATTTGCTCCCAAAATATATTTTATTTCATGTTATGTAATCCTAGAGTAAGATGAAGCTCTTAAACTGTCTGAAAGAATTTCAAAGGGACTTGCTATCCTCAACTCATGTCAAATAACTACATATATCGTCTGCACAGAGGATGTCTGATGTATCAATCTGTGAATGGCCTACTTTGAGCAGGGCTGGTGCAATGCTGCTGCTGAGAGGCCTTGCAGCATATTGATCACTTGAAATGTGTCGTCGAGATAGTATTTCGCCATGCTCGGTTTCTGCCCAACTGTGCAGGCGAACACCTCGGCTGCATCGGGTAGGGATCGGGTGGCAACAGAAGCTGCGATAGCCTCAAACATGTCCTCATCTGATCTGTCATCACCTATGCATAACACGAAGTCTGCCGGTTTCCCTCTATTCGTCATAGTCTCCATCAGATTCTTCACAGCAACACCTTTGCTCACGCCCTACAACACAACACAAACACACACATCAAACAAATTGCAAATGCAATAGGGAAGTATACCAAGTACTTCACGTTTACCTGTGGTTTGACCTCTACAATTTGCTGGCCACTTTTCACAACGACCGGGTCGTTTGCAAGCACGCTTTCTAAGTGATCTAGGAGCTCTTTAGCTTGCCACACTCCAAAGTCAGGATCGGCTTCCTGGTGATGCCAAACCAACGCGCTCTCCTTCTGTTCTATCGAAGACCCATCCGTTGCTTCGGTGTAATGCTCCATCACAGGTAGAGCGATGTTTTTCCAGCTCAAATCAGCATCTATTCCACAAGATTCCCACTGGGAGTTCTTCATCCACCTAGTAAAGTAACCATGTTCTGCAGACAGTCCGAGATTCTCACATTGAGAGAACCACTTCCATAACGAGTCTCTCCCTCTCCCACTAACTATAAACACAATGTTGTTATCATCTCTACACAGGTTGTTCAAGACTGACATGACCTCCGGGGTGGGAGATTTGTCTACTCTGTCCTGTGGCATCATTGTGCCATCATAGTCGAGAAGGATAAGCCTGCTCTTCGCGTTGTAGTAAGCCGAAACAATATGCTCCAACGAGATCTTTCTAAAGTTAGGCCCCAACGCCACGACCCTCGAGTTCAATCCAAACCCTATTCCCCAACACCTCTTCCTATAATGCTCAGAGCAAGCTCTCTCAAGATCCTGATCAAAACTCCTAGCCCAATATGCAACATCATGGGATGCAACATACTTGTAATGCTTCTCGTGCCGAAGCTCCTTCTCCCCATCCTTCATCATCATCCCCAACACCATTGCATCCGCCACGCTGTTGATATCCCAAGGATTCACACGAATCGCCCCGCTGAGAGAGGGCGAACAACCTATGAATTCAGACACAATAATCACACTTTTCTTAGGTTTGGAACAAGCTTCTAGTCCTAATGCCCTATCAAGATCAGCGCAGCTTTGTCTTGACACGGTGTACTTGTAAGGCACTAAATTCATCCCATCCCGAACAGCATTCACCACGACACACTCAGAAATCGCGTAGTATGCAACTTTATCTTGAAAGGAAACCGGACCATTTACACAAACAATTGGCTCATACCCTTTTGAACCGTACTTTTCATTTATCTTACTTGCAACTCTACTAATCTCATCTTCAACTTGTTGAATATCTTTTCCACTACTCCTTGCTGCATTCACAATCTGAACCAAAACCACATTGCCTCTGTAATTAGGATTCTCATCCAAGAGCATACCAAATGCTAGGAACTTCAGTCCAACTCCTTTAAACATGTCCAAATCGTCTACCCCTAACAAAACCGTCTTCCCGTCAAATTTCCTCCTCAATTCTTGAACTCTCTTAGCTGTATCCGCCAATGCCATAACTGATCTTATCTGTCCCATGTGAACTCCAACTGGCAAGATTTTGATAGTTACTGTTCTTCCAAAGTAGTCCAACCCAATGTACCCCCTCTTGGACTGATAATCCAACCCCAGCATCCTACTACAACACGACAAGAAATGCCTAGCATAATCAAATGTATGGAATCCAACGAGATCACAGTTCAAAAGGGCCCTCAGAATCTCCTCCCTCACGGGCAATGTTCGGTATATCTCGGAAGAAGGGAAAGGGCAGTGCAGGAAAAAACCAAGCTTCACTCTGTGGTACCTCTTCCTCAAGAAAGTAGGTAGAATCATGAGATGATAATCATGTATCCAGACATAATCCTCCTCCGGATTGATCACCTCCATGATTCTGTCTGCAAAGATCTTGTTTGTAGACACATAAGCCTGCCAAGCGTCTTTGTTGAATCTCACCCCATGATTAAGCGTCAAAGGTAACATGTAATGAAACAAGGGCCACAGATAATGCTTGCAGAAGCCATGGTAGAATTTGTTCATCATATCCAAGTTCAAGAAAGTGGGGACGCATTTGAACTTTTCCAACAAGAATTGTGCCACTTCTTCCTGCTCTGACGGATCCACCTCCACACCTAAACAACCCACGTAGACGACGTCGACGTCGGGAGGGAACCCATCTTTTAGCTGCAAAACTAGGGCGTCTCTGTCCCAATCGAACCGCCATTTCTGGGATTGTGATGAATCTTTGTGGGCCTTCAATGGGAGCTGGTTGGCCACGACAATTCGCCTCTCCAGACTCACGGACGAAACGGTGTCGGATTCTGGGTTCTCGGCATCATTCACATCTTCGAAATCCGATATGATTCCTGGGACAGAAATCACTCGGGGAATTCGCGTCCGATCACTGGAATAATCTTCGAGATTCAACAGATTGAAGCAAGATCTCGACAGCATTATGACAAAAGAAAGAGCCTTCTTGAATTCACAAAAACTCAAGAAAAGAGAAAATATTCGGATTAGTTGAAGAAGACGAACAAGATTGTCAAGACTTGCAGAAGGTGCGGCGATGGTGGATCGCTGAGTATGTGCGTGTTGCAGGTGCGTTTCCCATCATGAATACAAAAACGTGAATTGGGTCATTGTTTGTTAAGGATTGATGAATCACAAAGGAGGATTTTCAAATTTGGAAAGTTGTTGTAGCAGCATTATTAGTTTGTGTGGGGAAGGTGGCATGGTTTTAGGATAAGGAGGAACAAATCACCGACTTGGCAATGCATACGTCAAAATATATGATAATAACAATTAGTTAGTGTCGTCCCTTGAGATGGCATAGCGGTGAAGGTGGGTGGCCCGGAACCGATAGGTCATGGGTTCAATTTCCACTAGACACGCTATGTGTGAGCCTGTCACCCTGTCACATTAAGGGTGGTTTACCCTGTGCGCACCAAAAGTAGTTGTTAGTTGTGTGTAGATTGGTATAAAATTGTGGGTCCCACAAAAACATTGTGTATAATAATTTACTAAAAAAGGAAAGTGGACAAGAATTTTGGGACAACCCAAAATGGAATATCGGACAAGAATTTTGGGACGGAGGGAGTAATATAGTTGTAATGTATGTTGGTTTTCATTTTTCGTATAATACGTATATTCAGTTGAATATTTCACCCAAACTTCTAGCATAGAAATTTCAATTTTTCCTACTCCTATAAAATTTAGAAAAATAAAATTGTTGAATGCGTTTTGCAGCTTTAAAACGTGTAATTTTAATTTGAATCTTGGAATTATTGTTGGAAGACAATTACGTATACAATAGATAGGTTGGTACAATTTTTTGAGTCGACCAAGTTTTAAAATAAATCACCACATCTTGCATTCAATGCTTAAAATTCTCCTATTTAACTGGAAACTCTTTTGCTTAATATTTTGGGCAAATTGCAATTTAATTCCCAATATTACCGTTTTTAAAAATAATCCAATATTTATAACACCATAATGTAATTCCTGTCGTCATATTCTTTTAATAAAATAGATTTCAGTCGAAAATCTAGCCAGCATGTTGTCTGAACAAGTTAGAATCAATTAATCAAATTATATATTTAAGATTTTTAATTTGCTTATTAAATCCTAATATCCTATTGACGCAACTCAGAAGTAAATTAGTATGAAAAATCACACAATTCTTTTGAAATTACCTTTTAGAAATGTATTCACCATTTTTTTGTGACGAGCCCTGTTTAATTTTAAAAAAAATTATACATTTTATTAAAAAAGAGAATGAATGTCAAATATTGGTGCGTTATTTTTGACAGAAGTAGTAACACTGCATTATTATTGTGTCGAGTGGATTTATATATTTAATTAAAAAAATATGATGTTAAAAAAGGATAAGATAATAAAGTACGTTAGGTATACTTAGTTATAAATTCATTAAATAGGGTTAGTGGAAAATAACGGTTGAAATAGTGGATATTAATGGAGAAGATTATGACAGTAATGAGTAATTAGTGAATGGATAAGGTGGTGGCTATTAAATGCTTCGATGTTAGTTTGGGGGTGGTTGAGCAACCTAGACGCCGCGCAAATCCTCTCACAATTATTTCGTGAACCACGTTAAGATATTTGATTTAAATAATATAATCGTTTTTAAATTGATTATGATTTTTAGTATTAAAAAGTGAAGCATAGAATCAAGCCTACCAAGAATAACTTTTAGTTTCGTACGTAGGGCCAAAAAGCTAAGAATTCAAATCATGTTATTCGTTACGTCTCAGTGTTATAATTAGCTAGCTTAATACAATTTAAGTGTATTTTTAGAATAGGATTATTCAGAGAATGATAATTCCAAATCGTAAAAATCAAGGAGTCTATTTAAAATAAAGTTAATTCAGTGAGTAGCCAGAAATATATTTTAATACTCCATACAATTTGTAAGGATAGATGTAGTTTTGTCAATCCTTAACCCATTTCGTTATATTTAACCAGACAACATTTTCGTGAACTGTTGTGATATTAGAGAGAGAGAGATGCACATAGTATTCTGTGTACTATCGAATTTCATGCAACAGCCTTTTCCTTTCTCTTTTTTAATATTACTACTATATTTGTTTAAGGTCATACATATGTGCAGTTAAACCTCTCTAAATTAATATTGTTATGACCACAATATTTAATTATTTTAGAGAGATATTAATTTATAGAGAGCTTTCCTAACTTCTACGAAATCGAATTTTAATTAGATAAATATAAAGAGATATACGTTTATTTATATATCACATTTAATATTATTTTACTATTTACTATGTGGAAACAATAAATTATACTCCATCCTTCCCATAATTCTTGCTCCAAAACTTTTCGGCGTGGTTTCAAAGGAGAGTTTTTGGTTGTGTGTAAAATTGTGAGCCCTCAAATAAAAAGTTTGTAAGAATTTACCATTTTTGGAAGTTGAACAACAATTGTGGGATAACGCGAAAAGAAAAAATGAAGCAACAACTGTGAAACGGATGAAGTATTAATTTGTTAAACATAATGAATTTATTCATTTAAAAAACTACATTGATATAATTAACATTCATGATAATGAACATTAAAAAATACTAAAGATAATACAATTCATTTGGAAGCAGTTACGCACAAAGAAGAACTTATTACGGCTATGACTCTTCACATTTTTAAGGTGAGTTCTAGAAAACAATACTTTTTAATGCAATTAGAAAAATTAGAGATGAGATTCAATTAAATTTAAATTTTAAGAAAAACACACTAGAATCATATTTTACAAAATTGTCTTAGTATTTTTGATAATTTTAAATGATTATTAATTCATGATATTAATGGGACCATGTATTTACATTGAAGTTTTTTGAAAATTACTATCTTATATCTTATTGAATTTGATGATCTTTTACATTGTCCCAAGTCGGGACAAAAAAAAAATATTATTTTAGAGAGATTATTAATTTACCGAGTATTAAATTATGGAGGTTCCACTGTATTGCGTTGAGGATATTATATTTTAACATTATCGATGTACATCATGAAATATATGCTCCTAATCACAAGTAGATTGTGTATTTAAGTGTCAAATTTAACTATATTTACGGGAATTTGAACAATGAGGTTTTGGCCAATTTGATAACTTCTTTATTTTTTTAATTAATTGTCTCGAAATCATAGAATTTTGAAAGATTTGGTCATTCTGTTAAATTTCTAGTTAGTCAACCGTTATCAATATTTTTTAAATGGCATTTTCGGCATACTTTTGTTGAGGACCAAAACATCCAAATACTGAAACATTGAGTACTAGTTTGACATTTTTTTTGTGTACATTCAAGACAAATGTACTGCACTTTCAAAACAAAGATACTTCACTTTATTTGTCAGGTTACAAAAATGCACCTTAATTACATTCTGATCATTTGAAAATTGTTGTACTTAAAGTGCAATATAATCATCTATAAAGTACGGTACATTTGTCTTTAAAGTGCAGTATTCACACGTTCACAAGATAAAAACATATTTACATTTAAACCTTCATCTATGCTCTAATCACAAGTTGATTGTGTATTTAAGTGTCAAACTTAACTATATTTACACAACATTAAATTTTACGTTACAAAAGTAACTGATCAAATAATATTGCGCAAGGTCAAGGTTATCCGGTCTAAAGTAGCAAGTAGCGCTTAAGTTGATATTATAACATGCAACAGTGTTCAATTTATCATCTCGATAAAAAGTATTAATAAATCAAAATCAATGGAGCGATCGACCGGATGGTAAATCAATAAACAAAATGTATAAAAATACAAAGAATACTTTAACCGTTGTAGAAGAATATTAGAGTGATTAAATTGTTAGGTGGGACACAAATCCACATATTAGGCTAGGAATGGTCCCACTTTATCCATTTGCCAAAGAGCTAAATAAGAAATAGTACTATTATTTCAATATATTATCAATAGATATTAATATGTCAATAGACGATATCTTATTTTAATTTTATATAAGACTTTTAAAAAGCGATTCAAGATTTTCTAGTTTATTAAAATTTGCATACCTATGATTTAATTATCAAAAACACGACATCATTGGCACAAAAAAAAAATGTACTATTTGATTTAAGTATTAAACAATTCAGACCTCAACATCGGATATTTTGACCTTTAGAATTTTTATCGGTGTACAAATCTTAACAAATTAAAATGTCGTTTATTTATATGAGAGTCTTGAAATCATGTAGAAATCAAAATTTATTCGAACTTCATGTATTTACAAACTAATAATCCTAATATTTTTACATCATAGACAATTAACAAGTATGAGAAATTATGTGATTCATAGTCAATTAACAACTTAACTTCCTTAAACAGAAAACAATATAAATGTTGGGTATGAGATTCAGTATGATAAGATTTGAAGATCCAAAAACTCTAGCTAAATGATGAGTCTTATATAATGTAATAGTTTAGTTGAGTTCAGCATGTTAGGAAATCAGTAGGCCAGCTAGAGTTTAGTAGCTCATAGGTTCAATAGAATATCAGATGTTAGCCAGAAGAACTCAGCATCAAGGAACTCAGTTGGAAATGTTATAACACACTGAATCTGCAAAGGAATTCGAGCCTCGTATTGAATATCTCAGAAGAATGTCAGTAGAAGACAATTCAATAAAAGGTCTGAGGAATCAGAGGAAGTCAACTCAACATGCTCTTGGAGTTTGAACAAACCTCACCTACTCTCTAACCTCGACCAATGAGAAGCTGTCAACACTGTATCTGCTCTGCCATAAAGCCCATAAAGCTGCTTCCTAGACTGAAAAAGAGAAAATCCTTACAGTGACATTCAATTTGAAATGGTCATTTTTCTTATCGTATTCAACACGTGTCTAGTCTCCCTCCAACGGATCTATTCATGAGTCGAGACTATAAATAGATAAGAGTCTTAATGCAGAGAAGATACCGAGAACCAAAGCATTCAAGCTCACAAACACTCTAGCGAACTTAAAGCATAACAAAGCGAAGAACTCGTACACAGATAGATCATCTTAGTTCTTCATTCTAGAGATTCATTAGTTCCCTTTCACTATTCTAAGTAGACTTATTATTATATTATAAGCTTAGAAAAACTCGAAGGAGTTCAGCTTTCTGAACTGTTCTAATTGTAAGAACTCCTTCCTAGTTGAAGAATATCAAACCCAGTGTTTGAATCCTGTAAAGTCACTAAAACTATAACTAGAGTATGCCTAGTGCATAGATTGACTGAGACTTGCTCAGTATAAGTAAACAAGAACTCTTGTTTTGTTCAGGAGAGTGAACGTAGGATCTAGTGTATCATAACCACTTTAAAAACTGCTTGTGTTGATTTAGTGTTGCATTGACTAACTGTTCATACTGCATAAAACTGACTTTAAATCACTCAGCATAAAACGTGTTTTTAAACTGATACGAACATATTTTTGGGTCTACACTTCCGCACATATCTTATACTGAATTATTGTTCACTGACATAAGTCAATAGATAGGACTTAGTAGACATATACTCTGCCCACGCGATCTAGAAAACTTACTTAGCTAACTAACTAATTCAGTAGCAACATTCAGTAGCACTGACTTTCGCGTTTGAGCTGAAATCTGTATTCATGTGTATTCACCCTCCCCCCATCTACACTTGAAGACTCGTCTCTGGACCAACAGTAAAGTATAACCATAATGTGATTCATAATAATAATGTAAACAATAATAATAAGGGTTAAATTATGGTTTTGTATTTGAATTTTAAAATTCAAAATCTTACCAAATAAAAAATTTATGTATTTAAAAACTAATAAATCTAATATAATAATAATAATAATAATAATAATAATAATAATAATAATAATAACATCAACAACAACAACAACAATAAGAGATGAGATCACTTGTCTAATAAATTCTTGTCCAATTAGTGTCTGATTTAAAACGACGTAGTTTTGTATTGAAAAAATGCACTATTTAATTATTTATTAAATCTTTTTTCAATTCCATCCTTTTAATTTGTAATTTTTAATACGTTTTGAATCGGACACCAATTGAATATGAATTTATTGGATATATAATCTCATCCCAATAATAATATTAACAATAATAAAATCTTGCGGCCTCCAAATTTTTTTTAACAAGAATTATATCTTCCTTGATTTCCGCCATCATCCAAGATTTGGACCACAGCGTCGGATGAGGTTTTTATGTACTCTTCTAAATCTTCCTTTAACCTTTTCAATGAAGCAACTTATAATTAAATGTTTAAAAAATATAGTATTATTATTATTATTGTCTTTTCTCCTTAAATTTTTAATAAGAGGGGAAATCGGAAATGCAATTGTTCCCTTTCACACCTTAATTGATAGCTATATCGTTATCATAGGTGGATGGAGCTCAATTCCTCAACACATGGTCCTTGCCCTACTTGCAAAGTTACATTTCACCTCAATAATATATTTAAGTTGGCCAAGGAATATTTGGGAATCAGATGCTTTCCCTACCAGATATTTTATTTCCCATTAGATATTTGAATTTGAATAATCTACAAAAAGACTTAATTGCTGGTGAGAGGAAACGGAAAATGTGTGTATATGTGGGACAGCTAGTCAATGAATACGATTTTTATTTTTACTATGAATCAGATCCACAACTTAGCCGTCAATTATGAGAGAATTTATGAATTTATGATCCAAGACAAATCCCGTCATCTAATATTGATAATAGTACCATTATTATTGTAATTTACAATATTTGAAAATAAGTTGTGGTATGTTTGTAAAATTAGAATGAAACATGTATTGAAGTGAGAACCACTTATAAAACATTGGCAGTGATAATGAAAATTGCCATCAGCATCAGCCACACTTTACAACTACAATGAAATGTTGTCGTTTCATTGGTGATGCTTAGGCGTGGGTGGTGTGGTTGGATTGAGATAAAATCGTGATCTAATCGAATAGCGAACTGTTGAACCCCACATATATCTTTTTTAGATTTGGATACACGATTTCTGTACTAGGGATTTGGCTGCAAGTTTCACACCACCACCAAAGTTTGTTGATATTTTATTGAACACCAACTTTTGATGCCATACATTCATTTAATATCCACGCATTTATTTGTCTCTTAAATTCAAAGAAAAATAAATTATAAAAAATGGAATATGTTTTAGACTGGAAATATATTTGTAGAATTCAATATGTTTCTGTGAAAAAAGTAATTTAAGTTATCAAAGATTCTGGAAATACCCCGCTCATAGAGTCAATTATTTAAATTAATCGAACCATGCAAGTTGCCGGTCATGTACTTGTATCTATCTAGTGGATCAAAAGAATATATTTGCAAAATTTTGCTTTGAGATTATGATAAAAATAAAATCCCTTTCCGTATGGGTTTAACCAAAAATTAAGAAAACAAAAAAACTAAGGCATCATTTTTATAAGTACGTTATAAGTTGTTTTTAGTTTATTTTTATAAATTATTATTACTAACAATTTATGTAAATAAATCTAAATAACTTTATTTTTTATAACAAATTATTTTGATACTCTCTCCCAAACACACGTATAAATGCTTACTTTTTAGTATAAACTCAAATAAGTTGTTCATAAGCTTCCCCAAACAGAGCCTACATTGAAGTAGATGGAATTCTTTCATATTTACATAATAAAACTCTCACCTTAAAAATGAGAACATAATAAGGATTACGAAAACATAACATATGCACAAAAACTTGTGTTAGATCTTGATACATAGTATTTTGTTGGCCCATTTTCAAACAAGAATCCTTTTAGATCTCAGGGGATATAAGTATAATATTAAGAATTATGAAATGCACAATCTGCAATTTTGAGATGAAGATTGAACAAGATCTACACTTTAGAGAAGACGGGACAATGAAATTTCAAAAATGACATAAAATTCGAAGTTCTGCAACGACCAGACCAAATCTGCCCCATACCTAACGGCGATATTCAAGGCATATCATCATTCGACAGCTTAGCATACTTTAGACGAGCATGCAATTCAATCTCTTCACCATGATGCATTTTGCAGTGGAAGTAAAACACAGTATACGCTACAAACATCAAAATCTTTCCCAAACAAGAAACAACCATCAAAAGCATCAAGGGTACCACCGGAATCTCCTTCTTCCCCATTTTGATCCTGTAAAACTCCAAGTTGATGCAAGCCACAATGCCATAAATCACGCTGAGCAAGAAGCCGTGCAGCCTCTTGCCCTTAACAAGGACCGCTGCTCTTCCGAGCGCCTCCAGCCCGTAATGACTTTCTTCTACTACAGAAACCACAACTGACATATTCCATGGAACTACCAAGTAGAGGTAGAAGATAAAAGAAGGAAGGAAGATCATGATGGCCAACCAGAAGGTCGGGAGACCAGGATATATCCATAGCGGAGCAGCAAACATAAACACGACAACCAAGTAGGCAGTCGAAAGAGCTGATACGTACAAGTTAGTGATCAGAGGCCTCATCCATGATCTCCCTATTAGCTCTTTTGGTGATAAGTTCTTGGCATTGTATGAAATGGCTGATATTAGTATGGTTGAGATGGCAGAGAAGAATGAGATGGTGGAAAATGCAAGGATGAATGCAACTTCAAAAACAAAAAGAACTGCAGCATCTTTTTTTGGCTGGTGGAGTAGGTGAGTTACCTGAATCGGGTCGAACCCTTTTCCGGGTGTAAAAGGGCTTCGACCCGTTGATTGCCGAGTAGCAGCAGCCATATCAAGCACAAGGGATTGCAGGGTGTAAGCAAACAACAACAGAAAGCCTGCATTCAAGAATAGAGAAAGAAATGCAACCAAAGCCATGAGCTTCCCATTCTTGGTAAGAAGTTTGATGGAATCACTAAGAATAGTCAAGAACCCGTTTGATCGAGAGAATTCCATTGCACCTTTGGTGTTAATGAGTCCATCGATGATGAACGGAATATGTTACTTATACTTGAGGATTCATTTTTCAACTCGAATGCGCTCATGCATCCCAATAAGAAAAGCAAGTTGCTACTAGGAAGCTCACAATTCCTTGAAATTGCACATAAAAACATGTCATGAATGCGCAAGTAAATGTAAAAAACAAATTTATAATAATGACACCGGAAAACAACAAGAAGAAGTTTCAAAATAGGTTGGAAGAGTCAATAGCTTGCAGAGTTAAATATGATTATCTTAAACCTAAAACACTATTAAAAACAAATGAGTTTGTGGAATCAAACTAATGTAAGTATCGATCTGATCTATTTTTTACTTTTGCTTCTTTGGTCAACAAAGATTAATTCAAAGAGAGTCAGCCATTCATTTGATGTAGACCATATTATCATCCACAATGTCAAATCACCAAAATTAACTGAATGAGAAATTCAGAATTTTGAGCTTCAAACCATATGTGCAAATAAAAGTATGAAATATCTTAACCATGTCTATATATGATCATTTCCAAAGAGGGTTGGTTTATGGATGATGTGAACAGTTGCACTGAACCAAGAAAAAATTATATAAAGGTCATCAAATGACACAACATACACAAACTGTCATACAAGATGGAGTCCTATTCAAATTGGGTATCCAAGAGGTAGGAAGATTAAGATTTAAGATATATCCATAGACGAGTAGGCCACAAGACAATGTCAAAAGAGTGGCCAGTGGAGAGACCTGCTACATAGAAGCTAGTAATAAAGGCTAAGAGCTCATTCTTGGCACTTCAGTAAAAAAATTGAGTCTGAATAAAATTTGGTTTAATTGAAGAAGATTTCCAAGAACTAGGCCAGATCATACGGGACTTATTGTGCATTCCAAGAAGTTTAATTGAAGAAGATCCACAGCTATATTCCCAACAGAAATTTAAGAAACTCCAATGGGATTTCTCCACGTTAGGCTCAGGCACAAGAGTTGTTTTACTGTGACAAGGATGGAGGTCAGCCACAAATGCGCAACAAACCTACTCATAATTTTGCATTGTTCAAAGTTGGTTTGGATCTGGCTAGTGAAAGGTACAATAACAATTTCTGCTCATATTTAAGAGATTGATGGAACTTGGAAATATGTCAAATATGAGCAGAAATTGTTATTGTACCTTTCACTAGCTGAGTCGAAACAAACCTACTCATAAGTCTCTTGATCTTGCATTTAGAGTTCAAAGTTTGAAAATTCATCAAAGCAGAGCAGAAAATCCTTTACTATTTTTATGCAGTCCCTTCTAAGCAATACACACAGCAAAATTATCCTTCAACTGCCATTCTGATTATGCTCAGATAGAACTACATAACCAATTAACTGACAAAGAAGCAGCAGCTTCAAATAACTGACTAAAACATCTTCAACTACATCGATCATCACCAAAAAAGGATATATATACAAATACTTCAACTCAAAACTGATAAATTTACCAATATGGATAACTTGCACAAAGCAATCCATCTTTCACCGCCATAAAACCTCACGAAGAAGAGCCATCCTCAAAATTAACCGTCCAAAGCCTCTGCCACTGATCGCCACCGGTAACTCCGGGCGCATCCAAATCAACTACGGTTCGACAAACAGGACAGGTGGGCTTCTTCCGAATCCACCTATCAACGCATTTCGCATGGAATAAATGCTTGCAAACCGGAATCTTCCTGCAGCTCTCCCCTTCCCGAAAACAATCCAAACAAATTGCGCAATCTGATTTCCCCGGGAAACTGGCTTCGATATACGCTACCCCGGGAAGAAGGGCATCGATATCTGGTTTCGGCTTCGTCTCCGCGGCGGCATTGACGGGGTAGAAGAGGCGCGCGCAGCGACGGTTGAATGTGTTCGACATAAAGAGGAAATGAAGGAGGACGATGGCGGCCAAGCCGACGAAGAAGAGGAAGAGAGACATCACTACCATCATGATTACGCATCTCAGGAAGAAGAGGAGGAGCTTCCTCTGGCTGAGGCTAAGGCAACGCGGCGGGGCGCGGCGGTGGAGGTTTTCTTGAAAAGAAGTAGGCATCTGGCGAATTACTTTTGGTTTTGAGGGTGAATAATTGGATCGAGTAGGGTGATTTTGTGATGAAGGAATTAAATATATATGTGTATAGATCGTTTCGTTTCCTTTCGGGAAAGAGAGAGATATAATGGATTAGAACAATGGAGGGATGGGGAAAGAAAAGGGGCGCCGTCAGATAAAATAAAGCAACATAGTTATCGGGAAAGAAAAAAACACTATCGTTCCTTGGATGACATATAGCGGTGAAGCTGCGTGGCCCGATAGGTTATCGGGAAAGAAAAAAATGCTATGTGTTATCAGTGACATATGATTAGCCTAAAGTGGGCAAAATCTAATTAATTTAGCCTCGATTAGATTTGAATATGAAATTACAAGAGAAATTAGAACTATAATCACCGATTATAAAAACAATTTGATATATTACTCAGCATAATAGAAAAAGATATATGCGAAGTGTATTATTATGAGGAAACTTTTTTATTTGGTAGAATCAATTGGATCAGCTACAGTTGTTGGTTGTGGTTGTATTCAGTAACGAGGTTTGGGTTTACTGAGTTTCCAGGTTCATGGGCATTTAGCACAAGTACATCATCCGTTCCCTCTGAATTATTATTCTCAGTAGAAGTCTCAATTACCAGATGGGTTTCATCATTGATTCGAGTTACTTGAGATTGATTTTATTTGGTAGAATCAATTGGATCAGCTACAGTTGTTGGTTGTGATTGTATGTGTGTGTATCTTCTTCGTCTGAATCATCACATACCAACAATGATGGATCTTCTCAATGTTGTCATTTAGGTTAAGATCATGTAGCTTTGTATTGATGTTCTCAGTTTCTTGTTTTGAGTTCCTGCTCTTGTCCTCAATAGCAAACTCATTAAAGACAATATATGAGCTTTCCTCCACGCTAAAGACAATATATCCCACTGGAACCGCTATGTGATGTCAGTCACATATGGCTAGCCTAAGGTGGTTGAACTCTCCTGTGTGGTTGGACAAAATCTTGAACTCTCCTGTGTGGTTGGGAAAAATCTAATTGATTTTAGCCTCGATTAGATTTGAATATGAAATTACAAGAGAAATTAGAACTATAATCACAGATTATAAAAATAATTTGATATATTAAGAATGTTAGAAAATTAGATTTGAATATGAAATTACAAGAGAAATTAGAACTATAATCACCAATTATAAAAACAATTTGATATATTACTCAGCATAATAGAAATAAGATATATGCGAAGTGTATTATTATGAGGATTTTTTTTATTTGGTAGAATCAATTGGATCAGTTATAGTTGTTGGTTGTGATTGTATTCAACTGAGTCTCCAGGTTCATGGGCATTTAGCTCAAGTACATCATCCGTTTTCCCTGAATTATTATTCTCAGTAGAAGTCTCACTTACTAGAGGGGTTTCATCATTGATTCGAGTTACTTGAGATTGATTTTATTTGGTAGAATCAATTGGATCAACTACAGTTGTTGATTGTGATTGTATGTGTGTGTATCTTCTTCGTCTGAATCATCACATACCAACAATGATGGATCTTCTCAATGTTATCATTTAGGTTCAGATCATGTAGCTTTGTATTGATGTTCTCAGTTTCTTGTTTTGAGTTCCTGCTCCTGTCCTCAATAGCAAACTCATTAAAGATAATATATGAGCTTTCCTCCACGCTAAGGGTTCGGTAGTTAAAGATTCTGAAGGTGTTGGGATGAGATTCAGTAGAACAATATTTTGTAGATTTGAAGATCCCAAAACCCTTAGCTGAATGATGAACCTTCGATTATGTAATAACTTAGTTTGAGTTCAGCATGTTAGGAACTCAGTAGGCTAGAGTTCAGTAGCTGCGAAGTTCAGTAGAAGACCTTGCACTCAACTGATGGACTCAGTATCGAAGAAGTCAGTTAGCCAGCCGACCACCAACTAAATATGCAAAGGAATTCGTGCCACACATACTGAATGCTCAGAAGAATGTCAGTAGGAAGACACTTCAGTTGAAGGTCCGATGATTCAAAGGGAGTCAACCTTGATGTTTGACAAACCTCACCTAACAATCTATCTCGACCAATAAGGAGCCGACAACGCCTTACCTGCTCTGACAAAAGCTGCTCCTAAACTGAAAAAGAGGCGTATCTCTACAGTGCACCTACTCTTCAACGTTTAAATTAAAGTAGCCGTTTTTCTTGTCGTTTCGACACGTGGCTAGACCCTCTCCAACGGTAGATATTCACAAATCGAACACTATAAATAGAGGAGAGTCTTCATGCAGAAAGACACCGGGAACCAAAGCTTTCAATGCACAAACGATCTCTAGCAAGCTCACTGCATATCCAGCAAAGAACTTGAACTTAGAATTAAAATATTCTTTAATTCTTCTCTTGAGAGAATACTTGTTCCCCTTCTCCTATCTAAGCGAGCTAAACTGTAATATCCTTAGCTTAGAAACCTCGAGGGAGTTCACATTTTGTGAAACGTTCTTATTGTAAGAACTTCTTCATAGTTGGAGAAGCTCAAACTTTTAACTTTGAAAACTCTGTAAAGTCACTATGACTATAAGTAGAATATATGTCATGTGAACAGATCACAGAGAGTTGCTCAATATAAGCAACAAGTTTGTATCTGTCCTGTGAACAGATCACTAAGACTTACTCAATATAAATAATACAAGTTCTCCTACTTATGTCAGGACAGTAGACGTAGGACCTAGCGTGTTCGAACCACTTTAAAAACATGCTGTGTTGATTTACTGTTGCATTATTTACTGTTCATATTGCACAAAATTGTATTTCATAAACTCAGCATAAAACTGATTTTCCAACCGAGACGTTTCATAAGGAGTACACTTCCGCACAAAACTCTAATACTGAACTACTGTTCAACTGACATAAGTCAGTAGAGCTGAACTCAGTAGAAGAAATCTCTGCCCACGCGATCTGAAAGTATATCTGGCTCTGACTCAGTTCAGTAGCACAGTCAGCTAAAGATGACTTTCGCGTTAGAGAAATAATCTGTATTCAGGTGTATTCAACACCCCCCCCCAATCTACACCTGAAGCACGTCTTAGGACCAACAATTGGTATCAGAGCGGTGTTCTTATTGATCATCATTTTCAGAATACTGGTTTATCTCGAACAAGATCCTAGGAAAACCCGTTTTCATTGCATCTTGCATCTCTTCATTGCATCCTATATCCTATCTTTCTACAATGGCTGATATTTCAGGGATAAGGACGGTACCCATGTTCTCAATAGAGAACTACGTGGTATGGCGGGTGAGGATGGATGCTTATCTAACTTCGCTGCATGACAGCATGACCGACGTCCTGGAGAAAAGACCTATTGTTCCGATGGTTGACTCAGTCGAACTTGCATTGGATGGAGCAACAGGTGCCAGAACCGGCCCGAAGGTTCCCAAGGACAAGAGCCTCTTCACTCCTGAAGAGAAGAAATTGCACAACCTCGACCGAGTTGCGCGAAATGCAATATTGATGACCCTCAGTGACTCTTATCTCGGGAGAGTGCATGATTGCAAGACGCAAAGGAGCTATGGAATGCTCTCGCAGTACTGAGTCAAGGAACTCCACAAATCAAAGAGAACAAACTGGAGTTAGAGCTGCAAAAACTCAAGGCATTCACTATGCTTCCTGGGGAGTCCATAGATGATTTCAATGCGCGATTCACAAACCAAATCAACATCATCAACAGACTGGGGAGAACGTATAGCAACAAGGAGACCAATACCAAGATTCTAAGGGCTCTTAGCAGGCCCAAGTGGTATTCTTTTGCTACGTGTATGAGGAGATCTGACTTAAATTCGTTTACTCCTAATTATGTGTTTTCAGAGCTAAAAGTAGAGGAGTTTGAATTCTACCTCCCACACACCCCCGGTGCTGAAGCTGAAGTGCCAATGGATCATGTATACAAGGTATCAGTTAGAACTCCCAGAGTAAGTCCCTCAACTACAAGCCAGTCAACCGGAAGCTCAGTAACACTACCAACTGCTAACAACTTGGCTGAGAAGTATGCTCTCCTTGCTGTGAAATACCAGAAGGAGAAGGAGATGTTTTGAAGGAAAATGAAAAAGGATTCCCAGAATAGTCACTCGAAAAGTGAAACTAAACCTCTACATGATTGCAAGAATACTGAAGCTGCTCTCGTTAAACAAAAAGAAACACCTAGAAAGGATGGCAGAAGCTCAGTATGTTACAACTGCAAAAAGCCAGGACACTTCCAGTACGAATGTCCTGAACTCTCAGCAGCTGAAAGAGCTGAAAGGCAAGCCTGACGCGACAAGTTCGTCAGGAAGAAGCAAGCCTACATAGCTGGAGAGTTGTCTGATTGCTCAAGTGATGAGGAACTATTTATGGAATCGTCTGATGACGATGCCACATTCATGGGAATCGAGACAGAAGATGCTGAACCGTGCCTAATGGCCGGAGAAGAGGCTAAGGTAAATTCTGAACCCATTATCTGCCCCTCTTCACCTTGCACACACGACACAAGCTCTGTTGCAGGAGAACCGTTGGAAGTGGTTCTTGCATACGAGGATTTGCTTGAAGAGCAAATTCAAATGAGCCAGCAGTTAGCAAGACGATTCAGGAGATGGAAATCCTGAAAGCGGAAAATTAAAGACCTTCAAAGAGAAGTCAAGACTCTACTAAGTCTGAAGGACTTGTTCTGAGACTGAGGGAAGAGATTGACTCTTAAATGATTAAGTCTCAAGACCAAGAAGTACAAATTTCAATATTGACCAAAGATGTCTCTGAGAAAGAGACTGAAATCGCTAATCTCAAGGAAAAACTCACATAGTCCAGAGCAGAATATGAATCTCTGAGAAAGAGCGATGAAGTGTGGAGAACCTCGATGACATAACAATACATTGGAGCCAAGGAGAAGTTGGAGAAGCTGCTAAGATCTCAGAGACCATGCTCTACTAAGGAAGGACTTGGTTACACTTTTGAAGCCTCCACTTCAGGACAGAAGAGCTCCACCAAGCTGGCTGATAGGTTTGTCCAAGGGGTGACTCAGCATGCAGACTATACATCCCCTCAGGCAAAGAACAAGCAGAACATTCTAGCACCTCAGCCGAGCAACAAAAAGACGACCCATGGTTCTAGCCACAGAACACCAAGAGCAAATTCAGAGGAGACCAAGAAGGTCAGGTGGGCCGAGCAGTATGGCCATCAACAGTTGACTCACCCAGCTCCGTATGGTTCGTACTACTATGAGCCAAGAGTCAGAAGCCCTAAGGTTCAGAAAAAGAAGAAAGTTGAACCCCAAAAGACTAAGAAGTCAGCTCCTCCAAGCTCAGTGGAGAAGGTTACTGACAACAAGGGCAAGAAGAAGTCTGAAGCCATCAGGGCTGTCAGACAAGTTTGGATTCTTAAATCAAACAATTAAGGACCCAAGTTAAACCCAAAGGGTACCTGAATCTGTTTTTGTTTTGCAGGTGCTAAAGGACCCTTGTATTGTTGACAGTGGATGCTCAAGACATATGACACATCAAAAGAGCCTACTGACTGACTATGTTCAGCAAGATGGAGCCAGAATTGAGTTTGATGACAACTCCAAAGGCTACACTAGGGGATACGACACACTGAAAATAGGGACTGCGATAGTTCCTAGAGTATTTTATGTTGAAGGACTTCAACATAATCTCCTTTCTGTTAATCAATTCTGTGATAACTTCAATAAAGTGACCTTTGACGTAGGTTTTTGTGATGTTCTTGGTAAATCTATAGGAAAAACTATGTTATCAGGATCGCGGCGAAGGAACATATACTATGCTGAATGGAATACCGTCAAACCTGAAGCCTGCCTGCTCGCACATACGAGGTCAGATAACAAAACAACATGGCTGTGGCATAGAAGACTGAGCCATCTGAACTTTAAGACAATGAACAAGCTAGCACGGGATGCTAAAGTCAGAGGACAACCCAACGAAGTATTCAAAAGACATAAGATCTATGAGGCATGTCTGAAGGGGAAGCAAACAAAGTCAAGCAATCCGCCTATTCCGTCACCCTCCACTGATGGAATCCTTCAGCTGCTATGAGGCTGTGGCACATGGACTTATTTGGGCTAGTCAATCCAGTGACGATCAGAGGAAAGAAATATGCTCTTGTAGTCATTGATGGCTATTCAAGATATACTTGGGTGATATTCATCGCCAACAAATCTGACGTTAAACTTGAGCTGCCAAAACTACTGAAGCGGCTGAGCGTCGAGAAAGATATCAAGATCTAAAGGATACGCTCAGATCGTGGAACCGAGTTTCTGAACTCGATGGTGAAAGACTATTACGAAGCTGAAGACATTGAACACGAGACCTCAGCGACACATACGTCTCAATAGAATGGACTTGCTGAAAGGAAGAACAGAACACTTAAAGAAGCAGCAAGGACGTTACTCGCAGACTCAGGTTTACCATTAAAGTTCTGGGCAGAAGCTACTGACACTGCTTGCTACACTCAGAATCGATCTCTACTGACATAGATGCACATGAAGACGCCATATGAATTATGGAAAGGGAGAACGCCTTCTATTTCACATTTCCATATTTTTGGTTACTCGTGCTTTATCTACAATAACGAAAAAGACCAGTTAAAGGTCTTTGAAAGCAAGTCAGACCAAGGAGTTTTCTTAGGATACTCCAGGGTCAGCAAAGCTTTCAGGGTCTTTAACTACCGGACCCTTTGCGTGGAGGAAAGCCCTCATGTTGTATTTGATGAATTTATTTCTGAGAGCAGGAAGTTAAACTCTCAGCCAGAAGCTGAAGAGGTCAGGAGCAAGCTACAAGATCTAAACTTAAAAGATAACATCGAAAAGATCCAGCATTATTGGGATGAAGATTCAGAGTATGAAATTCAGAATCAACCAACAGGCAATGTAGCTGAACAGATTGATTCTACTGAACATAATCAATCCGAGGTAACTCAGGTCGATGAGGAAACCCATGTGGTAACTGAGACCTCTACTGAGAATAACAACTCAGGGGGAACGATTGATGTTCTTGAGCTAAATGCCCCTAAACCTGGTGACTCAGTAGACCCAACCCTTGTTACTGAATGCTTCAATCTCAGAATAGTACAACGGAAATTTCTAACACTCCTACTATCCGTGTAGAATCAATTCCAGACGAAGTAACAAGACGTCGTTATTCGTGGCTAGATGCTCATTCTTCCGATCTTGTAATTGGAGATCCATCAGCTAGCGTCAAAACAAGATCCAGATTGTATCAAGGAGAGAGCGCTTTATACTCATGTTTCTTCTCGACTAAAGAACCTCAGAACATTGAGGATGCTCTGAATGACGCTGACTGGATCACTGCCATGCAAGAGGAGCTGAATCAGTTCACTCGAAACGACGTATGGGAGCTTGTTGACAGACCTAGACATCAACACGTGATAGGAACGAAGTGGGTCTTCAAGAACAAGCGTGATGAAAACAACGTTACAGTCAGGAATAAAGCTAGAATTGTTGCCAAAGGATATTGTCAAGATGAAGAAATAGACTTCGACGAAACATTCGCCCCAGTCGCAAGATTGGAAGTCATTCGTCTATTCCTAGCCTATGCAACACATCAGCAGTTCATAGTCTATCAGATGGATGTGAAGTCAGCTTTTCTGAACGGCGTGCTGAAGGAAGAAGTTTATGTTGAACAACCGCCTGGCTTTCAGCTGGGACACCAGGTTTACAGACTTAAGAAAGCTTTGTATGGGTTAAAACAAGCACCCAGGGCTTGGTATGATACCCTCTTAGACTTTCTACTTTTGAAAGGTTTTCTGAAGGGAACAGTGGATTGCACCCTATTCAGTATCAAGTCAGGAGAAGACATCTTATTGGTGCAGATCTACGTGTACGACATCATCTTTAGATCAAGGAATCTGACTATGTGTCAGAAATTCGAGCAGATGATGAAAGAGAAGTTCGAAATGTCAATGATGGGAGAGATGAACTATTTCCTTGGACTTCAAGTCAAATAATCTAAGAAGGGAATATTCATTAATCAAGCTAAATATACAAGAGATCATCAAGAAATTCGACTGCGAATCCAGCAAGTCAGTAAAGATACCTATGAACACCAATCTCAAGATTGATCTTGATAAAGAGGGAGTATCTGTTAACTCAACTGACTATCCCGCTATTATCGGTTCTTTACTATATCTTACAGCCAACATACCTGACATAACTTATGCTGTAGGTGTATGCGCGAGATTTCAGGCGAATCCCAAGAAGAGCCATGTAGATTCAGGGAAGAAAATTCTTCGTTACCTGAAGGGAACACCTGACGTTGGGCTATGGTATCCTGCTGATGATAACCTTGAACTAACTGGTTATTCTGATGCTGATTATACAGGTTGCCGAATCGAAAGAAAGTTTACCTCAGGAACTTGTCAGTTCCTCGGCAGCAAGCTCATATCGTGGTTTTCAAAGAAACCACATTCAGTAGCTACGTCCATTACTGAAGCTGAATATATGGCTACCGGAAGCTATTGCGCACAGATACTGTGGCTTCGACAACAGCTGAGAGACTACCACATTCATCAAGATGAAGTGCTGATCTACTGCGACAGTACCAGTGCCATTGCAATCACTCAGAACCCTGTTCTACATACAAGGTGCAAGCACATGGACATTAGTCATCACTTCATCAGAGACCATGTCGAGAAAAAGGATATCATAATGGAGAAGATCCACACTGATAAGCAAAGAGCTGATATCCTGACCAAACCTCTAGTTGAGACCAGATTCAATGAACTCTCAGTAGAACTAGGTCTATTGGATCCTAGTGATACGATTCAGTAAACGATCCGGGAAGTACTGAGTAAGGGGGAACTTACTCTCAGTACTGCTGAAATACTCAGTATCGTCAATGTGGTATGAGCTGACTACGATGTTCAGCTGACAGGTTATGAGTATTTAATTCAGCATTTGGTGATTCAACATGTCATATCATTTATTTCTCGTCTTTAATGGTCATCGTACTGCATTGAGTATGTCGTTTTCATTAAACTCACGACATCCCATAAAACTGACTGCGACGCATTAAATGCATGTCATTTCACCTTACCATTTAGGTCATAGAGATAAGTAGGTCAAGATTATAGGCGACACAGTAATCATAACCTATTATAACATCTAATCTGAGTTGTCCACCTCTTAAAAACTGATTAATCTCAACCGCATGATTATAAACCGTTCATATTCAAATATGAATATATATATATATGCATGTTATCTCTCTAAATCATATTTCCGCCATTTTCAAATGATTTGTGCTTTCTGCAACTATCTCTCTGCATTAGAATCCTACTGCATCATAAGCACTCATCCTTCGGTAATGATTCTGTAAACTAAATCTGTATTACTAACTTACTCTATTTTCAAGTGCTAACAATTTTTTTGCAGATTTCAGTTTTATATGATGGCGACCGTTCCCACCAGTGATGTTCAGATCATATCCAGGAAGAGGGTTCTCTTTGAACCCATCCTATCGTTCGGGCGTGCGGCGTGGAGTGCATGCCTTCCATTTTCGACGCACTTGAGAGATCGGGTCTCCTGCCGATTCTCTCTAGGGTTCCGCGTTAGAGCCTGTCGCACCAAGTTGTTGAGTTGTTTTTGAACTATTGAGAGGATGGCGATCGCAATGACATCTCATCCGTCCTCTCCAGGCATGAAGTCCAACTTAATCAGTGGAGGACAAGGCCACTCAGATAGACGTGGCGACATGTCTTCATCGCAACTTCAACCTTGAAGACGAAGGGATTTCCCTTGCTGGTTACAAGGAATCCTCTGTTGATGATTATCTCTGCCGATTCAGCGGACATACAAAGATCGTCTTCAAAGCTGCATTTTTGAAAAGTCAGCTGCTCCTACAGTTTCGTGGCTTGGCTTATATAGTCAACCACATCTTGACTAGTTCAGCGGGCTCATACGATCAACTCTCCCGCATCCGAGTCCAGATTATGATGGCAATCATGGATAGAGCTCTAGTGAACTGGAATGCCTTCTTCAGAGCATAGTTTAAAGCTCAGTCTCATAAATTCATCAACTCTACAGATGGCATGCAGCTGATTCCCAAGGGAAAACTCCTCTACGGCAACAAAGTCAGCATTATGATCGAGGATCATTGCCCAGAGAGAGTATCTTTTGCTGATGCGTACTATTTTGATTATAAGTTGGTCAAATTTCTGAACACAACATCCGCTGAGAAATCTATAGGGCGAGGACAAGCATATAAACGTCCTCTAGAGATCATTCAGGATCCCCGCCCTACTCAGCCGCCTCAGCAAAATAACCTGAAAATACTGAAGAAGCCAGAGTCTTCAGTCACTCCCACACCTATCTCCATCGAGGACTCAGGGTCGGGTAAGGAGGACGTAACTCTGAAGGAGAAGGTGAAGTGAATCAATTCAGAGGAGACTCAGTCAGAGATTCCAGCTGAGATGACCCCACCTACCGAGGTCTCCTCCTCCATCACAACCTCAGTTCTTCAGGCTATGAGCTCTTCAGGCTATGAGCAGAGCCACTGAAGAGGTTGCCGATGAGATTCCCGAGATCCATGATCATAAGGATCTCGTGGACATAGCTGTTCGTGCTCGAGTGCAGATGTGTCTGCGATCCTTGACTGTGATCTGCTAGAAGTGACGATCCGCCTGAAGACGGTAGCTGAGTAAGTTAAGGAGGAACATCAAATCCAAGAGGAAATCGGATATGGCGAGCCGGCTGACATCGCCTTGCTCGAGGATCTTAGAGCTGCTATGCTGATGCTCCTCCGCATCAGAATTCAAGGCGAGTCTTCCTCACAGACTCAGCCTCCTCCTCCTCCTCCTCCAACTGACTCACCCAAGGATGCAGACCAGGGAGATATGCTGAGGGAAAAACTCCCAAGGATGATCAACCACCACCTCCTCCAGAATCAGGCTCGATCATCCCGACTCCGTCCAAGACTCAACCCAAGAAACAAAGCTGATATCAGGCTGCTGAGCTCAAGGACATCATCACGGAGTCCATTAATAAGGTTATTAAGCGTCAGGCACACAAGAACATAAATCTTGCCAATGATGTGAACACTAAGTGGAGCAAGTTCACTGAGGCTCAGACAAAGACGCTGAAAGACCTTACTACTGAAGTGTAGAGGATCAGCAAACCAAAGACAATCAACGCTGAAGAGATCCTTAGTAAAGCACTTGAGGCACAAAAGACCGACCTGACTGCCCAATTCCAAACTATACTGTAGTTGCAAGCCAAACATTTCACTGAAGAAATGGCTGCTACAATAGGTCGAGTCCAGAAGGCAGTCGAGGAGCGCTACAAGTTCACGGCTGATAGTGTATCCAAAGCACTAACTAATCAGCACACCTTCTGCCAAGAAATCAAAATGGCTGCTTCTCATGCAGTGGAAGACTACCTCCGACGCTTTGAAGGATCTAAATCTGCTCTACTGAACGCCATAGATCAAGAGCAGAACAAGCGGTGGGAGTCCTACACTGATGTAGCCACTGACATAGCCTCAGGTCTTGAGATAGTCAAGGCCTCAGTAGATGAACTAAAGAACAAGGTCACTGCTCTGGCAACGCTAATTGATGATGCCAAAAAGGGGGAAAAGAGTAGATCAGCTCAACTGAGAGCCCTCCTGAAGGCAGAAGAAGAATAGACAGCAGGACCAAGTTCAGCAGAAATTCCGGTTGTGCCCAGCTCAGAAGGAGCTGACAAAGGGGATGATGCAAGCAAGGCGGAAAACCCTGCTGAAGAGCCAACAGATGTAGATGCGACTGAGGTGGCCAAATTTATTGAAGGGCTACAGATTGAAGAGTCACCACCTCCAGTCAGGACATCTGATAAGGGCTACAACCAAATTTATTGAAGGGCCACAGACTGAAGAGGTGCCCAAATTTATTGAAGCCCCTGCTGACCCCAAGCCACCGAAGCCGAAGAAGCTCAAGTTCCGATCTAAGGAAGAACAGATCGCCTTTGATGCCAAATTGGCTAAGGAACTTGAAGAGCAGGATGCGAAGAAGATGATTACAACAAGAAGGGTGTACAAATCAAATCTCCAGCGCCTACTCGCACTAGATCTTTAATTCCCAAGTAGACGAGATCTTCAACTGCTCTTCCCAAACAGTCCAAAATTGAGAAGCCAGACGCATCCAAGTTTAAATCATCATCGCTGAGCGACTCAAAAGATCAGCACGCCCCCTCTACTGTGCCCTCCAAAGAACAAGAGCAAGAAATGAAGGAAATATGGGACACAATTGAGAGAGCATTGGACATAACAACTAAGGCCAGACAGATCAGAGATGCTAAGGAGCGTTTACGTCTAGCTGACCTGGAGGCCCTCAGGCTGCGAACAGATAAGGAAGCTAGGGAGAGAGTCCATGTGAAGGATAGAAGTATTCCAACTACTTCTAAGTACTTCAGGCGAAGGGAGCCAGTCAGTGAAGTGAAGAGAATTATTTACAAAAGAACTGACGACTAGGTGCCCCTTAAGCTGAATCAGAAATGGGAACAACTGAAGATTGACTTCATTAAGAGATTTTATATCTGGAAGCTTACCAATGAAGGAACCGATCCTGATTCTTATTTCAAAGATTTCCTAACTGCTACTAACCCTCATCTCATTGCTGAGATCTAGACTTTGCTTGAGCAATCAGGCAAGACGCTGAAGGCACCTGTTTTCAGAATTCTTTCTCCTCCTCTCACTCACCAGGACAACATTTGCAAGAAGGAGATTGAAGAAGAAATCAAAGATGCTATAACCAGCAAAGCATTGGACAAGAACGATGCTGAAGACTTGATGGAGATCAAGGCCCTGAGGAATCGTGTATATTCAGGACATGACCTTGAACTTCCGAAGAAGAAGTCTGCTGACTTCAGAGCGCGCATGCAACAATTCAAGAAGAAGCAGAGCTGACTCTCTCTCTCTGTCTCCTAGTCTTAGTCAGTAGTGATAGAATGTCTTGTACTGTAAACATCTCATCATCATATATGACATCTATTACTTTGAGCCTTGACAATTACTCATTGTTTTGTTTTTACTTTCAACACTACTGATCACTTCAGTGATCAGATCACACTCACTCACATTATCTGATCCTCCGTGATTTATATATGCTTACCTACCTTAGGAAATATTTTTCTTGCTATATTGAGGGGGAAAGGGCTCTTTTATATATAGGGAGAAATTGCTTCTTAAAATGACTTAGGGGGAGATTGTTTTTCAAATATTGATTAGAGGATATTATTGATTAGTGTTGATTAGATGATTAGCTACTAAGAGTAGTGATCCTTTTCTGATCTCTGATAATTCAGCTGTATCGGCCCTGATACCTTTAGTAGTCTATGACTTTGTTATTTTAATGTGGCTCTAATACATTCTCACATGTGATTGCTCTGATACTTTCTTTTCAAAATATAGTCAGCTCTGATATGTTGGCTGGAGCATTCCTTGTAATAGATCTTAACTCAAAGTAGTAGATCTTAACCTTAGCATATTTCTTTTATAGAAGATGTAAAAGGTTTTGGCATCATCAAATAGGGGAAAATTGTTGGGATGAGATTCAGTAGAACAATATTTTGTAGATATGAAGATCCCAAAACCCCTAGCTGAATGATGAACCTTTGATTATGTAATTGCTTAGTTTGAGTTCAGCATGTTAAGAACTCAGTATGCTAGAGTTCAGTAGCTGCGAAGTTTAGTAGAAGACCTTGCACTCAGCTGATGGACTCAGTATCGAAGAAGTCAGTTGGCCAGCCGACCACCAACTGAATCTGCAAAGGAATTTGTGCCACACGTACTGAATGCTCAAAAGAATGTCACTAGGAAGACACTTCAGTTGAAGGTCCGAGGATTTAGAGGGAGTCAACCATGATGTTTGACAAACCTCACCTAATAATCTACCTCGACCAATAAGGAGCCGACAACGCCTTACCTACTCTGACAAAAGCTTCTCCTAGACTGAAAAAGCGGCGTATCTCTACAGTGCACCTACTCTTCAACGTTCAAATTAAAGTAGCCGTTTTCCTTGTCGTTTCAACACGTGGCTAGACCCTCTCCAACGTATCTATTCACAAATCGACAACTATAATTAGAGGAGAGTCTTCATGCAGAAAGACACCGCGAACCAAAGATTTCAACGCACAAACGATCTCTAGCAAGTTCACTACATATCCAGCGAAGAACTCGAACTTAGAACTAGAATCTTCTTTAGTTCTTCTCTCTAGAGAATACTTGTTCCCTTTCTCTTATCTAAGCGAGCTAAACTGTAATATCCTTAGCTTAGAAACCCCGAGGGAGTTCACATTTTGTGAAACGTTCTTATTGTAAGAACTTCCTCATAGTTGGAGAAGCTCAAACTCTTTAAGTTTGAAAACCCTGTTAAGTCACTACGACTATAAGTAGAATATCTGTCTTGTGAAAAGATCACTGAGAATTGCTCAGTATAAGCAACAAGTTTGTATATGTCCTGTGAATAGATCACTTAGACTTGCTCAGTATAAATAATACAAGTTCTCCTGCTTGTGTGTCAGGACAGTGGACTTAGGACCAGCGTGTCCGAACCACTTTAAAAACCTGCTGTGTTGATTTACTATTGCATTATTTACTGTTCATATTGCATAAAACAATATTTCATAAACTCAGCATAAAACCGGTTTTCCAACCGAGACGTTTCATAAGGCCTACACTTCTGCTCACAACTCTAATACTGAACTACTGTTCAACTGACATAAGTCAGTAGAGCTGAACTCAGTAGAAGAAATCTCTACCCACGCGATCTGAAAGTATATCTGGCTCTAACTCAGTTCAGTTGCACACTCAGCTAAAGCTGACTTTCGCGTTTGAGAAAGAATCTGTATTCAGGTGTATTCACACCCCCCCTCTACACCTGAAGCACGTCTCAGGACCAACAGAAGGCTTTGCCAACACTGGAGTATCCTAAGAACATTCCTCGGCACGACTTGCTATAAAAACCTTTATTGAGGTGTATGAGTTTCGGATGTCTCATGTTCAATTCCTTCGGCGCTGCAATACTCACTTACCATTGAGTTCACGAACTTAGTTCCTCCGTCTGATCAAATCTTCTGAATCCCCTCTTTAGAAGCTTTGACAGTTTAGTCTTAACATCAGATTTGTTGGCAATGAAAATCACCCATGTATATCTTGACATCAGTTCATCAGTTTAACTTGCTATTAAAAACCTTTGTTAAGGAGTACGGGTTGCGAACGTCTCATTTTCAATTCCTTCGGCCTTGCAATACTCACTTACTAATGAGTTTATGAACTCAGATACTACCACAAGTACGACACATATATTGCATGTGTCATATTATGGTGAAAATGGCTGATAAGCTTCCTGTTTCCTTAAGAGGGGATGCAAATCTTACCCACAAACTCAATGCTTTAGTGATCAGAATTGATTGAGCCATCTCAATTTGAGTAGGGGTGGAAAGAAATTATGTCTGAGTTTGATCTAACTGGTCACAAGTGGTTTAAAACTATGTTTGAAATTAGAGAACAGTGGATTCTGCCCTATTTCAATGGTATACCCATGAGTGGCTTATTCAAGACCACATCAAATGTAGAATCGAAGAATAATAATCTTCTAGAGGTTCCTAAACAGAAATGATGATCTTATTGGGTTTTTTTTATGCATTTTGGGAGTGCAATTTATGCTCAGAGACACGTATACAATCTAGAGAGCTACAACAATATCAAAAGTTTCCCGGAGTTGGTTTCCAAGCTTCCAATTGAGAAGCATGCTGCTTCATTCTATGCTTTTCACGTTAGAGAGCGACAACTATTGCAGTTACCATATACAATCTAGAGAGCGACAACTATTGCAGTTACCATTGTATATGAGGTAGATGACACTAGAGATGGTGCATTCACGTTAGTGTATGATATCAAGGAGAAAAACATAATATGTGGATGCAACCTATTCAGTAGGAAGGGTTTGTTGTGTAGACACATTTTCTTTGTTCTTTAAGAATGTGAGAATCAGTTCCATTCCAGAGAGATATATGCTTCCTCGTTGGTCTAAATGTGCATGTTTTGATGATCCCCATATGACTCTTGGTTAAGGCCCGAGTAGGAGGGATAATAGGGAGTTTTTCTATGAGTGTTATAAATGCATTGGCTTGGTTGATGGCAGTGAAGTGTTTTCTGCTAGTTTGTTGTTGGATCTGAAGTAATTAACTGAAAAATATTCAAATCTTAGTTTGGGATCTTCAATGTGCTCTACTAGCTTTTATCTTATAGTTTGGGATCTTCAGTGAACAAGTGTTTTTGTGCTCTACTAGCTTTTATCTTATAGTTTAATGCACTTCAATTTCATGGTAATTTGTTGCCACGTAACAATCATACTTTTGTAGCAATGGTAAAGGCAAGAAGAACATTATCCAAGAATTTTATGGATGTTTTGTTCCAGAACCAGTCTCTGTCTTATCACCTAATCCCATGAAGACCAAAGGTAGGGGAATTCAAATTAAGTCTAGGAAGGAGGCTGCAACTCATAAAGCAAACAAAACCGAAAAGGAAATGCAACAAATGTAAACAAATAGCAAACCATGATGCTCAAAATTGTGATCAAGCTCACCTTGAAGATGAATAGGATTTCTTTTGAATTTCATTTCACAAGTTATTTTACTGATTTGTGTTAAGACTTCAGTTATTAGACATGAGAAATTATGATTTGTGGTCTGAATTATTTCTGTTTTTGGTTCAAGATTATCTTATCACTTTTGGTGAATTAGACTTGATGCTTTTATGTTCAATGTCTGAATTAGATTTTGTTGGTCCCAGTATGATTTCACGTATGGGGGGGGGATACACATGACGTCTAAGTTTGCTTTTTCAGATTAAAGACTGACTGATAGTGAGTCAGTCAGTTAATAAATGCGAATGATAGCCCTTGTGAAATATGATTTTCAATGTAATAGTTAATCTGACGATAAAGATATAAATAGTAAGCTGACTGAATGTAACAGTAAAGAACATAGATTTTTATAGTGGTTCAGATTCGCAAGATCATATGTCCACTCTTCTGCTTTCTCAGTAGGAATCCACTAAGGGTACTCGTAGACTGACGAGTTGCAGATCAACACATACAACTATCTATTTATCGATCTATCTAACAGGTTCATTCTATCTAACATGAAAGGGTGGGGTTTTTGGGGTTTGTTCAAAAGCAAGAGTCTTAAATACTCTTGACTCCAAGCTTATGATAAGCTATTAATACTTGGAGTATGAACAACAGATGAAATTTCTAGCAAGAGAACTTTATATGAGAAAGGTAGAGCACTAGTTCTTTTGCTTGAGGGTATACTTGAGTTTCTTGAAATTCCGTAACCTTGTTGAAAGAGGTCTTCTGCTATTTATTGGCGAGCTTGGGGATAGATTCGTTGAACAAGATCGTTCTTCCATGTGTCGTGCTCTGATTGGTTCTGCAGATTCTATATGAGGTACTATTTTGTTTCCCTTTGACTAGGGCGAACATGGAGGCCTGAGATTGGTTAATATTGATTCTGGTGTTGTCATCGTATTTCGTTGACCATCAACTTTGAATAGCGCGCCTTGTACCTTGTACTGTCTTCACATTTAAATCTTCAAAGAAGTCTGGTGCAGACTTTGATATGAAGGATCAATCCAGCCTGAAGAGTGTCAGCTCAAGAGCATGCTCGAATGAAACAACGGGCTGATCAAATAGAACAAACCAAGTCTGAAGACAAATAATCAGCTTGACTATACAGACACGGGCTGAAACAATCTATAAAATACATCAGACTGGTTCACCAATCAAATAGGGCTTTGAGATCATTCAAAACTTATATTATATCCCAACAATTTTCCCCTTTTTGATGATGTCAAAACCCTATTCTAACCTGAAAACAGACTCAGGCTAAAAACATCCAACACATGCTGGGATAAGAAAGTAAAGGGTTAGTTCAGATTAGAAAAATGATAAGTAAAGAGTGCCTGGACAAAGAGTTATTGTCGTCAGGGCAAAAAAGATAGCTCATCTCTTATTGATGATTCAGTTAAGTGCATGCTAAGCTAATCTATTACACAGATAATCCGAAAACTATACGGGTTCTGACTTGATCCGATACTTCCTTTCGAATTCTTCATGTGACAAATGAGTTTTCTTTAGGTTCTCCATTATGCGTGCAAATTTCTCATTTGAAACATCATCAGGTTTCATCTTATAGGAGTAGTACAAAAGCCTCCTCAGTTTAATCCTCTTTTAAAAGTTTGTTGCAACATATGTATATCTCTTTTCAGTACATGCCTTCTGAAACTTAGTCTCGATCTTTGTAAAATACATGTTGAACTCCAGATTATCCCATGCGATGGACGATTTCATGAATCTGGGCTCAGGAGCTTTTATGACCTGATTCACCTTTTCAGTGTGATCTTTTAATAAGAAGATATAGCTTGAAGGTTCTGCTTTTGAAAAATTCAGTGAATATCTGTTCCCTGTTCTTAATCCTCATATATGTATGTTCTTAATCCTCATATATGTACCCTAGAACTGCCAAAAGTAGAACCGTTTGATGAAGTCCACTTTGACCTGTTCCCAATCATCTGATACTTCTAATGGAACCCATCTATTGCACCAGGGATACAAAAGATCATTCTCAGTTTCAACCTTCGGCTTCTTCTCGGCGGCAATGGCTTTCAACACACTTGATTTTCTCCTTTTATTATCTGATATATGTCTGGTTCTCTTCATGTTTTCGACCAGTCGTTCAAGTCTCTCATCATCTTCTTTCAACCTGATATGGTTGCGCTGAAGTTCATTTCTTAGTTGTTGTTCTCTCTGTTTCTTCTCATCATCAATAGTCTTTTGGCCTGGGAAGTTAATATACGTCCAGAGGTTCCAAATTTTTTCTATCTGAGCCTGCTCTTGCTCTGGAGTAATTGTAAATCTGAGTCTCTTTCTCTTTTCTTCTTCAGGCTCATCTATTTGTTTCTGAAGCAATATAGCCTTCAGATTGTCTTCTTCGATCTGATTTTATATGGGCTTCTTCAACTTTCTTCTTCTCAAGCTCTTCTTCAGCTTGGATTCTTTCAGCTTTATCTCTGCTGATGTTAATATTCAGAGCATTTGAGATTTCATCCAAGAAAGGCTTAAGCTGAATCGTTGTCTTGTCAGCTATGGGTTGTTCTATCTTTTAAGCTTCAGCCTGAAGATGAGCTGCCTCTTCAAATTCTTTCAGACGAGCCTCCTCATCTGCCTTCTTCATTTGCTCGACCACCTCAGTAGTCTCAGTTTTGATCCCTTGAAGGTTGATGGCATCTTCTTTTTCATTTTCTTTTTCAGAGACCTGTTCCCCCTCAACATGTACTTCCATCATTTCATCAGACGGAGATTGAGAGGTCTGAGTCTATTTCTTAGTTCGGTCTATCACAACTTCTTCCCCCTTTTTGGCATGAACAGAAATGATCGAAAGCAGAAAGGATCGAAAGGGAAAGTAGCTACGCGGATATTTGTTTGAAAGCCTCCTGCTGGTTAGAGATTAGCTTATTCTGAGCATCGATCTGAGCTTGTTACTCGAATAGTTAAGCTAGATGAGTGCAGAAAATTGTCTCGACATCAGTCTTGAAAGAATGAAGAGTATTCTGGATAGAAGTTTTAACATTCTTCTCAGTCAGCTCCAGAAGTTTCTTGCCATCCTGTACAAGATTATAATACTAATCAATGTGCGAACTGAGACATTTCTCAGTGGCCGTATCAGAGATATTGACCAAGGCAGCAGGGACTTGGTTGACGGCATTGATGAGTTTGGCGAAATTATGATCAGTAGTGACCTCAATATTGGACTTGACAACAGTCTGCATGCTTGTTAAACTATCGTAACATTGACCCATGGCTAGCTCCATCAGCTTCATGGTGACACTTGCAGTGGACAAATGCTTGTGAAGTTGAAGCACCTCTAGACGCTTGACTTGTTTGTCTAGAAGGGATGAGGAAGGTGCGGAGGGAGCAGGCATAGAGGCCGGTAGCCGAGGCTGGGAGGGATCAGCTCCTGTAGACTCATTAGGATCTATGTCATGCTAAGCAGCTACGATTTCAGAGTAATCGCTAGCCTGCCTAGACATCAAAGTCTTTATGGCATGAATAAACACTTCTTCATTGTGAAGATCATCAAACGCGGTGAATAGAAGCAAAGACTGGAGTACGCACTCTTCTTTGATGAATCCTTCAAAAGAGTAAGTCTAAAAGATGGCCTACTACTCCTCAGTCCAAAGCGACCACAGATTCAGCATCATCTGGGCGTGAGCAACAATCTCTAACACATCCTTGTGTTTAGAGAGTTCAGGGACCAAATTCATTGCTTAGTCCAGAACACCACTCTGAACCTAGGTGAGTAGAGTCTTCCTAAGATTATGGGTTTCGAATCTGTGTCGAAAGGCACGTTCTCAACATTAGACGACTCTTCCAACATATCCTCGACAGGCCCAACATTCATCAGTTGGAGAAACTGAGGAATAGAGAGAGCTGGAAATTCAATTAAAGCAAAGGGATGAATATCGGCTAAATCCAGATCGAGCTCATCGTCTGAGCCTGGCTTCTGCTCAATTTTCAAAGGTAGCTCCTCAGCAATAGGTCGCTTGCTAGAGGCCTTTTCTGTCAAAGCTTCCGAGGAACTTGGGATTTCCACCACCTCTAGTTCAGGAGAGGGAGGAGGAGAAGCTGATGCAACGGCTTGCTCTTCAGTGCCGGGTTATGAGGAGGTCGTTGAAAGAAGAATTCCTTCAGGATGGAGAAACTCTGAGCTCACAATGAGCTTCTCCACTTGGGCAACGTCCATCTCTGTGGACTCAGGTCCAGAGGGACCTTCAAATTGTTCGGGGGCCTCAGCAGTGGGAGCTGCGTCTTTGACAGGTCCTTCTGTTGTCGATTCAGGCTCAGGAGGGGGAGCCGCCTTCAGTGGGGTACTGAAGTCCAGTGTGCCTACCACCAAATGGAGAGTCTGAGGAAATGAAAGAGAGGGTATGGTTTTGGATTTCTTAGAGAGATAGAGGGTAGACGGAGGATCGGCGCCTGCGCAGGATCCTCCACGATCGGCTCTGGCTGTAGTATGAGCTTGCGTAGGAGCAGGCGTAGTTCTTTTTCACTTCTTTGTAGGTTTAGCGTCATGAACATCCTCTTCAAACTTTTTGGCTTTTTCAGCAAACCTTTTTCAACCTGAAACTTACCAGTCTTAGATTTCTCTGCTGGGACTATTTTATATTTGGGCTGAGTAGGTACATCAGTCCTTGGTTTTGGTACTCCTATGGCGTGCAATGATGAGTGGTTTTTATACCATCTCATCGTATTCTTTTTAAGCTTATTTACATAATTTTCCATATATTTTTAGCTTTTGTTTTTCTTGGAATCGTATACTTTCGATGTTTTTTAGTTTTATAGGTTTCTCGCGCGTTTTGAGCATATTTGGTGGTATTTGTCACCAAAATGGAAGAAACCATGACCATTGATGCACTTTTGGTAAAGATGGAGTTGTTTGGATAAAGAATGAAGAGGATTTGAAGCTGGATGTTGAAGAAATTGTGTTTCGGAGCTCGTGTAACAAGACAGTTGGGAAATCGCATGGCAGGCGGATATAACTCTTAGAATCCAATCTCCACCGTTCACATCGTATTTCTATGTGTTAGGAACATTATGTCAAAGTTTCGTGGCGATTCAACGGCTAACGAAGGAGATATCGCGTTTTTCCCAAAACGCGATAGTGTAGAAAAATATGTTCGACCGAAGCACGCGGACTGCGGTCCGCACTGTTCTGACTCAAAAACTAGATTTTTCATGGGACCGTGGTCCGCCTTTTGTGCTGGACCGCGGTCCGAGTCTTTTACAGCCCAAAAACATTTTTTTTCGGCCCGAAACCTATATAAACCCTTCCGAACTTCTTTCCTTCGAACGACACACCCTAATTTTGACTTTTTCCAGACCCCAAAGTAGAGAAACACCCAAGGCATCCCTTCGTTGAAGATTCAAGGCAAAGCACGAAGACTACAGCCGAAGAACCAAGTGCGATGATCAATCTACGAGGTTCTAGGTTGTATAATTCTATCTTAGTTTTGTTTAGGGTTTTTGATACTTATTTTCCATGGATATTTTTTGCATATCTTGTGATTGTTTTCCTACGAATATGAGTGGTTAAATCCCCTTGTGTGGAGGTTTAGCAGAATCTATGTTTTTGATGAATTGATTCAAACCCTAGTTTTTCAATGAATGAATTATTTTGCTTCTTAATTGTTGAGCCTGCTTTTGATTTCTCTATGATTCTTTAATGTGATTGTCCATCATCTTAGATAATTATAGAGAATATAGGTAATAGATAATACGACGCATCATACCCAGTTATTTATTTAGACCTGCAATTAAGTGTCTAGATTGTCACCATTGGTTTGGGATAGTTTAGATGGTTTTTTATATCCTTGAGCATGATACGATCCTTAGGTTCATGATATGATCACTTGATTGACCTTAGTATTATAAGTTAGAGATCTCCCGCCATCATACGGAATCCCTAGAGCCTTAGTGGATGAACCAACAAAATAAATTCAAAAATGCTAGCTAGAGAATGGGAATGAATCGATCATCTTAGACATAATGATTGTTAAACCTCCGCACTCTTCATCAAACTTGAAACCACACCCATTAACCCACTTCGCTTTGCTCTTGCTTATTTTTTTACTTTCTTGCTATTTTAATTTCGTAGTTCAGAATAAATCAAACTCAATTTAGGACCAAGTAGATAGTGAAATAATTAGGATAGCTAGAACACAACTGAGTCCTTGTGAGATCGACCTCGGGAGTTGCTAGATTAGGTACTATACCGATTCGTTCACTTGCGAGAATTATAATTTGTTCATAAAGTTTTTGGCGCCGTTGCCGGGGACTCAGTCGTTTTGATTATTCTTTTACTAGCTGTTTACTTGTTTAGATTTTATTTTTTAATTTGTTTCTACTTCTTCCGTTTTTTTAGTGCGTCAAATCTTACTATTTTGGTTTTCTGTAGGTTTATGCACGGTAGAAGGTCGCAACATCCCGAACTTGCGCCTTTTATCGATAAAATACACATAGTGGGGACTCGCGTTACGAGGAAAGAACCGGAAGACAAAATTGCAATGGAGTAAATTGGGAACAATCCTGAACCAGAGAGGTTGCAGGGAGATTACACAAGGCCGATACTTGGAGGCTATACCACCTGCATCGTCATAGAAGAGACCGCAAGGAATTATGATCTGAAGCCTATCGACTATCATATGCTACCATCTTTCTACGGGCTAGCAACTGAAGATCCTCTGGCTCATATGAGGGAGTTCTATGCTACATTGGGTACTCTTCCTCTCAGCGGGCTCACTACTGATCAATTGGGAAGACGATTGTTTCCCTACACTCTGAAGGATAAGGCTAAGACTTGGTTGAACACACTACCTGCTAACTCTTTGCGAACAATGGAGGATGTGTTCAAAGCATTCACTGAGCGATACTACTCCCAAAGCAAGAGCCACGAGTTGAGGCAGCAGAGTGGTACTTTCTCCCAGTTTGATAATGAGACATACCATGAAGCTTGGGATAGATTCAAGGGTCTCCTCATCCATTGCCCACATCATAATTACCAGGTCGCGATGCTGAATGAGTTCCTCTACAATGGATTGCTCTTGTCGTGTCAGATTATGGTTGACAACATGGCTCCCGGAGGTATTCTTGCACTGACCCCAAGTGTATTCCATGAAATTTTTGAGACGTTGAAGGCCCGTTCCGTACAAAGAAGTCAGAGTGTGAGACAACGTGGAACGCAGGATGTGCGGGCTGCGTACGCGGATGATACTATTAAGGAGCTTCAACTGCTTAGACAAGAAATCAAGGAGCTCAAGCGGACACAAGTACAAGCCCCAAAGATTGGTGAGGTCTGTACCATTTGTGATGATCCACAACACTCAACTGCCCAATGCTAACTTAATATCATCCATAGCCAATTTCAAGAAGAAGAAGCTAATTGGGGACAAGGCATAGGACATCAGGAATGGGAGGAGAGAAAGCAATATCAGAGGTCGCACCAAAATTTTGTCTATAAACAGCAAGGGTACAATCCCAACTATAAGAGTTACCAGGATTATGGAGGACAGAATACCAATCAACAACATCACTTTGGAGGCACATCATCATCTCGCCCTCAACAAAAGATTGAGGAAGCTGAACCGAATACCATTGCCATCTTGCAAGACACCTTAAACTTCTTTAAGAAGAGTCCTAGGGAGCAAATGGAGACACTCACCACTTCTGTTAAGAACGTGGAAGCAACTTCCAAAAATTTGGGGACTCAACTTGGCCAGCTAGCGCGGGAAGTCACTTTACTTAAAATGCAACAAGGGAAACTACCCGGACAAACTGAAGAGGCGAGGTCCATTACTATTTTGCTTGGTGATGATTCGGAGAAGGCTAAAGAGAAAATCGACGAAGTTGCTATAGCTATTGTTGATGAAAGGACAAGAGATGAGGAGAAGAAGCCTATTGTTCGGACTCCTTTGCATAAAACTGTGAATCCATACAAGCCCCCACCTCCTTTTCCAGGACGCCTCAAGGTTAACAAACAAGAAGAACAGTTTGGGTCCTTGTTCAATATACTCTCTAAAGTGAAGATCAATCTGCCGCTCTTAGACCTCGTCAAGAGTATTCCAAGGCAATCCAAGTTCTTCAAGGAGCTCATCACCAACAAAAAGGATTATGAGCGGAGTGCAAATCTTCCTACACTTGAATCAGGGGGTGTTGTAGTTTATATATCGGCTTTGCCGCCCAAGTTAGCAGATCCTGGAAGATTCGACATCACTATTTCTATGGGCAAGGATAGAGTTACACGAGCTGTGCTAGATCTTGGAGTTGGTATCAACCTCATGCCCTACTCTGTCTACAAAATGTTGGGAGTTAACAATTTGAAGCCTACACCTATGATGCTTCAATTTGCTGATAACTCTGTGAAGACCCCAATGGAGATTGTTGAAGATTTGTTGGTAAAGGTAGACAAGTTTATTGTCCCTGTTGAATTTATTGTTCTTGATGCAGATGATACTTCTCGAGGGCTAAGTGACCAGCTTATCCTCCTAGGGAGGCCATTTATGGCAACTACTAGGACTTGTGTTGATGTACCATCACGAACTATGAGGATGGAAGTCTTGGGGGAGCTTACAGAATTCAAAGCACTAGCTCCAACCACATTGGGAACTAATACCTCAACTGCTGAAGTTAACTTTGTGCAGCCTGCATATGATCTAGTGACGGATTCTGATGGTACAGAGGGATTAGAAATACACACATTATTCGATGAGGAGTCAACTGATGTTGGTGTTCCGAACTTGGATGAATGTGTTGAAGATCAAACAGACATGTTCCCGATGAAAACCATCTATGTCAGATGCACTAAAGCTGCTTGTGGGAAGAGCACGCTGGGTAAAACACTCTATCCTGGTCTTAAAGTTCTTTTATATGACGATGGTTCTAGAGTTTTTCCAGGATACACAAGTTCTACATTCTCCAGACCATTTCATGTGGTGGACGTTTTGTCGCATGGTGTGGTGAAGTTGATGAATCCACGAACCAAAAAAAATTTCAAGGTGAAGGATGTCTGTGGAGCATCATCAAAGGAGGCGTTCGACAAGGCTGTAGTCGGGTGTCTAAAGTCGCCAAATTTCTAATCTGATTTAGCAAAGTCGAGCCAACGACTCTAACCAACAGCGCTTCGTGGGAGGCAACCCACGTTTGTGAGTTTTTCTAGTTTTCTTAGTTAGATTTTTCTTGCTTTCCATTAAAAAAAATCTGAGGAGGAAAATTGACATATATACTTCACCTATTGATTTTTAATGCATAATAAGCTATATCAGAGCAGTAGGGGAGCTGATACGGTAGGGATTAACTTTGGATCTGAGCCTGCAGATCAAGCTTCGCATATGTAGATCAATCGGACATCACCTAGATATCAAGGAAGATTCGTTTACCCAATTTTCTTTATTTCACTCTATTTTCGTGTTAGGGACTAGCTTGTAGATAGGTTTGGGGGGGGGTATGTAGAATCTTGAATCCTATTTATTTGGTCTGTATAATTATGATTCTGATGATTCTCCATGTACTTGATATTTGAACTACTATGACTTATGCTATTTGATGTTTATGCATTTCTTGCCTTAAAATTTTTCTTTGCTGAAGCATTGTTGAATTGAATTTGAGCATGATAAAATTTTCGAACATGTAGGATGTAAAAGTATGGCAGTCCAAAAGCCTTTGTGAGAATTTGAGCCTGTTGTGAACTGACGAAATCCTATGTCGGTCTCAATTTCTTTCATGTGTGATACTCGCTTTAGGGAGAACATTTATAACTTCCTTTGAGTCTGTTTGAAGTTTATTGAACACTTTTCGTATATGGCATTGCTATGATCTTAGGCATTATCTCGTTCTTTAGCCAGAGCCAAATATGATTCCTACCTTGAACATCAACCTAGTAAGCCCCTTTGATCTTAATGTATCCTTTTTATTCATGTACCTCCACTTAAATTGCCTAGCCTATCTAGCCTTAACCGAGGATCTAGTAGAGTTGTTAGTGTTGTGGGAGGAAATGGAGGTTTGTGAGGGTTTGATGATCAAGGGACAAATATTTGCTAAAAAGTGAGATTGATGTGAATTAATTTTGATTATATCTAGCCTGGTACCGAACTTGATGACACCGTGTTATACTGAAATATTTATCTAATTATTGGTAGAGAGTTGGCAGGTAAACAATTGGATAGAATATGAGAGACTTGTGCATGTACTCCTAACTTCGATTGAAAGGGGTTTATTGATGACATATGTTTGAGTTGGGAGGTGTTGAAAAAAAAAAGAGAAAAAAGAGAAGAAAAAAAAGAAGAGGTGAAAAGAAAAAGGGAGGAAATTGAAAAGGGGAGTATATTTTGAAGAAAAAAAAGTGAGAACTTGGGGTGACTTGATTTGTTTGGTTATGGGTGATTCAAAGGTGGTTGGTTTTAGAGGTTTATTTTGATACATCATCATTTGGCTGCTCTACTAGATCCCTTGATTGTTCATACATTATGAGTTACTTTTCATATATATATTCCCTACCTTTTTATTACATGCCTTAGCCCCATTACAACCAAAGAAAGACCTTCATGATCTTTGCCATGAATTGTGTTAATTATAAGTAGACTTAGACAATCCGCAAGCTTATGAAGACGCTCTCCTAGGGTTGAGTTTGAGTGATGATTTTACCCTTATACACTTGAGTGTTTGAGTGATACAGATTTCTGGAGAGGGACTACACTACTTCTATGTTCTATTTTGTTTTGAAGGTGGCATCAAGCTTGAATGATTTTCAAATGCAAATGATGTATTCTTCTAAAAAACTAAATTAGGCTTGAATTGTTATGATCATCTTTTTGATATTTAGTCATAGTCTTTCTTTTATCTTGTTTATTAGCTTGAGGACAAGCAAAAGCTTAGGTTTTGGGGATTTAATGAGTGGTTTTTATACCATCTCATCGTATTCTTTTTAAGCTTATTTACATAATTTTCCATACATATTTAGCTTTTGTTTTTCATGGAATCGTATACTTTCGATGGTTTTTGGTTTTATAGGTTTCTCGCGCGTTTTGAGCATATTTGGTGGTATTTGGCTCCAAAATGGAAGAAACCATGACCATTGATGCATTTTTGGCAAAGATGGAGTTTTTTGGATGAAGAATGAAGAGGATTTGAAGCCGGATGTTGAAGAAATCGTGTTTCGAAGCTCGTGTAACAAGACAGTTGGGAAATCGCATAGCAGGCGGATCTAACGATCTTAGAATCCGATCTCCACCGTCCACGTCGTATTTCTATTTATTAGGAACATTGTGACAAAGTTTTGTGGCGATCCAACGGCTAACGAAGGAGATATCGCGTTTTTTTCCAAAACGCGACAGTGCAGAAAAATGTGTTCGACCGAAGCACGCGGACCGCGGTCCGCGTTTTGTGCTGGACCGCGGTCCGCACTGTTCTGACTCAAAAACTGGATTTTTCGTGTGGGTCGGACCGCGGTCCGCCTTTTGTGCTGGACTGCGGTCCGCGTCTTTTACAGCCCAAAAACGTTTTTTTCGGCCCAAAACCTATATAAACCCTTCTCGGACTTCTTTCCTTCGAACGACACACCCTAATTTCGACTTTTTCCAGCCCCCAAAGTAGAGAAACACCCAAGGCATCCCTCCGTTGAAGATTCAAGGCGAAGAACGAAGACTACAACCGAAGAACCAAGTGCGAGGATCAATCTACGAGGTTCTAGGTTGTATAATTCTATCTTAGTTTTGTTTAGGGTTTTTGATACTTATTTTCCATGGATACTTTTTGCATATCTTGTGATTGTTTTCCTACGAATATGAGTGGTTAAATCCCCTTGTGTGGGGGTTTAGCAGGATCTATGTTTTTGATGAATTGATTCAAACCCTAGTTTTTCAATGAATGAATTGTTTTGTTTCTTAATTGTTGAGGCTGCTTTTAATTTCTCTATGATTCTTTAATGTGACTGAGCATCATCTTAGATAATTATAGAGAATATAGGTAGTAGATAGTACGGCGCATCATACCCGGTTATTTATTTAGACCTGCAAATAAGTGTCTAGATTGTCACCATTGGTTTGGGATAGTTTAGATGGTTTTTTAAATCTTTGAGCATGATACGATCCTTAGGTTCATGCTATGATCACTTGATTGACCTTAGGATTATAAGTTAGAGATCTCCCGCCATCATACGGAATCCTTAGAGCCTTAGTGGATGAACCAACAAAATAAATTCATAAATGCTAGCTAGAGAATGGGAATGAATCAATCATCTTAGACATAGTGATTGTTAAACCTCCGTACTCTTCATCAAACTTGAAACCACACCCATTAACCCACTTCGCTTTGCTCTTACATGTCTTTTTACTTTCTTGCTATTTTAATTTCGTAGTTCAGAATAAATCAAACCCAGTTTAGGACCAAGTAGATAGTGAAATAATTAGGATAATTAGAACCCAGTGAGTCCTTGTGAGATCGACCTCGGGAGTTGCTAGATTAGGTACTATACCGATTCGTTCACTTGCGAGAATTATAATTTGTTCATCATGCAACATCTTGTTACCATCGGCGAACTTCAGCATCTTGGTTGATTCGTATATCTGAATCGAACGTCATTGAACGTTCGTGACCTATTTCTTTCCTCCACTCTGATAAGTAGATAGGAAATCTTCGTTCCCCACTAAAGATATATACAAAGTCCCATTCCACTTGTGAAGACAAGCGGCTTGTCTGTTTCCACGGTCTTGTACCCTTCTGCGGCGGTCTCTAGTTCCTGAAGGAAATGAGACACCCAATCTGCCTTAGCTCTGTCGGCTATGTCCATCATCATCCTCAGACCAGCTTTAGAGAGCTGATCATGGGAGCCTTACTTGCACAGTATGTAGTGAGTAAGAATGTAAAGGATACCTCTATACTTTGTCCTCAGGGAGTTCTTTACTTCAATTTTGAAGACGACTTCTTCATCTCCGTTAAACCTCCGAAGATAAGAGCTTCTTTTGATATATGGTAGTTAGTCGGATGAACACCGTCGAGAGGGAGATAAAGGTACTTCTGAATGGTTTCCAACACGTCAAATTCAACCACCTTTCCCTCATGATGCTGGTCATAGACCATGGTGAACTTCGACAAGGTTTTCCCTCCTTGTTTCTTCATGTAGAAGTAAAATCCTACAATGTGAGCAATTGAACGCCTCATCTAGACTTGGTTAAGCAGTTGAACGCCTCATCCATGGCGCCGACTACACTCACATTGAAATACAAGGGTTAGTCGTAAATAACACTCGTGAGGAGAGCATCCTCATTATCCAGAGAGAAAATGTCGGGACGAATGGTTGCTTCACGAAGAAACATTTTCTGCAAAAGAAAAAATAAAGATTAGTTACATGAGAAGGAATTGTTTCCACAAACACAGAAACATCCTGTACCTTAAGAGTAACGCAGAAATGTAAGTGAGATGTGTTGAGAAAATAATACTGAGAAGTAGAAGATTTTTTATGCAGAGAGTTTGAGTGCAGGGAGATGAAAAACTGTACAGGTTTGAAAATGGCGGAAACAAGTATATGAGACAGTTCACATTCACAATATATGGTTAAGATTTAATGGAGAAATTTGAAATGAATGGTTTGGATTAAAAGTGATAATGTAAGATATGATGAAAAATCTGATTTATAAGTTTTAATACTATTGTTGGGATAAGGATTCAGTAGATGAATTGATAGATTTGATAGATCCCAAAACCCTAGCTGAATATTGTACCTTCGTATCTGTACTAGCTTAGTCGAGTTCAGTTGTTAGAACTCAGTAGGCTAGAGTTCAGTAGCTGCATAGTTTAGTAGAAGGTCTCGCACTCAGCTGATGATCTCAGGATCGAAGAAGTCAGTTGGTCAGCCAACCACCAACTAAATCTCCACAGGAATTCATGCCCATGCTCTGAATGCTCAGAAGAATCTTTTCTGACAAAAGTTGCTTTCAGACTGAAAAAGAGCAGAATCTCTACAGTGCACCTACACACCAACGTTCAAAATAAAGGAGCCGTTTTCCTTGTGTTAGGTGTTGATTCAGTCCCCAGCAACAGCACAAAATGATGGGAAATGATTCAGTCTTCTCAGTTGATAACTAACTCAGTAGCCCTGTGCTCTGAAAACGTACTGAAGATTTGAAGATCCCAAAACCCTATATTGATTGATAAACCATTTAGTTGTAATCTGTTATGGTGTTGTCTCTGAGGATTCAGACTCAGTAGACAATCTGCATCTGGTTTAGGCGCTCAGTAGATTATCTGCCTCACCACCAGAAGTAAAAGACTCAGTGATACTGGACTCAACAGGAGCAGTATACTGAAAGGAGTCAGTGGAACTGAACTCAGCAGGGGTAGTTCACTGTACTCAGTGCTGATCTTCAATAGAGCCGACTCAGCAGGAGCATGCTACTAAATCAGAGATCAGACTCAGCAATGGCCAGCCAGTCTTCTGACTTTCAGATTCTCTAAAGTCAAATCAGCAGAGTCAATACGAGGAAAAGAGAAGTCAGCTTCAGATCTCCTTGAAGTTTGTTCTATCTCAACCACTTTCTGAACCTCGACCAATGACAAGCAGCCACCTGTCCTATATCTGTTAAAGCTGCAAGTCAACAACTTTCCAGAAATGGGAGGAAAGGACACTGCTACCATACTTCGAAAGAGCCGTTAGCTACCCAAAAGAGAGAGACAAAGGATCGTCGTCTCCAACGGATCTATCCTAATCTCTGCTCTATAAATAGAGGGATAAATCAAATTGAAGCTCACGAGACCAACGAAAAACCTAAGACACAAACTCAGAGCATTCAACGAGCAATTCGAAAAAGCTTAAGTCTTCCGCAAGAAGTTAGAAGAAACAATCTCCGGCGAAAGACTACACTTCTGCTCATAGGGAACTAAGTTTAATTAGAATTATACAGCCTCTAGTATCCAAGCGACGATACACGAACCCAAAGCTTATACTCTGTTGTTCGTCGCTCTAGAAGCCAATTTCTTGTTCCCTATCCCTCTAACCTAAGGTCAACCGTTTAAATCTATAGCTTAGACGAAGGAGTTCACTTCTGAACTGATCCTTATTGTAAAGGACTCCTTCACTGTTGGAGAGTTTTTCAAACACTTAGTTTGATACCTTGTAAACTGAGACTTGCTCAGTATAAATCTCAAGACCAGTGTTTGTCTAGTGTACAAACCGACTGAGACTATCTCTGTATAATACATATCCTCCTGATCTTTCGGGACATTGGACGTAGGATTGTTGGATCCGAACCACTATAAAAATCTCTGTGTTCTGTGTTCTTTATTTTACTGTTGCATTGATTTATTGTTCATACTGAAAATATTTTTTAAATCATTCAACTGAGTTTCAGCAAACTTAATCGACTACACTAATCTACTGAAACTGTTTTGATAAAAATGTTTTCCTAACTCAACTGAATTTGGGCTTACACATTTCCGCACCACTGAACTCTATCTGAACAATACTGAATTATGACTCTAAGTTAGCTAGCAGGTCTCAGTAGAGTGAGTCACGCTGCCACACGATTCAGAACAGCTTATCTGGTCTGCTGAACTCGTTCAGTACGGTTCAGTACGACATTCTCCTGAAAAGGACTGTTCGTGTTTTAAGTTGAGAAATCGGTGTTCAGGTTTATTCACCCCCCCCCCCTCTACACCTGAACGTGCTCTCGGGACCAACACCTTATCATTTCGATACGTGGCTAGACCTCCCTCCAACGGATCTATTCAACATCGATGACTATATATAAGAGAAGTCTTCATGCCGAGACACAACCGGGAACCCAAGCTATCTACACACAAACTCTTAACACTCTCAACGAAGAACCCAGTGAAGAACTAGCATTCATAGAAGAACCCCTTTAGTTCATCACTTAGAGTTACATTTGTTGTCCTTCTCTTCTCTAAGCAAGCTTCGTTGTAACATCTTTAGCTTAGAAACCTTGAGGAAGTTCACATCCTTGTGAATGTGTTCTTATTTGTAAGAACTTCTTCTTAGTTGGAGAAGACTCAAACTCTTAAAGTTTGAAACCCTTGTAAAGTCACTACGACTATAAGTAGAGAATCTGTCCAGCGCACAGATCACTGAGAACTTGCTCAGTATAAGCTTCAAGTTATATCTGCCTTGAGAACAGATCACTGAGACTTGCTCAGTATAGATATAATAAGTATCCTGCTTTGGTCAGGACAGTGGACGTAGGACCCAGTGTGTCCGAACCACTTTAAAAATCTACTGTGTTGATTTACTTTTTTATTTATTACTGTTCATATTGCATTAAAACTGTATTTCATCAAACTCAGCATAAAATCGGTTTTCTAAATGCTACGTCTGATAGGGCCTACACTTCCGCACACACTCTGATACTGAACGGTTGTTCGACTGACTCAAGTCAGTAGAGCTGAACTCAGTAGAAGAATTTCTTGCCCACGCGATCTGAAGCATGTTTGGCTGTCTGACTCAGTTCTGTAGCAAACTCAGCTAGAGCTGACTTCGCGTTTAAAAACGAAATTTGTATTCTGGTGTATTCACCCCTCCCTCTACACCTGAACCATGTCTCAGGACCAACAATTGGTATCAGAGCGCTGTGTTCTTAACTGATCATTGTTCTCTGAAACTAGTCTATCTCGAACAAAGATCATAGCATCTTGCATCTCTTTATTGCATCCTATATCCTATCTTTCAATGGCTGATATTTCAGGGATTACGACCGTGCCCATGTTCTCAACAGAAAACTATGCGGTATGGCGTGTAAGGATGGAGACACATTTGACCTCGTGTACGACAGCATGACCGACGTTCTGGAAAAAGGCCCTATTGTTCTGATGGTCGACTCAGTCGTACTTGCATTGGACGAAGCAGAAGATGCCTGAACCGGACCAAAAGTCGCGAAGGATAAAAGCCTCTTCACTCCTGAAGAGAAGAAACCAAGTGGGTCTTCAAGAACAAGCGAGATGAAAACAACGTCATAGTAAGGAATAAAGCAAGACTCATGGCAAAAGGCTACTGTCAAGCTGAAGGGATAGATTTCGACGAAACGTTTGCTCCAGTTGCAAGATTGGAGGCAATCAGACTATTCCTAGCCTACGCAACAAAATCAAAGATTCAGAGTCTATCAAATGGATGTGAAGTCTGCTTTCCTGAACAGCGTACTGAAAGAAGAAGTCTATGTGGAACAGCCTCCCGGCTTTCAGCAGGGACATCAAGTTTATAGACTCAGAAAGGCTCTATATGGGTTAAAACAAGCACCCCGGGCTTGGTACGATACCCTGTCTGAGTTTCTTCGTCAAAAAGGTTTTTAGAAGGGCACGGTAGACCGCACATTATTCTGCATTCGACTGGAAGACGATATTTTACTTGTGCAGATCTACATAGATGACATCATCTTCGGCTCGAAGAACGTCATCATGTGTCAGCAGTTTGAGAAAATGATGAAGGATAAGTTCGAGATGTCAATGATGGGAGAAATGAACTATTTCCTCGGCTTTCAAGTCAAACAATCTGAGAAGGGAACGTTCATAAATTAAGGCAAATACACTCGAGACCTCATCAAGAGATTCGGTTGCAAATTCAGCAAACCAATCAAGATCCCAATGAACACGAACATGAAAATTGATCTTGATAACGAGGGAGTATCAGTAGACCAAACTGAATTTCGTGCTATAATTGGTTCTTTATTATACTTAACAGCTACTCGTCCTGACATAACTTATCTTTGTAGGTGTCTGTGCTCGATTTCAGGCGAATCCGAAGCAGAGTCACATGGACTCAGCAAAGAAGATTCTCCGCTATCTCAAAGGAACACCTGACATGGGTTTATGGTATCCAGCTGATGATCATATTGAACTAACTGGTTATTCTGATGCTGACTATGCAGGATGTAGAATTGATCGAAAGTCAACTTCTGGAACGTGTCAGTTCCTTGGCAGTAAGCTGATCTCATGGTTCTCAAAGAAATAGCATCCAGTAGCGACGTCAACTACTGAAGCTGAATACATGGCTGCCGGAAGTTGCTGCGCCCAAATCCTTTGGCTAAGATAGCAGCTACGCGACTATGACGTCATTTAGAATGAAGTGCCAATTTTCTGCGACAGTACCAGTGCCATTGCAATCACTTAGAATCCTGTACTTCATACGATGCAAGCACGTGGACATCAGACACCACTTCATTCGTGACCATGTCGAAAAGAAGGATATCAGGATGGAAAAGATCCATACTGACCATCAAAGGGCTGATATACTGACCAAGCCTCTAGCTGAAGCCAGATTCAGAGAACTTTCAGTAGAGTTAGGTCTGCTGGACCCTACTGACTCCAGTCAGTGAGTGGATTCAGGAGAGGAGCATTCAGTAAGGGGGAATGTTCACTCTCAGTACTGAGTAAAATTAGTATGTAGAGACTCAGCAACCATCTACACGAGGTATCAGCTGACTACGATGTTCAGCTGACAGGTTTGCGTATCTCTACTCAGTAGCCAATAGAACAGTTTTGTGCATTTATGAATCAGATTCAACATCATATTTAATGCCTTAGAAAATGTTATTTAATATTAACGGTTTACATTTATTACATCACATTCTATGTAAAAGCATGCTGAACTCTGCAAAGCATTAAACGCATGCGTATCAAGTTACTTCTTTGGCCATATACCACTGTATTTTGAGTTAGGCGGCTAATATGATCATTGCCTATTTTATAAAACTTAATCCTAGCCGTCCATCTCAAAAAGCGCATTCAAACTGAACCCTTGATATTTAACTGTTTATCTTCTTTAAGATATATATATGCATTCAAATATTTGAAACTGCCATTTCAACTCTGCAAATATCTTAAGTACCATAGATTTTCTGAGAATACCTCCTACTTTGTTACAAAAACCTATCCTTTAAAACTGCTCAGAAAATCCTTTGGTAACTTTCAATGATCATTCAGTATCGTTTGATTTTATTTTTCTTATATCTTTTTGGATACTGACTTATACTGTGTTTGTAGATTACGAAAATGACAGGAACACATGTAGACTCTCCTGCAGATATGCAAGAGATCCTTGAAAAGGATCGGGTCTGGTGCGAACCGATGATGGAGTTTGACGCCTGTGATCTCGACTACATGGAAGAGATCTTCTACGCCCTCCGTGAAACCGGGCTGGAAGGTTTTCTGACAAGGAAGCCTTCGTTCTTCCTTTCGCGCCAGGTAGCTGAAGCCTACCTGAACTCAGAGTCCGTAGAGGGAGATATTCACTGCCGGTTCATCGTCCATTCAGTAGGCAACCCCTCCCGAGATGCTTCTGTAATCAAGCAGATGTCTATCCGTGAAGCTCTCCAGAAAAGCTTCAACTTGCCAAACGAAGGATTCACAACGGTGTCATACAAATATGATCTCATGGACGAGTACTTGACTGAATTATGTGGAAATCCAACGATATTCAGAGCCGTTTTTCCCAAGAACGCCATGCTCCCTCAATACAGAGCACTGGCTTACATCGTGACTCAGCTTCTGACGAGTCAAGCTGGCTCCTTCGATCAAGTGTCAAGGCCCAAGCTACAACTGATGATGGACATTCATGATCGAGCCAGAATAAACTGGACTGAATTCTTTCTTAAAGAGTTCATGATGCAGTCGGCTAAATTCGACAAATCATCCAAGCGACTGAGCGTCAAAGGCAAGCTTGTATACGGATTGAAGCTCTCCGTAATGATTGAAGACTTCTATGGATCTGAAAGCATCACATTTGCTAACAAATCATACTTCAATCCAAAGAAGGTCAGATTCCAGAGCAGGGCAGCGACCCTTCAGCAGATAGGGTCAGGGCCCGTTGACTCAAGGACCGGAACTCAGAAGACCTCCACACCTACTAAGAAGAGGTCCCCTCCAAAATCAACTCCTAAGACGCCAACCAAGAAGCTTAAGAAAGTCAGTGAGGTTGTGCCGGAGGCAGAGCCCGAGGCTGTGATTGTTGAGCCTCCTCCGCAGCTGAGGGATGAACCTGAGTCATCCGAGCATACACAGTCAGTGGAGAAGGCCGTCTCCACTGAGCGTGAAGAACCAGTGGACCAAGGGGTCCAAGCTGAAGAGGTCCAAACTCTAGAGAGCCCCTTGGATGTTCCACCTCTCAGCAGTATACCGTATGCTGAGAAGCAGGCGTCTCCAATTGAAGTAGAGGACTCGGAGACCACCTCAGAATTAGAGTCAATCGGGATGGAGGCCTCAGCTCTCAAATCAAGAGCCTCCCGAGAGATATCTGAAGTAATTCCGGAGATCGCCAGCCACAACGACCTTGTACTACTTGCAAGGCAGGCAATGCTCCATATGCTGATAAGATTTCAGGAGTGGCATAACCTGAAAAGACTCATCATCCACCACTCCTGCGAACAACTTCACGAAGAGGAGCTGCTGATCAGGGGGAAGATTAGCTACTCAGAGCCATCTGACCTCGGAACGCTCGAAGCCTTGAGGGCAGCGATGCTCGCAATGCTGAATGATAGACAACCTGTCTCAGCATCTGCTCCCTGAGATGGGTCTGACCCCGATGGTCAGGACCCACTCCGTGATTCAGGCCCTGAGAAGCCTGATGAGGGAACTCAACCGGCCAAGGATGTTCCTACATCAACTGCTGAACCGCTGCTCAGCATCCTTGGACCCGGGCAGTCGGTGGCTGGTACTTTGAAGACAGTTGATCCTTCTCAGCTCCTTCTTGAGTTTGCTTTCGAAGTAGCGCCCAGCCCGAAGAGCCGACGATCAAAGTCAGTGGCCAGGGCATTGAGGAATCAAGGCACTCAAAACCGTCTACTCGCCCGCACCGTCCACAAAACGTGGAGGCAAACCACTGAAGCTCAGAGTGCAGAACTTCAGGGACTCAAAACTGCCATTCAATCAACTCCCGGTCCACGACTTCTCCAAAGGCTTCGCCGAATGCACTCGCTGCACAGAGAGCAGAATTTGAAGAACAGCTGAAGACGATTCAGGCAGGCCAAGTCCAATTACTGAATGATTACAAGGCCGCTCAGACTGCTCACACTGAATCCGTCTCCGCCATCTCTCAAGCCGCCGACCTTAGACTGCAAAACATTCAGAAGGCAATTGAAGAGAAGGTAGAGAAACAGTTGAAAGAATTCCAGGCAGCAGCTGATCTCTCTCACAAGAAGTACAACACTCAAACACAAATGAGAGAAACGAGTTGCATGAGAAGCTGACCAAGCTGCACAATACACTGGATGATCTATCCGATGCTTACAAAAGCTTGGACAAAAAGGTTATAGTTCCACCCCCTACCCAATTTGCTGATGCCAAAAAGGGGGAAGGAATAATTGAAAAAGGAGCTAAGGAACTGGTACTGAAAGCTCCGAAGAGAGCAAGGACAGTGGCAGGGGTGACTCAGACTCAGACATTTGCCCCCACTGTACCTACTCAGACTGGCGAGGTCCAGGGTGTCTCAGCCGCAGGAGCTATAGTGCCTATTGAGACTGGCCCAAGTGGCTTAGGAGCCAAGGAAGTCGCGACTCACGCAACCCAAACACCCTCAGATATTATTAAAGAGGTTGCTGAGTACGCCGACGAGGAGTCAGAAGAGGAAGAAGCTCCTCTACCTCCTCCAGTTACCGGGAAAGGCAAAAAGGTACTGAAGCTTCCTACCCCTCCCTCCACAAAGAAAGGACCCAGGAGGTATATCACTCCGGAGGAGGAAGCTCAGATAGCTGCCAATGAAAAATTGGCAAGGGAAATAGCCGAAGCTGAACTGCGAACAAGCCTAAGAAGAAGCCTGCTAAAGGCAAGACAAAGGCTCCAACTGGAGGTAAAAAGGCTGGATCTAGGCTGCCTCCTAGAACACTGAAGCTCAGTGATGAAGCTGACAAAGAAAAGGAGAAGCAGCAGCAGCAGTCCACTGGGCAGCAGGGAACATCTAAAGAAAAAATCATCCACACCTGCTGACTTAGAAGAAGAACAGCCTCACAAGCCCTCCTATATTGCCTCGAAGGCACAAGAGCAAGAAATGGATGAGATTTGGGCTCAGATGGAGAGGTACTTGTATAGAGGAGAAGAGGCCAGACAGATTGAAGCAGCCAGAGAGAGGATAAGGCTTGCTGACCTCGAAGCTCTTAGGTTGAAAGCAGAACAAGAAGCGAGTCATAGGATCCCTGAGAAAGCTGACATTCCTTACAGATACAGGAAGTTCAGGAAGCCTACTGATCTCAAGACTCACAGATGGCCAAGAGTAGATGAGTGGATGCCGTGGGAAGTCACTCAGAGGTGGGAAGCGCTGAAAGCTGAATTCATTAAGAGGAACTATTTTTGGAGGTTCTGGGCTGAAAAGCACAAGTCAGTGGCCTTTGCTGAATGGGTAATGAGAGCAGACTTAGAGAGGTATGCCATACTTCAGAAGGCTGTCAAGGACAAAGTTGATGTCAGAGTGCCAGCTCCCAGAATCCTGCCGCCCCTACTGAGACTAGACGGATCTGTTCACTATGGAGTGATAGAGAAAGAAGTGAAGGGCACTGTTGAAGCCAAATTCTTAGATGAAGAAGATCCAGCTGGCTTCGCTGAGATACTGAAGCTGAGGAAGGTCACTTATAGGATGTATGGACTGCCTCTTCCTGAAACTCAATCAAAGGACTTCAAAGGCAGGATCAAGCAGTTCAGATGACTATCTTGCTTCTTTATCTCCTTGTATCTTTCCTTTCTTAGTATAGCAGATGATGTATTTGTACTGAATTGCTTACATATATAAAACATCTCTGTTTTTAGCTTTGACAATTCCTTATTGTCTGAATAGCCTTGTTTGTTTATGCTTAACACTCAGAATCACTGAAGTGATTACTGACTCACACACTCACTGTTGTTATTTATTGTCAGTTTTTGCTTAGATAGATTCTGATAGAATGCTTAGTGTTTGGGGAAAATGTTGTTAGAATGGGAGAAAATGTTGATTAGATTCTGTATAGGTTCTGACTTTCTGCCCTGATCCCCTCAGTAGTCTAGGACTTGAAGAACAACTCCACTGATCCTACTTGTAATATTTGTAAGGAGCTCTATTTCTGATAAGTCATCGTGTTAGGTTGTTAGGTTTTGGCATCATCAAATAGGGGGAAAATGTTGGGTGATGATTCAGTCCCGAGCAACAGCACAAAATGATGGGAAATGATTCAGTCTTCTCAGTTGATAACTAACTCAGTAGCCCTGTGTTCTGAAAACGTACTGAAGATTTGAAGATCCCAAAACTCTATATTGATTGATGAACCATTCAGTTGTAATCTGTTTTGGTGTTGTCTCTGAGGATTCAGACTCAGTAGACACTCTGCATCTGGTTCAGGCGCTCAGTAGATTATCTGCCTCAGCACCAGAAGTAGAAGACTCAGTGATACTGGACTCAGCAGGAGCAGTATACTCAAAGGAGTCAGTGGAACCGAACTCAGCAGGAGTAGTTCATTGTACTCAGAGCTGATCTTCAGTAGAGCCAACTCAGCAGGAGCATGCTACTAAATCAGAGATCAGACTCAGCAACGGCCAGACAGTCTTCAGACTGTCAGATTCTCTAAAGTCAAATCAGCAGAGTCAATACGAGGAAAAGAGAAGTCCGCTTCAGATCTCCTTGAAGTCTGTTCTGTCTCAACCACTTTCTGAACCTCGACCAATGACAAGCAGCCACCTGTCCTATATCTGTTAAAGCTGCAAGTCAACAACTTTCCAGAAATGGGGGGAAAGGACACTGCTACCATACTTCGAAAGAGCCGTTAGCTACCCAAAAGAGAGAGACAAAGGATCGTCGTCTCCAACGGATCTATCCTAATCTCTGCTCTACAAATAGAGGGATAAATCAAATTGAAGCTCACGAGACCAACGAAAAACCTAAGACACGAACTCAGAGCATTCAACGAGCAATTTGAAAAAGCTTAAGTCTTCCGCAAGAAGTTAGAAGAAACAATCTCCGGCGAAAGACTACATTTCTGCTCATAGGGAACCAAGTTTAATTAGAATTATACAGCCTCTAGTATCTAAGCGACGATACATGAACCCAAAGCTTATACTCTGTTGTTCGTCGCTCTAGAAGCCAATTTCTTGTTCCCTATCCCTCTAACCTAAGGTCAACCGTTTAAATCTATAGCTTAGACGAAGGAGTTCACTTCTGAACTGATCCTTATTGTAAAGGACTCCTTCACTGTTGGAGAGTTTTTCAAACACTTAGTTTGATACCTTGTAAACTGAGACTTGCTCAGTATAAATCTCAAGACCAGTGTTTGTCTAGTGTACAAACCGACTGAGACTATCTCTGTATAATACATAGCCTCCTGATCTTTCGGAACATTGGACGTAGGATTGTTGGATCCGAACCACTATAAAAATCTCTGTGTTCTGTGTTCTTTATTTTACTGTTGCATTGATTTACTGTTCATACTGAAAATATATTTTAAATCATTCAACTGAGTTTCAGCAAACTTAATCGACTACACTAATCTACTGAAACTGTTTTGATAAAAATGTTTTCCTAACTCAACTGAATTTGGGCTTACACATTTCCGCACCACTGAACTCTATCTGAACGATACTGAATTATGACTCTAAGTTAGCTAGCAGGTCTCAGTAGAGTCAGTCACTCTGCCACACGATTCAGAACAGCTTATCTGGTCTGCTGAACTCGTTCAGTACGGTTCAGTACGACATTCTCCTGAAAAGGACTGTTCGTGTTTTAAGTTGAGAAATCGGTGTTCAGGTGTATTCACCCCCCCCCCTCTACACCTGAACGTGCTCTCGGGACCAACACCTTATCATTTCGATACGTGGCTAGACCTCCCTCCAACAGATCTATTCACCATCGATGACTATATATAAGAGAAGTCTTCATGCCGAGACACAACCGGGAACCCAAGCTATCTACGCACAAACTCTTAACACTCTCAACGAAGAACCCAGTGAAGAACTAGCATTCATAGAAGAACCTCTTTAGTTCATCACTTAGAGTTACATTTGTTGTCCTTCTCTTAACTAAGCAAGCTTCATTGTAACATCTTTAGCTTAGAAACCTTGAGGAAGTTCACATCCTTGTGAATCTGTTCTTATTTGTAAGAACTTCTTCTTAGTTGGAGAAGACTCAAACTCTTAAAGTTTGAAACCCTTGTAAAGTCACTACGACTATAAGTAGAGAATCTGTCCAGCACACAGATCACTGAGAACTTGCTCAGTATAAGCTTCACCTTGAGAACAGATCACTGAGACTTGCTCAGTATAAATATAACAAGTATCCTGCTTTGGTCAGGACAGTGGACGTAGGACCTAGTGTGTCCGAACCACTTTAGAAATCTGCTGTGTTGATTTACTGTTTTATTTATTACTGTTCATATTGCATTAAAACTGTATTTCATCAAACTCAGCATAAAATCGGTTTTCTAAACGCTACGTCTGATAGGGCCTACACTTCCGCACACACTCTGATACTGAACGGTTGTTCGACTGACTCAAGTCAGTAGAGCTGAACTCAATAGAAGAATTTCTTGCCCACGCGATCTGAAGCATGTTTGGCTGTCTGACTCAGTTCAGTAGCAAACTCAGCTAGAGCTGACTTCGCGTTTAAAAATGAAATTTGTATTCTGGTGTATTCACCCCTCCCTCTACACCTGAACCATGTCTCAGGACCAACAATTGGTATCAGAGCGCAGTGTTCTTAACTGATCATTGTTCTCTGAAACTAGTCTATCTCGAACAAAGATCATAGCATCTTGCATCTCTTTATTACATCCTATATCCTATCTTTCAATGGCTGATATTTCAGGGATTACGACTGTGCCCATGTTCTCAATAGAAAACTATGCAGTATGGAGCGTAAGGATGGAGACACATTTGACCTCGTGTACGACAGCATGACCGACGTTCTGGAAAAAGGCCCTATTGTTCTGAAGGTTGACTCAGTCGTACTTGCATTAGACGAAGCAGAAGATGCCTGAACCGGACCAAAAGTCGCGAAGGATAAAAGCCTCTTCACTCCTAAAGTGAAGAAACTACACAACCTCGACCGAGTTGCTCGCAACGCTATACTGATGACACTCAGTGACTCTTATCTCGGAAGAGTACATGACTGCAAGATTGCAAAGGAGCAATCGGATGCTCCTGCGGTGCTGAGCCAAGGAACTCCATAGATCAAAGAAAACAAACTGGAGTTAGAGCTGCAGAAACTCGAGGCATTCGCTATGCTTCATGGGGAGTCCATAGATGATTTCAGCGCTCGATTCACAAATCAGATCAACATCATCAACGGACTGGAGAAAATGTTCAGCAATAAGGAGACCAATACCAAAATTCTAAGGGCTCTCAACAGACCCAAGTGGAATTCTTTTGCTACGTATATGGGGAGAACAGACCTGAATTCTTTTACTCCTGATTATATATTTTAAGAACTTAAAGCTGTGGAGTTCGAATTCAACCTCCCACACACCCCCGGTGTTGAAGCTGAATTGCCAATGGATCATGCTTATAAGGCATCAGCTAGCACTCCCGGAGCAAGTCCCTCAGCAACAAGTCAGTCAGCTGGAAGCTCAGTGACCATACCTACTACTGACAACTTGGTTGAGAAGTATGCTCTCCTCGCTGTGAAATAAAAGAAGGAGAAGGAAATGTTCAGGCGGAAGATGAAAAAGGCTTCCTAAAAATATCAAGGTAAGAGAGAGAATCATCGCACGAAAAGTGAATCTAAATCTCTACCTGATTGCAGGAGTACTGAAGTTGCCCCCGTGGAACAAAAAGAAACATCTAGGAGGGATGACAACCTCAGTATGCTACAACTGCAAAAAGCCAGGACACTATCAATACGAATGTCCTGAACTCCCAGCAGCTGAAAGAGCTGAAAGGCAGGCCCGACGCGACAAGTTCGTGAAGAAGAGGCAAGCCTACATAGCTGGAGAGTTGTCTCATTGCTTAAGAGATGAAGAACTGTTTATGGAATTGTCTGACGACGATGCCGCATTTATGGCAATCGAGACGGAAGATGCTGAACCGTGTCTAATGGCCGGAGAAGAGGCTGAGTTAAATTTTGAACCCATTAAATGCCCCTCTTCACCCTGCACACACTACACAAGCTCTGCCGAGGAGAACCGCTAGATGTGGTTCTTGCATACGAAGATCTGCTTGAAGAGCAAATCCAGATGATCCAGCAGTTCAGCAAGACGATTCAGGAGATGGACATCCTGAAAGCAGAGAATCAGAGACTTTCAAAGAGAAGTCAGAACTCTACTAAGTCTGAAGGACTTTTTTGAGACTGAAGGAAGAGATTAACTCTTTGATGGCTAAGTCTCATGACCAAGAAGCACAGATCTCAGTGCTGTCTAAAGACATCTCTGAGAAAGAGACTAAATTGCTAATCTCAAGGAAACTCTCGCACATGGCAAAACAGAGTATGAAGCTCTTAGGAAAAGTGATGATGTGTGGAGAACCTTGATGACAGAGCAATACATTGGAGCAAAGGAGAAGTTGGAGAAGCTACTACGAGCACAGAGAACCACATGCCACCAAAGAAGGACTTGGTTACACATGTGAAGCCTCCACTTCAGGACAGAAGAGCTCCACTAAGCTGACTGATAGGTTTTTCCAAGGAGTAACTCAACATGTAGAATTTACATCCCCTCACATAAAGAATAGGCAGAAGATTCAATCACCTCAGTTTAGCAACAAGAAAGTGACCCATGGTTCTAGCCCCAAGACACCCAGAGCAAACTCAGGGGGAACCAAGAAGGTCAGGTGGGCTGAACGGTATGGCCACCAACTACTGACTCATCCAGCTCAGTACGGATCGTACTACTATGAGCCAAGAGTGAAAAACCCTAAGGTTCAGAAGAAGAAGAAAGTTGAACCCCAAAAGTTTAAGAAGTCAGCTACTCCAAGTTCAGTGGAGCAGACTACTGACAACAAGGGAAAGAAGAAGTCTGAAGCCATCGGGGCTATCAGACAAGTTCGGATCCTAAAATCTAACCATTAAGGACCCAAGCTGAACCCAAAGGGAACTTGAATCTATTTTTGTTTTGAATGTGCTACAGGACCCTTGGATTGTCGACAGTGGATGCTCAAGACACATGACACATCAGAAGAGCCTACTGACCGACTACGTTCAGCAAGATGGAGCCAAAATTGAGTTCGGTGACAACTCCAAAGGCTACACAAGGGGATACGACACACTGAAAATAGGAACTACAATAGTTCATAGGGTATCTTATGTTGAAGGACTTCAACATAATCAACTTTATGTCAGTCAATTCTATGATAAGTCCAATAAAGTGACTTTTGACGCAGGTTTTTGTGATGTTCTTGATAAATCTACAGTAAAAACTGTGTTATCAGGGTCGCGGCTAAGGAACATATATTATGCTGAATGGAATACCGCCGAACCTGAAGCTTGCCTGCTAGCACACACGAGGACAGATGACAAAATAGCATGGTTGTGGCATAGACGACTGAGTCATCTGAACTTCAAAACAATGAACAAGCTAGCGCGTGATGCTAAAGTCAAAGGACTACCCAACGAAGTATTAAAAAGACATAAAAATTGTGAAGCATGTCTGAAGGGGAAGCAAAGAAAGTCAAGCAATCCACCCATTCCGTCACCTTCCACTGATGGAATCCTTCAACTGTTGCACATGGATTTATTTGGGCCAGTCAATCCAGTGACGATCAGAGGAAAGAAATATGCTCTTGTAGTCGTTGATGACTATTCAAGATATACTTGGGTGATATTCATCGCCAACAAATCTGATGTCAAACTTGAGCTGCCGAAACTACTGAAGCGGCTGAGCATCGAGAAAGATATCAAGATTCAGAGGATACGCTCAGATCGTGGAACTGAGTTTCTGAACTCAATGGTAAGAGACTTCTGTGAGGCTGAAGGCATTGAACACAAAACCTCATTGGCACGTACGCCTCAGCAGAACGGACTTGCTGAAAGAAAGAACAAAACGCTTAAAGAAGCAGCAAGGATGTTGCTTGCAGATTCAGGTCTTCCATTAAAGTTCTGGGCAGAAGCTACTGACACTGCCTGCTATACTCAGAACCGGTCTCTACTGACTCAGATGCACATGAAGACGCCTTATGAGCTATGGAAAGGCAGAATTCCTTCTATTTCGCATTTCCATATTTTTGGTTGTCCGTGCATTATCCACAATAATGGAAATGACCAGTTAAAGGTCTTTGAAAGTAAGTCAGACCAAGGAGTTTTCTTAGGATACTCCAGGGTCAGCAAAGCTTTTAGGTTCTTTAACTACCAGAACCTTTGCGTGGAAGAAAGGCCCCATGTTGTATTTGATGAATTTATTTCCGAGTTCATGAAGTCAAACTCTCAGCCGGAAGCTGAAGATGTCAGGAGCAAGCTACAGGATCTAAGCTTAAAAGACAACACTGAAAAGATCCAACATTGTTGGGATAATGATTCAGATGATGATCTTCAGCGTCCAACAACTAGCAATGTAGCTGGGGAGATTCATTCTACCAAACAGAATCAATCCCAGGTAATTTTGATCGATAGGGAAACCGATATGGTAACTGAGACCTCTACTGAGAATAACAACTCAGTTGAAACTATTAACGTTCCTGAGCTAAATATCTCTGAACATGGTGACTCAGTAGACCTAACCCTTGTTACTGAATTACTTCAGACACAGAACAATACTACTGAAATTCCTAATACTCCTACTATTTGTGTTGAAACAATTCCAGATGAAGTAACAAGACGTCGTCGCTCGTGGTTAGATGCTCACTCTTCAGATCTTATCATTGGAGATCCTTCAGCTAGCGTTAAGACAAGATCTAAATTCTGTCAAGGAGAAAGTGCCTTATACTCATGCTTCTTGTCGACAGAAGAACCTCAGACTATTGAGGACGTGCTGAATGATACTGACTGGATCACCGCCATGCAAGAAGAGCTGACTAATGTATGCGAAACGACGTATGGGAGCTTGTTGACAGACCTAGACACCAACACGTGATAGGAACGAAGTGGGTCTTCAAGAACAAGCGCGATGAAAACAATGCCATTGTCAGGAACAAAGCTCGACTCATTGCCAAAGGATATTGTCAATCAGAGGGAATAGATTTTGACGAAACATTCGCCCCAGTCGCAAGATTGGAAGCTATTCGTCTATTCCTAGCTTATGCAACACATCAGCAGTTCACAGTCTATTAGATGGAAGTTCAGCTTTTCTGAACGATGTACTGAAGGAAGAAGTCTACGTCGAACAACCGCCCGACTTTCAGCAGGGACATCAGATTTACAGACTTAAGAAAACTTTGTACGGGTTAAAACAAGCACCCAAGGCTTGGTACGATACCCTCTCAGACTTTCTACTTCAGAAAGGAACAGTGGATCGCACCCTATTCAGTATCAAGTCAGGCGAAGACATTTTACTGGTTCAGATCTACGTGGACGAAATCATCTTTGGATCAAGGAATCTGACTATGTGTCAGAAATTCGAGCAGATGATGAAAGAAAAATTTGAAATGTCGATGATGGGAGAGATGAATTATTTCCTTGGACTTCAAGTCAAATAATCAAACAAGGGAATATTCATTAATCAAGCAAAATACACAAGAGATCTCATCAAGAAGTTCGGTTGCGAATCCAGCAAGTCAGTAAAGATACCCATGAACACAAATCTCAAGATTGATCTTGACAAAGAGGGAGTATCTGTTAACTCAACTGACTATCGTGCTATTATTGGTTCTTTATTATATCTTACAGCCAGCAGACCTGATATAACTTATGTTGTAGGTGTATGCGTGAGATTTCAGGCGAATCCCAAGAAGAGTCATATCGATTCAGTGAAGAGAATTCTTCGTTACCTGAAGGGAACACCTTATGTTGGATTGTGGTATCCAGCTGATGATAACCTTGAACTAACTAATTATTATGATGCTGACTATGCAGGTTGCCGAATCGACAAAAAGTCAACCTCAGGAACTTGTCAGCTCCTCGGTAGAAGCTCATATCGTGGTTCTCAAGAAACAACATTCAGTAGCAACGTCCACTACTGAAGCTGAATATATAGCTGCCGGAAGCTGTTGCGCACAGATACTGTAGCTTCGACAACAGCTGGGAGACTATGACATCCATCAAGATGAAGTGCCGATCTACTGCGACAGTACCAGTGCTATTGCAATCACTCAGAACCCGGTTCTACATACAAGGTGCAAACACGTGGACATTCGTCATCACTTCATCAGAGATCATGTCGAGGAAAACGATATCAGAATGGAGAAGATCCACACTGATAAGCAAAGAGTTGATATCCTGACCAAACCTCTAGCTGAGACTAGATTCAACGATCTCTCAGTAGAACTAGGTCTTTTGGATCCTACTGATATGATTCAGTAAATGATCTGGGAAGTACTAAGTAAGGGGGAACTTGCTTTCAGTACAGTTGAATACTCAGTTTCGTCAAACGTGGTATCAGCTTACTACGATGTTCAGTTGACAGGTTATGAGTATTAAATTCAGCTTTTGGTGATTCAACATTTATTTCCCGCCTTTAATGTTCATCATATTATATTAAGTATGTCATTTTCGTTAACTCACGACATTCCATAAAACTGAATGCGGCGCATTAAATGCATGTCATTTCACCTTGCCATTTAGGCGATAGAGATAAGTAGGTGAGATTATAGGCGACACATTAATCATAACCTATTATAACATTCAATCTGAGCCACTCATTTATTAAAACCTGATTAATCTCAACCGCATGCTTAAAAACCGCCTCATATTCAAATCTGAATATATATATATATATAAATATTGTTATCTCTAAGCCGCCTCACTTTTATCCCCCATTAACGAAGACTTGTGCATTACATTTGCTCACTAAATTGCATCAGACATCTACTGCATCTTTTGCACAATTTCTTCGGTAAGAATTTCTTAAACTAAGTCTGCTACTAACTCACTCTATTTTCGAGTGCTAATTCTGTTTTCTGCAGATTTCAGTTATACAAATGGCACATTTCGTTCCGATCAGCGACGTGACCATCTATGAGGATATGAAGGACATTCTTTATGGGAAGCGGTTGTTTTTTGAGCCCGCTCTGTCCATCAGGACTTGCGGAGTTGATTGCATGTCGTCGGTGTTTGATGCTCTTGAGAGATCGGGGCTCCTACCGATCCTCTCCTGTTCCCCGCGTCATCTCCAAGATGATGATTCAAATGACATATCTAATGTCATCTCGAGGCGTGAGGTCCGTCCCAGTCAGTGGGAGGACATGGCCAAGCAAATGGACGTCTCCAGACGTCTCCATGTCAGCTTTGGTTTGGAAGACGAAGGGGCACCTATCGCCAAGTACAAAGAGTCTGAAGTAGACAAGTACTTGTGTCGATTCAGCGGTCAGCAGGACTGCGTATTCAAGATAGCTTTTCCCAAGTAGCAGCTGCTGCCTGAATACAGGGGCTTGGCATACGTTGTCAACCACATCCTCACAAGCTCCGCGGGATCGTATCCTTAGTTGTCCCGCATCCGCATTCAAATCATGATGGCCATCGTAGATGCAGCATCCATCAACTGGAATGCATTCTTTAGAGCCGAGTTCAAGGCTCAGTCGCAAAAGTTTGTCGACGCTGAAGAAGGGATGAAGCTCATCCCTAAGGGAAAACTTTTTTATGGGACACAGGTGTCGATAATGATAGAAGACGACCTCCCAGACAACGTTTCACTTGCTGATGCCTCTTACTTTGATTCAAAGCTGATGAAGTTCGTAAACTCAGCTTTAGTCGAGAAATCTATCGGGGAGGGACCGCCGGCTAAGCGCTCTCTGGAGATCACTCAGGATCCCCTTCCCACTCAGACAAAGAAACAAAAGACACTAAAGAAGCCTACTTCAGTCGTCCCACCTCCCTCACCAATTTCTGTTGAGGACTAAGGGTTTGGACAACATGATGTGACCCTGAGAAAGAACGTGAAAAGAGTATTGTCAGAGGAAACTCAGCCAAAGATCCCCGCTGAAACTCAGGCTGCTGAGATTTTGTCCGTTCCGATTTCAGTGCTTAATGTACAGCTGAAGGTGACTGATGAAGTCGCCACTGAGATCCCTGAGATCAGTTCTAATGCTGATCTCGTGGACATAGCAGTTCGCGCTCGCGTCCAGATGCGCCTCCGATTTCTGGAGTGGGACTTGCTAGAGGAGACCATCAGGCCCAGGTCTCTGTCCACGCTGTTAGAAGAAGAGCAGAAGCTCAAAGAGGAGATCGACAGTGAGGAGCCATCAGACATAGCCTCAATGGAGGATGTGAGAGCAGCAATGCTTATGCTGCTCAGTGACGAGTGCAAGGAGCTGAGCCTTCTTCCACTCAACCTCCTCCTTCTCCCTCTCCATCTCCTCCTCACGATGGATCGCCTAAGGATGCAGACCTAGGGAGGATCTGCTGAAGGCAAAACTCCCAAGAATGATCAGCCACCCCTATCTCCCTCATCAGGCCAAATCATTCAGACTCCTTCCGCGACTCAGCCTAAGCAGATACTGAAACGTCGATACCAGAATGCTGAGATCAAGTAATTCTCTACCGAGTCCATCAACAAGGTGATCAAGCGTCAGACACATAAGAATTGCAACCTTGCCGATGATGTGAACACGAAATGGAGCAAGTTCACTGAGGCACAAACTAAGACGCTGAACAACCTTACAACTGTAGTGAAGAGGATCAGGACGCCCAGTTCTCTTAATACTGAAGAGATCCTCGCCAAGGCACTTGCAGCATAAAAGACTGACCTGACTACTCAGTTTCAAAACATACTACAGTCGCAGGCCAAAATCTTCTCAGAAGAAGTGGCGAGTGTAACAGGTCGAGTCCAAAAGGCAGTGGAAGAGAGATATGCGTTCACAACTGATAGTGTTTCTAAGGCACTGACTCAGCAGCATAAATCCTGCCAAGAGATTGAGAAAAATGCTTCAGTTGCTGTTCAAGACTACCTCACCCGGTTCGACAAATCCAAAGAGGCTCTACTCAAAGCTGTCAACCAAGAGCATGAGCAATGGTGGGAGTCCTACACTGACGCAACATCTGAAATTGCCACTGGGATGACTACGGTCAAAGACTCAGTGAATGCACTGACTCAGAAGGTAACCGCCCTGGCAACCCTTATTGATGATGCCAAAAAGGGGGAAGGATCTAGATCAGCTCAACTCCGATCCTTCCTTAAGGCTGAAGATCAGCAGGGCGAACCTAGCTCAGCAGCAGCATAAGGGGAAGTGCCAGCTGAAGGAGCAACAACTGATTCAGCTGTAGCTGAGGTGGCAACATACTTGGAGAATTTTCCTGCTGAGGATTCGCCACCTCCAGCTCCCAAGAAAGCTGATAAGGGTAAGGGCAAGGCTCCAACTGACCCTACCCACCCAAAGAGAAAAACCTCAAATTCAAGTCTCACGAGGAGCAGATCGCTTACGATGGGAAGCTCGCGAGAGAATTGGCTGAGCAAGATGCTAAGAAAAAGCCAGATGCAAAGAAAGGGGTACAGATCCGTTCTCCTACGCCTTCACGCACACAGACGACCCCTAGGCAATCAAGATCAGCAGCAACAACAGCTAGAGCTCAGCAGTGCATAGCTCAACAGTCCAAATCTAATAAGCAAGGCGCGTCAGGTTCTAAGTCCATATCAGAATCGTCTGCTGACTCAGAGGAACAACAACATGTGCCTTCCACGGTCCCTTCTAAGGAACAAGAGCGAGAGATGAAGGAAATCTGGGACGCATGTGAAAGGGCACTAGATAGAACAGCTGAGGCAAGGCAGCTCAGAGAGGCGAGAGAGAGGATCCGCCTAGCTGACTTAGAAGCCCTCAGGCTGAGGACAGAGAAAGAAGCAAGGGAGAGGGTGCCCGTGAAAGATAGAAGCATTCCCACCTCTTCCCAATTCTTCAGGAACAGAGAGCCACTCAATGAAGTGAAGAGAGTCATATACAAGAGGACTGATGACTGGGTTCCTCTTAAGCTTAATCAGCAGTGGGAGAAGCTAAAGGTAGATTTTATTAAAAGATTATACATATGGAAAGTCGGCAATGAAGACTCTTCTGATGCAGATGGATACTTCAAGGACTTTCTAACTACAGCAAATCCATCTCTCCTAGCTGAGATTCAGACTCTGCTAGACCAAACTGGTCAAACGCTGAAGGCACCTCCTTTTCGAACTCTTCCTCCTCCGATGACTCATCAAGACAACTTATGTAAGAAGGAGATCGAAGAAGAGATTAAGAATGCCATTGTCAGCAGAGCTCTGAAGAAGGAAGATGAAGAAGACTTGGCAGAGATCAAGGCCCTGAGAAGTAGAGTCAATGCAGGATACGGCCTTGAGCTTCTAGAGAAGAAGTCTCCTGACTTCCGAGCCCGCATGCAGCAGTTTAAGAAGAAGCCCAATTGACTCTCTCCTCTCTCCTTAGTCTAGCTTCATTGTGATAGAAGTCATGTACTGCAATTTCTCATTCATATATGACCTCACTTTTTGGCCTCGACAATTACTCATTGTCTCTACGACTTTATTTACTTTTCAGCTCAACTGGTTACCTAAGTGATCATATACTTATCTTATCTGACCCTATGTGACTTATGTGCTTATCTGCCTTAGAATTATTTCCTGCTGATTACTTATGTTATGCTTTATTCTTCTCTGATACTTTGTTAGTACTTAGGGGGAAGGGCTCTTTTATATGATATGTAGGGAAATTGTTTCTTAAGGGGAACCTGCATTATAGGGACATGATTGATAACTGCTGAACTTACCTTTGATAATAAGCTACTATGAAATATGATCTATTTTGAGTTTTGACTATTTTTGTATCGGCCCCTGATAACTGTGCGAATGTGCTGAACCTGCCCTTTTTACTCTAATAGCTTTGATGCCTGTCAGTAGAGTCCCTGATAACCTCAACATGCTATGACTATGTTAATTGCATTATTTTTCCATAAGTTCTGATACATTCAGCATTCCATAACTACTCTGGTCTTAGCTCTGATACATTACGTAGTATCACAAGACAGCTCTAGATATTCTGTTACTTATGATTGATCTGATTCTTTCTTTTCATTATCTTAGTCAGCTTCGACATGTTGACTGGAGCATTCCTTTTCTAATAGATTTTTTATTCAGTAGCTATAGCTATTAACCTTAGCATATTTCTTGATAGAAGATGTAATAGGTTTTGGCATCATCAAATAGGGGGAAATTGTTGGGATAAGGATTCAGTAGATGAATTAATAGATTTGATAGATCCCAAAACCCTAGCTGAATATTATACCTTCGTATCTGTAATAGCTTAGTCGAGTTCAGTTGTTAGAACTCAGTAGGCTAGAGTTCAATAGCTGCATAGTTCAGTAGAAGGTCTCACACTCAGCTGATGAACTCAGGATCGAAGAAGTCAGTTGTCAGCCAACCACCAACTGAATCTACACAAGAATTCATGCACATGCACTGAATGCTCAGAAGAACGTCAGTAGGAAGTCACTTCAGTTGAAGGTTCGAGGATTCAGAGGAAGTCAACCTTGATGTTTGACAAGTCTCACCTACCAATCTACCTCGACCAATAAGGAGCCGACAACGACCTATCTTTTCTGACAAAAGCTGCTCTCAGACTGAAAAAGAGGAGAATCTCTATAGTGCACCTACTCACCAACGTTCAAAATAAAGGAGCCGTTTTCCTTGTCATTTTGATACGTGGCTAGACCTCCCTCCAACGGATCTATTCACCATCGACGACTATATAAGAGAAGTCTTCATGCCGAGACACAACCGGGAACCCCAGTTATCTACGCACAAACTCTTAACACTCTCAACGAAGAATCCAGTGAAGAACTAGCATTCATAGAAGAACCCCTTTAGTTCATCACTTAGAGTTACATTTGTTCTCCTTCTCTTATCTAAGCAAGCTTTATTGTAACATCTTTAGCTTAGGAAGTTCACATTCTTGTGAAACTGTTCTTATTTGTAAGAACTTCCTCTTAGTTGGAGAAGACTCAAACTCTTAAAGTTTGAAACCCTTGTAAAGTCACTACAACTATAAGTAGAGAATCTGTCCAGCGGACAGATCACTGAGAACTTGCTCAGTATAAGCTTCAAGTTGTATCTATCTTGAGAACAGATCACTGAGACTTGCTAAGTATAAATATAACAAGTATCCTGCTTTGGTCAGGACAGTAGATGTAGGACCCAGTGTGTCCGAACCACTTTAAAAATCTGCTGTGTTGATTTACTGTTTTATTTTTTACTGTTCATATTGCATTAAAACTGTATTTCATCAAACTCAGCATAAAACCGGTTTTCTAAACGAGACGTCTGATAGGGCCTACATTTCCGCACACGCTCTGATACTGAACGACTGTTCGACTGACTCAAGTCAGTAGAGCTGAACTCAGTAGATGAATTTCTTTCCCACGCGATCTGAAGCATATTTGGCAGTCTGACTCAGTTCAGTAGCAAACTCAGCTAGAGCTGACTTCGCGTTTGAAAACGAAATTTATATTCAGGTGTATTCACTCACCCCCCCCCCACACACACACACACACCTGAACCACGTCTCAGGACCAACAACTATAATATCCTATAACTAGATGACGCATTAATTGAGGTACGATGTGCATTAAATGCTAGAGAATATCGGATTGCATGAATGACTTTAATGAAAACGAGAAATAAATGCATCAATAAGTATAAACTGAGTCTGATACGCAAACCTCTCGCATCAGATATTGTAACTGAGTGATACCACTTAGTAGAGGTCAGACTCAGGTTGAGTTTGAATGATCATAGTCATAGGTTCGCGCTTGTTCAATGCATAGGGCTTTGTTCACCTGGATCTAATAGACGCAGTTCTATAGAGAGTTGGAGGAACCTAGCTTCAAGTAGATGATTGGTGAATATATCAACTCGTTGATGTTTAGAGTCAATCTTCTCGAGTCTTATATCACCTTTTTCTAGCATGATCTCTTATGAAGTGATGTCGGATATCAACATGTTTGGTTTTCTGTCGTGTTTGATTTCTTTTACTTTTTTGTCCCTCAAAGCTCCATCTTTGAAGTTTCCCGACACATATGCAATGTTACTTTATACATGTGTACGTTAAAATATTATAGGGAAAAAGAAAAAGAAACCCCTCCTTACTGCTATATCTTCCACATTCTCAATCTTCCTAAACCGAGCAGTTAAATTAGCAATATTATTCACTACATGCTCATTGATTCTTTCATCTCCATCAATCATTACAGCCTCATCAAGTATGCACTCATCCTCCTCATTAATTTCCACAGTATCATCAACCATTACATCAGGATTCTCTCTAATCAATTCCCCTTCCATATTCTTCATAACTCCATTTAGATCTTCCACTACAAGAAATTCAGAAAATAGCGATAGAATTACCGACGGACTAGAAAACACGGGTCGGCTTACCGACTGATTACCGACGGAATCCATCTTTCAGAATCACCGACGGATTACCGATGGAAACGGTCCGTCGTAGAATTTTCCGTCGGTGAAATTGCAATGTTTTTTTATTTATTTTTTCATAAATGTTGCAGACGGAAAATTCCGTCGGCGAGTTTAATATATATATATATATATATATATATATATATATATATATATATATATATATATGAAATGGATCAAATGAGATCCTAATTTCAAAAGAGATACGAGAACCGATCTCGTCCATCCATTTCGTTAATCTAAGGCCATCCTTTTTTCCTCAAAAGGCATTTAAAAATATATCAAAAAAGGAAAAAAATCATCTCATTAAGGGTATTATTGTAATCTTTCTTTTCCCATCCTTTTTCATTCTTTTCCCATCTTTTCTCAACGACTTGAAGATTGTAGACAAACTCACAAAGAATTCGACGAGCTTCAAATCGTGAATGAGGGAGTAAGAAGTCGATGACGAAGGTCGCCGTTCGTTGGGTCGCTCCGATTTGTTTGGTTCTCGCCTAATTTCAGCCGGATTTCAGGCATATTTGGACTACTGATTTCCGTCGGTTTTCATCCGTTTTTAACCCAATTTTTCTGCTCGTTTTACATTTTGCATCTAAGGTAAGAATTCGTTCTGGTTTTGAAAATATTGTTGTTCGAGATTAATGGATTGATTTTATGTTATCACATTCTTTCTGCTCGTTTTCAATTTCTGCTGAATTTTTGGAGATTTATGGATTGATTTCATTTATCGAATTTGTTTTTGATTAGGGTTTGTGCTGAATTTCTGAGATTTATGGATAGATTCAGTAGTCTTGTTCTGTTCTGGATTGTGCACGATTTTACTAAAATTCAAAAACAAGTATATTCGATTTCATTTTGTACGCAAAACAATTTTCATGCTTATTGTTTTTAGTGTTTATGCTGATACTGTTTATTATTCATGCATGTAGTGTGTTGAATGGCTAAATCGTTACAGTCAAATGTTTGTCTTGACCTCGATGAGTCCATTTTCATTCCTGATTGCGAGGTTGAATTGAAAGCGTATGTTGGACAGAAATTTGATACTCTGGATGAGGCGGAAAGCTTCTATAGAGACTATGGAGGTTTGTGCGGTTTCGATATCCGTAAGTGGTCCATAAAACATCATGCGGATGGATCTATCATGCGGAGATATATTGTGTGCAGTAGAGAAGGGGAGAAATTCATGGATGGTGATAATAGTGATTCCAAAATAACAAAGCGAAGGTGTAATTCAAAACGGTCATCATGCTTGGCACGCATAGTTTTTATATCCCATCCCGAAGGTTTCATTGTTGATGTATTTCACGAGGCACACACAAACCCTTGGTTAACCTCAAGTCACAAGCAATTAATGAGATACAATCGTACCACGACATCCGTTCATAAGAATTTTGGATGGGTGTTCGTTGTTCTTGGGCAATTTTGCTCATTTCGTTTGTTTTATTCGACTTTTGTATTTTTTCTATTTTCTGATTATCTGTTTATGCATATTCTAGTATGAATTTGTGCATATTTCTATAACGTTTCATGCATGACAGAACACAAATGACCAAGTTATTGGATGAAGATGGTTCTTTTTATTGTGTTGATTCTATTTTCTTCCCCGAATGCCCACATAAACTGAAACGATTAAGTTGGATGGAAATTTTCAAGTTTGGGCGAAGTTATTAAGTTGGATGGAAATTTTCAAGTACGATAATACCTAATAAGAACAATATACTTTAACTAATCAAACAATTGAGAATATGATTAATTAACAAAGCATAGCTACAATTATTTCTATTAAAAACAAAATTAAGCTCTAGCAAACAATTAATTGTCTTTGAAATCTCAATTCTCATTGTCTACAATATGTTCTCCACCTCTCTAGTATTCAACTTCATTTCCTCGAAATGACTCAAAACTTTCCATCACCTTTGAATGTCTCCATGTGCCTCATTTAATATGGTCCTGCAAAATTTTTTTGGAGATTCAATCATGACAATCTACACTTTCATGTAAATCGCCACTCAATTTCATGCATACTTACTCAAAATTTCATGCATACCATCGAACAGATTTATGCAACACAATATGAAAAGCAGTCTGTCACATGCTTCACAATGCATTCATTTTCATGCATATATAACATCTCATTCATGCATGCCATTCTACAGATTAATGCATATTACTTCGAACACAATATGAAACGCAGTCCGTCACATGCTTCACAATGTATTCATTTTCATGCATATATAACATCTCATTCATACATACCATTCTACAGATTCATGCATATTACTTCGAACACAATATGAAACGTAGTCCATCACATGCTTCACAATGTATTCATTTTCATGCATATATAACATCTTATTCATGCATACCATTCTACAGATTCATGCATATTACTTTGAACACAATATGAAACGCAGTCCGTCACATGCTTCACAATGCATTCTTTTTCATACATATATAATATCTCATCCATGCATACCATTCTACAAATCCATGCATATTAATTCTAACACAATATAAAATACAGTTCGTCACATGCTTCACAATGCATTCATTTTCATGCATTTATAACATCTCATCCACGCATAACATTATACAGATTCATGCATATTAATGTTACGTATGCATATTTTTCCAAAAAGAGCAAGAATCGCGAAATGACATTCCAAACAGGGCAATAATTGCGGAACTCGATGATTATATCTAGAAACAGACCAAAAAATACATCAAGATAACAAGATTCAAAAACAAATCACAGATCTAGGGATAATAACCATAGATCTAAGGTTAAAAAACGTAGATCTATGGTTAAAGATCACAGATCTAGGTTTAAGAATCATAGATCTAGGGTTGCACAATCGAACACCAGATGAACATTATTTCATGATTTCGAAGCATGAAACATTGATTTACACAATGGGTATTGAAAATTAGAGATTTAAGACTTCAATTTCGCACAAACATGTTTACATTTCATGCATAACAAAATTTCGATGGATTAAAATTACCTCTATTTAGATGGGGTCGTCGAAAATCAGGAACAACTCATGCGGAAGCCAAAAAAATTAATTTTTTGGGAGTGAAATCGAGCGCATTTTGGTACGTTTTCGATTTTGGGTGAGTTTTTTTATTTTAGAGAGAGAGAGAGAGAGAGTAAGAGAGAGTGAGAGAGAATGAGAGAGAATGCAGTGCGTTGGGAGAGTAAGAGAGAGTGAGAGAGATTGTTGAAGATATGAGAATTGGATTCAAATTGTTTTGTTTCAATTTTCCCATTTTGCCCTTTCTACCTATTTTTGAAAAAAAATCTAAACTAGTAGTGTAATCTTGGCCTTTAATTTGGAAGGGATCTATGGTAGGCAATGGTTCTCATATCTCTTTTGAAGGAGGGATCTCCCTAGAACCATACCTTATATATATATATATATATATATATATATATATATATATATATATATATATATATATATATATTAAAAATAAATTAACAATTTTAACGATAGATTAATCTGTCGGTGATTTTTAAAAGGTTGCCGACGGAATTTTCCATCGGCAATCCGTCGGTAAGCCCTAATATACAGATAACTAATTCGAACCAGAACAGAAGCAAACGAGGAAGCAATCGAGAGGCAAAGAACATAAGGGGTTGGCGAAGCAGTCAATTGGTGGCATAACAGTCAATTGGTTAATTTGGGACGAGATTCATGATTAATTTGTGGCATAACAGTCAATTGGTTTTGGTGAGATTTATTTTCTTTGGAAAACTTTCTAATAACTAGACTTAATAGCGCAAAAATGGTGGCCAATTCGATTGTTGAACTGTCAAATTCTTGAAATTGATCCTTTGTTGACCAATTTATTTTTTATTTGTGGTTTTTTATTATAGTTAAATCTTTTTAAAATAATACTTAGGACTGAGAAAAACATTGGTTTAAAGAGGTTATTATTTTGTTCAATATTTTCTAGTCTATTTACTTAAGTTGGGATCAAAAGAAATTATTATCTAAACAAGGTTATTACTTTATCGAATTTTACTTTATCAAGGTTTAATTGTAATGTTGTTACCCTGAATTACATGTAGTGCCTTGTGTTCATTGAAAGTTTTGATTTTTATCTGGTTTTACGGTGTTGGCTTGAATTTTTAAATAGTTATCATAATGGAAGCCTCTGTTTTAAATTTCTAAATTAGTTTGGAAGTTAGTTCCTTTAATGGAGATTTATTTCTTCATTGTACCTAGGGGTGTTACGGTACGGCATACCGTCCAAATTTTCTCATACCGTATACCGTGCCGAAAACATGCGGTATGGGAAATTGCATACCGTTACCGTACCGGTCATTGCGGTATACCGTTGATCGGTATGCCGTAAGTGCGGTATGAGCAAGTATTCATACCGTTGCTATACCGGCCGTGCGGTATGCCTTACCGCATATCGGTATACCGAAAGCAACGGTATACCGAAAGAACACCGGTATACCGAAGCATAAAGTATACTGGAAAAAAAATCTGTTAAAAATAAGAATATAAAAATGAACAAATGCAGAAAACATACAATTTCCGTCCAACAAACTATTATTAAATATACTACCATTATTTATTTCGTAGTAGACTTTTTGTATTCCGTTTTCGACACAAAAATTAGAAAGTAATTTCAATTGATCATTTCATACAAAAGTATATATTATATCATAGTTTTAAAATAATATCATGAAATACTTTATAATATAACTATCCCTTTAAAAAATAAAATATGAATTCTTTATGAAACATAGAAGTAGAGATCTCTTTTTTTGAAAAACGAACTCATTTTTCGGAAAACATGAAGAGGTCATATTTTCTTTTTTCTTTAATTATATATCTATATTATTATATTTCAAAGTTCTTCATGATATTTTCAATTCCTCATTCGTAGTAGACTTTTTGTGTCCCGTTTTCGACACAAAAATTAAAAAGTAATTTCAATTGATCATTTCATACAAAAGTATATATTATATCATAGTTTTATAATAATATCATGAAATACTTTATAATATAACTATACCTTTAAAAAATAAAATATGAACTCTTTATGAAACATGGAAGTAGAGATCTCTTCTTTTGAAAAACGAACTCATTTTTCGGAAAATATGAAGAGGTCATATTTTCTTTTTTCTTTAATTATATATCTATATTATTATATTTCAAAGTTCTTAATGATATTTTCAATTCCTCCTTCGTAGTAGACTTTTTGTGTCCCGTTTTCGACACAAAAATTAAAAAGTAATTTCAATTGATCATTTCATACAAAAGTATATATTATATCATAGTTTTATAATAATATCATGAAATACTTTATGAATTCTTTATAATTTTCGTAATGACTAATGTAAGTAAAGTACCACTTTTTAATGTATCTAAATTCTAAAATATTAAATTTGCATTTAAAAGATACTATATTACAAGATATATACGGTATATTTTTGGGTATGCAGTATATACCGTGATCGGTATAGATCGACATTCAGTATCATTTCGGTATGCGGTATATACCGTGATCGGTATATTTTGGTACACGGTATGTGTCGGAACATCAGTACATACCGGTGGTTCGGTTTTAAATGGTATCTATCGGTATACGGTATGTACCGTTACTTTCGGTATGTACCGTATCCACGGTATGCTACGGTATACCGCGGTATAGGAAAACCCATACCTTTACCGTACCAAAAAACTTCGGTACGGTATCATACCGTACCAAAAATCTCGGTATACCAAAAATTTTGGTATTTCGCTATATTTTCGATACGGTATGGGCGGTATACCGATTTTTCGGTATTTTTTAACACCCCTAATTGTACCTACAGGTAGTATAGTGTCAGAATGTCAAGTAAGCTAAACAAGACATGTAGTTAGAAACACTACATGATTTGATCCATGCTCCTCACAATTGTAGACTGCAAGTGCAAATTTACAATTGTACGATACATGTAGTTAGAAACACTACATGATTTATCTTCAAATACGAAAATTTAATTTGCCTCGGAGATTCGAAATGTTAGATTAGGAATTTCTATAGACGGTTTTCAAACATTTACTCAATTTGGGAAACAATACTCTTTGTGAATGATCAATTTATGTTTCTAACGGTGTTGGTGCCTGGACTTCGAAATCCAAAAGATAATTTGGATGTCTTTCTACAGCCGTTGAGAGTCGAATTACTGGAGTTGTGGGAAGATGGTGTTTCTGCGTATGATGTTTCAAAGAAGCAAAATTTTCAAATGCGAGCTACTTTGCTTTGGACCATTAGCAACTTTCCGGCCTACTCAATGTTTTCTGGATGGAGTACAACTGGGAAATTCGCATGCCCACAGTGCATGGAACAATCAGATGCATTTTATCTTTAGAAGAGTGGTAAGGTGTTGTGGTTTGATAATCATAGGAAGTTTCTACCACTAAGTCATCCTTTCAGACGAAATAAGAAGGCTTTCCCGAAAAATAAGGTTGTAGCACGTTCTCCCCCTGGAATAAGAACATGAGAAGATATACTTAGTCAAATTGAGTCTTATGGTTTGGTTAAGGTCACCGAAGACTACGCTGGTTATAACAAATATGCATCTAAAGAAAATATTACGGGTTGGAAGAAAAGAAGCATATTCTGGGATCTTTCTTATTGGAAATTATTGTTGCTTCGACACAATCTTGATGTGATGCACTGGTGATCGCTATATTGCACCAAATAATCCTGCAAAACTCGAGAATTATATCAGTATAGTTCACAGGGTATCGAACAGAGGGAACGGACGACAAGATGCATTATTTTTCTAGTTATCTATGGTTTTGGTTAGCAACCACGCAGGTTTAATTTTTACTAAACTAAGAAACTATTAAAACTGAACTGAATTGAAAACTGTATGAACTGGGCAACTGAGAGACAGGTCCTGCAGAATATTCACACACGTAATTCCAATCCTCGACACTTAATATGAATTAATCTCAAGAATCTACTAGTTATAGATTGCCGTAATTAAACTGACACAACCCTCACTCTCACTTACTTAGTCGGTAACCGCCATGTTGGGCATCGAAACGCCTACTTCCCTAACCTAGCTACAACCTATGTTGTTGGGCAATCAATAGATTTAATAGCTAGACAACTTTATCGAACTAAGGGAGCCTAATAGGAGCCTACTCGTATGTTGGGCATCTAATAGTCTCATATCGGTTTAATCCAATTATCCTAACGAATAATTTTGCTACTTACCTAGCCTTGTTCCACGAGAAACGATGGAAGTACTAAGTTAGCTACAGACTGCGCAACCTAAGGTGATCAAGCCTAAATTACTAGTCAGATTAATTAATTCAGAATTAACCCGAAACCCTTTTGATTAATTATTCGAACCTAAACCTCATGTACTGTTCACGTGTGCATTTACATTCTGCCGGACCCTAAAAGATTTAGCTACTCATGCTGACGCTTCGGTTGGGCAACTGAGACAGTTTACAAAATAGAAACTTAGACATGAATAACCTTGAATCTTGCATGAACGAAATTTAAAATAACTAAGGCACGAAATAACAGAATATTTAAACCTACGAAATAAAACTAAAACTTGAATTAAAATAGCAATAGAGTTCAAATGTAAATTCTATGTTCCTACTTAAATGTTTAACTACGAAATGGAAATGAAAACAGGAATTAAACTACAAAATTAAAACGATCAAACCAACGAAAATAATTGATGTTTCTTCTTCAACTATTTAACTACGGGAAATCGGGAATGGTTCGCCATCTTCGGCAGTCGGTCGGTCGGTGGTAGTGATCGGCGGCGGCGGTCGGATTTCTCAGAAATGGAAGGGAGTAACGGCAAGTATGTGTGGCTCGGGTTGAAGGCTCGAAGACTCGCCTCACGTGTGGTCTCGCGGGGTTATGATTTTCGTACTCTTCAACTCTTTATATACTCCTCTTTTTCTTCCTCTCCAAGCTAGGTCAAATCCTTCTTTGAGAAGGAAAGGGATTTGGATAGATAAGGAAATAATATTTTTCCTTATCTACCACAAAATATCTTCAAGATCTTTTCCTTCTCAACAAATCCGCGTCCACGTTATCAATTCCGTGCCTTTTCATCATCAAAAATCGCCAATTATTATACTCGTTATCATGCCACGCCAACACCTAAAACCTGCATTTTTCACCACTGCGAGTGCACCGGTTGGCCAATTGAAGCACTTTTCGGCCATAAATTACTAAGTACGAAAACGACTCATCAAATATCCTTACACTTGATTTATACTCGCCCTCGAGTATAAGGAGAGACAAAAGATAAGTATTTAGTCATTTCGGCCAATCCCCAAGACTCAAAACAAAAATAAAAGACTCAAGGAAAACAAAGACACGACATAACAAGGACACAATGACACGGACAAAACTAAGACACGAAATAAACACACGGACTCAAAACAAAAACATGAAAAATGACGACATGAAGCAGCACCAATCAATCCAAAAATCCCAACACCAATTAACTAGCCGAACAAATCAAATCATGCAAGTATGCTCTCATCAAGCAAGTAAACAATGCAAATTTTGAAACTAGGCACACATATATCAACCTGGTTAAAATCTAAACAATGTGGATCTCCTCAAGTTTCGCTCATCACTCAACTAATCTAGGTCTGGTTCAAGTCACTCAAGAAAATAAATCCACGCAATCACGATAAGAGATCCACAATAGCAATATCAAGGAGATCTTTCTCATTTGGTTGTAATGGGGCTTAGGACTTAGACAAATATATGTTGGTAAGGGTCCTAGGGGTACTAAGCTCCATAAAAATTACAATTCAATGTTATGCATGTCAAACTCACTTACTTGTGCAATTAATACAAAAATTCAAAGCATCCCACCACTTAACAACTTCGCAAAAATGCTACAATTATTCTATACACCCATTTTTTTCTTTTTTCTGCCACATCTTTTTTTTTTGAATATTTCATATGTATTTTTCTCGTGGCAAATTTTTTCTTTCTTTTCGACTTTTCTGGGTTCAGACTGGCTCAACAGGGCAATCAAGCCACTTAAAATCTGCTTTTTCGTTAGCATCTTATACATTCAAACATTCGGCCTATACAAATATTTTTTGCAGCACCTCTTAATTGGGCAGGCGGAGGACATATGTAACAATCCTCTAAACAACAACTATTATGCACAAGAAAGTTTATAAGACACGCAATAACATGGGTCAAGAGAAAGTTTAAAAGGCCTTGGCTAATATTTTACTAACTCAAATCAAAGAATCGGTCAAGGCTCAATTTTGTCTCACTAGGGGATAATTTAGGGTCGGAAATATTTTGTCGCGGACGTGTGGCTAAAAATCCCTAGTGCCTCCTATCATTTATCAAAAATGACTCAAACATATTGCGATTTTGCGGATAAACACTCTCAAAAGAAATAGTAGGAAGTGTCCTACTTTAAGGCTCAAATCTAATTTAAGTGAGTGGTTATAAAATTCGATCCAACAAGGTTTATTTTTCGTCATCCCAAATTACATACACATATGTGCCTAGATCTAATTTTCACAAAGTCTACAAGCAAGCATATTAAAACACAAAAGCACAAATAAGACATGCTTGAGCATAGAAATCGGCGTATCAAAAATCGAAAATTTTGGCATGCTTCGACACAAAATACCCCCCTCCTTAGACTTAAAACTTGCTCGCCCTCGAGCAAGAAGAAAAGACAAAACAAAGAGAGAAGGCATGACAAAATAAACACATAAACACCCTCCTTACACTTGATCCCTACCAAGTGTAAGAACAAACTAAAACAAAAGACAAAAGAAAATAAACAACCCCTCCTTACACTTGAACCCTATAAAGTGTAAGGACCCAAAAGACTCACAAAAACTGACTCAAAACAAAAAACAAAAAACAAAAATCAGGGAGAAAAGTTACTTGGCGCCTCGCTTGGGCAAGCGAGGCAGTCGGCTCATCACGGTGCGGCGCAGGCGGTCAACACGGCGTCCCAAGGAATTTAGGTCAGTGCACAATAACTCCATAGAATCTCCACCTACACTGGAAGATGCACTCGAGACACGAGGTCCCGGTGGATAAAACTGGATGTCCCACCTAGGCAATTCATACACTAAGCGAGAATGTCACAACAAAGACATATCAAACAAAGTGGGAGGGGGCACACAACTCAAATACCGAGCATCATAGATCACAAAATTACGTTCAATGAACGTAACAAGCAAGTGGCACAACGTGAGGTGGCGTGCGGTGTGACTAGCTATGATGAACATGTTCTTTGCAATCCAAAATCCTAAGTTTATAGGTCGGTCGGCATGCATACACCATAAGAAATAGAGTTCATTAGCTGTCACCTTATCAAAGGCCGTACTCTTAACGGTGAGGTTGTGGAGGAGGTATTGATGACAAAGGCGGAGAGCGGGATCCTCAATGTAGCACACATACGATCCCGAGGATTAAAAATCCTTCCGGTCACTCGGGGCTAAAAGCCGCCATGCATTGATCGATTCAATGTATTGAGGATCCTTATTCGGCAAGCAATGGGCACCTATTTCATATCTCAACTCAAGAAAATGGTCAAAAGTGGTTATGCCTAGCCGAGCACTCCATTCGGCCAAAGAGAGATGATAATTGTTTCCAAACAATCGAAAAGCTATGCATGGCTCATACAAATCTTTACCATGATCGAAATGGAATGTATTGAAAAACTCTCTAGCCAATTCCTTATAGCAAATATAATGATGAGACTCTAACAACCAAGACCAACCAATACGACCAAAATATGTAAAGAAAGGAATAATATTACCCATTCGGCGTAAAAACTCGCGGTCGATAAGTCGTCCGCTCCGGTACTCCTTTCCTTCGCGCTCCATGTTCCGATCACCAAGTACTCAATCTCGAAATGAGAGAGGGCGGCGACGGCTTCGGGCGTGTCCAAATGAATTGTGGTGCGGTTACCATACTCATTCTCTTGCGGGAAGGCGGATGTGGAGTCGGAGTCGACTAGAGAAAGGCCGCTCAAGTTGAAGTCGCCTTCCTAATTGCCGTTGCGGTCATCGGACACGTAGTCCGAGTCTTGTTCGTCGCTCGGCAAGTCTCCACGTAAACTTTCCATCCAATTCACGTCGCCGTAGAATTGCGGCGGCGGCGCCGGTTGAGATACTCGGGCTTCATCCACAGAGGGCAACCACTCGTACACCGTTTGAGGAGAACGAGGTGGTTGAGAGGACGAGGCTTTGTCGGGCTGTCGGATGGACGACCGACGTGCACGAGATCGGCGAGGCGGAGACGGCGGCAGCGTAGGCTCGGGAGACTCCTCGGGGCTTGCTTCGGGCGTGTCTTCGATGAGATCCGCTCTTGGCGGTTGGATCGGCTCTTGGATTCGAACACCCGTGGAACTACGTAACCATCTCCTTGGCGGTTTTGGAGGAGAAGATTCCGTAACAAAGTGGGAATATTGAACTTGTGGATCTTCCTCCGGCTCCGAATCATACGTGAACGTCGGCGGTGGTGAGACTTCGACATCGACGAAGGGAACTTGTTGAAAGGGGACTATGGCTTGGGCGGCGGCGGCAGTAGCGGCGGCGCTGTGTCTCCGGGTCATCTCTCGTATGCGGTGAACCATTGGGCAGCGGCTCGGAGTCCAGACTTCTTTTTCGGCGACATGGTGGCTCGGTTGCACAACTGAGAGGGTTGTGGTGGTGGAAGTTGAAGACTTTTAGAGAGAGAACGAGGAGGGCAGGGGACTTAGAGAGAAGGAGAGTTGAATAGTATCAAGTGAGTAGGGTTTCAAGATCTCTCCCCTTTTATTGTAAATAACTTTTCACTTTGACCCCTCCACTTGCACAATTGAGACAATGACCCCCACCTTTATGCAATTAAGTCCTTCAATCTTTATAAACTTCAATTGGCCCCAACAAAACTTCCTTCTTACAATTTAACCCTTCCAGAACTTTAGAAACTTCAATTGGGTCCTCTATGTCTTTCCGAATTGCAATTTGGTCCCCCAAACTTCTTCTTTTCTAGATTCACCACAACAATTTATTTCTCCTTACACTTAAGCCCTTTTTCTTTCTTAGACAAAAATCTAAAAAATAAGAAGAAAAACACCAAGCATAAAAACGGCAAAAATAAATCAAAATACGAAAAATAAAAAAATGGAAATAAATAACAAACGCGGGTTGCCTCCCGGTAGCGCCTCTCTTTAAAGTCTTCGGCTAGACCTCCTCTTCAAAGAGTCAAACGTAAGAGGGAATGGACAAGCCTTGCTCGTCCACATCTTCCATCATGGCGGCTAGGGGTGTAACGGTTTGGTTCGATTCGGTTTCTTATGCATTTTAGGAATCGAACCAAACACATAGAAATGGTTCGGTTCGGTTCGATGTGTTTTTAAATATCGGAACCGAACCGAACCGAACCGCTTATAAATGGTTTGGTTCGGTTCGGTTTACCGGTTCACCTTTTTATTTTTTTATTTATTTTTTAAATCCTAAATAATGCAAGAATAATAGTTTATAGGATATCACTCGTTCCAAACTCATAAGTATAGAGTTGTTATTCATTTCTCTTCCTTTGTATAGATTAGAATTGATATTAACTTTAATCTAATATCTAAATCCAATAACATTCTCATATAATAAAGACAAATATTAAATAAAAAATAAAAAATAAGATATTGGTTCGGTTCGGTTCGAACCGTTCAAAAATTCTTGAAACCGCGAACCGAACCGAATGTAAACGGTTCCTAAAAAAATAAACCGAACCAAACCGCGAAGCCGAACCGAACCACATTTTTCGGTTTGGTCGGTTCGGTTTGATTGGTTTCGTGGTTCGGAGCGGAACCACTTACACCCTTGGCGGCAGCATGGTAGATTTTAAGGCGATGGCCATTGACGGTGAAAGCCTCGTCAGAATCGAGTTTCTGTATTACGACTGCTCCGCTTGGCCAAGCGGAGCACACTCGAAATGGACCAATCCATCTGGACCTAAGCCTTCCCGACATGATCCGTATGCATGATTGATACAGCAAGACAAGTTGCCTTGACTCAAATTTCTTCAAACAAATGGCCTTATCATGCCATGTCTTAGTACGATCTTTGTATCGCATTGCCGCGTCATAGGACTTCATCCGACTAGGTCCATGTTGATTTTCTTGACAGCCCACCAAGCTTTATGCTCCAGTTGCACAGGCAGATGACATAGCTTACCAAAAATCAATCTATACGGAGACATTCTTAGAGGAGTTTTATAAGCTGTCGGATAAGCCCATAAGGCGTCATCCAACCTCGTACTCCAATCCTTCCTTGATGGATTGACTGTCTTCTCCAATATAGCCTTGATTTCTCTATTAGACACTTCAGCTTGTCCATTTGATTGAGGATGGTAAGCGGTAGAGATACGGTAAGCTACTCCATACTTCTTCATTAATGACTCAATGGTGCGGTTGCAAAAATGCGTGCATTGGTCGCTTATTATGGCTTTGGGCACACCGAATCTGCAAAAGATGTTAGTAGGAAGAAATCTTGCAACCACTTTAGAGTCATTAGTCTTGGTGGCTTTCGCCTCGACCCACTTAGAAACATAATCGACGACAAGTAAAATATACACGTTCCCATATGAATGAGAAAACGGGCCAATGAAATCCATACCCCATACATCAAAATTTTCACAAAAAAGTAAAGGCTTTTGGGGCATTTCATCTCTCATGGATATATTTCCGGTCATTTGACAACGTGTACAAAACTACAGTAATTGTATGCGTCGAGGTGTAGGCGTGGCCAAAAGAATCCCGCATCCAACACCTTCCTTGCGGTTCTTTTTGGACCAAAATATCCACCATAAGTAGAAGAGTGGCAATGGAATAAGACGTCTTCTTGTTCATCTTCGGGTATGCATCTGCGAATCACTTGATCGACTCCCATTTTCCAAAGAATTGGAGAGTCCCAAAAATATTGTTTGCACTCGCTTTTCAACTTAGCATTTTGAGCGTGAGTAAACTCGGATGGAAGCTGCTTAGATGTCAAGTAATTCACAATATTTGCAAACCAAGGTAAATTAGAAGTCTTACCTACAATTTGTAACTGTTCAGACTCGGTGGTGTCTCGGTTGGCCTATTGAGACACTTTCTGAACTTGCATCGCAAAACACTATTTCGGCAGCAGTTGGGCAAGGTTGGAAACAGTCTCTGGAATAGCATATAAGTGTTCTTCGGGAAAGGTCTCATTGATTGGCTCTCCATCATCTTCTTGATTTAATCGGCTTAAATGGTCCGCCACATGATTTTCAGCACCTTTCTTGTCCTTCACCTCCTAGTCGAATTCTTGTAGAAGAAGAATCTATCGGATTAGTCGTGGCTTTGATTCCTTCTTTGCAAGGAGATGCTTGACGGAGGCGTGATCGGCATAGACGATTATCTTCGAGCCGAGTAAATAAGAACGGAATTTGTCAAAGGCAAAAACTATTGCCAACAGCTCCTTCTCCATGGTGGAATAGTTGCATTGAGCCGGATTCAACATCTTTGATGCATAATACATCACGTGGCTCTCCTTTCCGGATTTCTGTTCCAGCACTGCTCCGATTGCCCAATCGGAGGCATCGCACATAATTTCGAAGGGCTTGTTCCAATCCGGCAGTTGCATCACCAGAGCTGTTGTTAGCTTGCCTTTTAGGAGGGTAAAGGCCTCCTTACACTTGTCATCAAAATCGAAATCGATTTCTTTTTGCAGTAGCCTTGTCAACGGTTGAGCGATCTTCGTGAAATCCTTGATAAAACGCCGATAAAAACCGGCGTGCCCTAGGAACCCACGAACTTCTTTTGGCGTAGTAGGGTACGGTAACTTTGCTATGGACTCGACCTTGACCTTGTCGACTTTGATTCCTCTTCTAGAAACGATGTGACCGAGCACAATCGCCTCGATCACCATGAAATGGCATTTCTCATAGTTTAATACCAAGTTCTTTTCTACACACCGGACTAGGACCTTGTCTAGATTCTTCAAGCACGAAGTTTAAGAATCACCGTAAATGGTGAAGTCGTCCATGAAGACCTCTATACAATTCTCGATAAGATCCAAGAATATACTCATCATGCACCTTTGAAAGGTGCCCGGTGCATTACACAAACCAAATGGCATTCGGCGGTAGGCGAACGTTCCATATGGGCATGTGAACGTCGTCTTGTCTTGATCCTCGTCTCACACATGGATTTGGAAATAGCCGCTATAGCCATCCAGAAAACTTTAATAGACTTGCTCTGCAAGTCTCTCGAGCATTTGATCGATGAAAGGAAGCGGGAAATGATCCTTGCGGGTAGCCGAATTAAGCTTTCGATAATCGATGCACATGCGCCATCCCGTCACTAAGCGTATCGGAACCAATTCATTCTTCTCGTTCTCCACCACTTGGAATCCAGAATTCTTAGGCACGACGTGAACATGACTCACCCATTTGCTATCCGTTATGGGATAGATTATACCCATAGACAGCATCTTTAGAACTTCCTTTTAGCACGACCTCCCGCATATTCGGATTGAGCTTCCTTTGTTGATTGCGGAAGGGCTTGCTGTCGGGGTCCATCAAAATAGAATGCTCGCATACGTCGGGACTTATGCCGGTAATGTCGGCTAAAGTCCATCCGATAGCCTTCTTATGCTTCCTCAAAACTTCGAGCAATGTCGTTTCTTGATTGTCATCAAGCTCCTTGTTAATGATGATGGGTAGCGTCTCATTTTCTCCGAGATACGCATACTTCAGATGTGTAGGGAGTTGTTTAAGTTCCAGCTTCAGAGCTTTGACGATTGACGGCAATAGTTTCTCAGAAGTGTCTCGGTTGGGCAACTGAGACACATTGCCGACAGTTTCCAGTTTTGGGGTTGCGTACAAAGCTAGGATGCTTTCTCTGATCTCCTCATCCCTCATATCTTTGACATCTTCCTCGGTCAGCCCTTGAGTCAAGGTAACTTCCATTTTATCCTGCATCACATACGTCTCAAGGTATTCTTGGACAATAGCATCAATGGAGTCAGTAGAAAAAGCATTATCATTTTCATGATCATATGGTTTCTTAAGTGCTTCAGATATGCGATGAACATAAGTTTCATTATGGTATGCAACACTTATTGAACCCTCATCCACATTAATTATAGCATTTACAGTCTTTAAAAATGGCCTACCTAATAATACACCCGCAGTTCCTTCAACTTGCCTATCATTTGTGTCAATTACATAAAAATCAACCGGATAGACAAAATTGTTGATTCTGACTAAAATGTTCTGCAGTAGGCCAATCGGAGCAATGCATGACCTATCCGCTAATTGAATAATCACCTTAGTGGATATTAACTCAGCTTCTACCAATTGATTATATATAGATAAAGGCATAACATTTATGGATGCACCTAGATCACACATAGCTTGTTTAATCATAACATCACCCATCATATAGGGTAGTGTAAACATACCTAGGTTGACACATTTAGCATGAAGCATCTTTTGTATGATTGCCGATACTGTGTGATCGAACAAAACTTTCCCAGACTTGGGAACTTTTCCGGCAATGAAATCCTTCATGAATTTCCCGAACTTGGGAATCTTCACGGCTTCTAGTTAAGGGATATTTATCTCCAATTTCTCGAACAGCTTCAAGTAATCCATGCTTTCCTTGTTCGGTATTCTCTTTCTTTCCAAAGCTTCTGGAAATGGTGGAGGTAGTATCGGTTCAGACTCCGATTGGCTAGTCGGAACAGTCTCCTCTTCCTGTTCTGGTTCAGCATCTTCAGCATGCTGCTCTGCTTGGCGGTAGGGTCGTTCAGGTTGTTCTGCTGCCTTCTTCTTCTCTGCCAGCTTTTCTGGGTGTCTCGCTTGCACAACCGGACCAGGTAGTTCTTTTCCTCCACGCAGTGTAATCTGATTGCAGTTATGGGCATTTGGATTTTGCTGGGTTTGAGCTGGAAGTTGCCCTTGAGAATTCTTCATCTCCTGCATGGTAGAATTCAACTTACTCATCTTCTTGGCGAATTGATCCATAGTAGTTTGTTGATCCTTCTTCGTTTGATTCATCTCTCGTTGAGTTTGGATTATCTCCTTCTGCATTCGTTGTTGAAATGCAGTAGAGTCCTTCTGTGAAGAAACCATTTCGGCCAAAAGCTTTTCTAATGGATTTTGTTGCTCCGGTTGGGCAAGCGGAGCACTCTGCTGTTGAAACTGCCTTTGATGCGGAGGCCGATACGCCTGCTGATAGCTATTCTGATTAGGAGCCTGCTATGGCTGCTGATAACTCTGTTGCTGCTGGTATGGCTGCTGAAATTGTGGTTGAGGCGGATTTCTTGTTTGAAATTGCTCTTTCGATTGCCTCCATCGAAGGTTCGGATGAACCCCTTGTTGTCCGCTCCAATTTCCAGCTGCGTTAGCTTCTTCTCCCGGACACTGTAGTGACGTATGTCCTTTTTCTCCACATGCTCCACATGCGTGATCGATATTCGATCGGCTTGAAGCAGGAGCGTTCTGCTTAAGTATTAAGTCGAGCTTGTCTTGCAAAAGGCTGAATTTTGCCTCCACCTTACTATCGATCTCATCCATGTAGTCGGAATGAGACCAATTGACAGCTCTCCTTATTGGTCTCGGCCCTTTATATTGTGAGGTGGATTCCTCAAGACCTTCAATAATGTTCCTTGCATCTTCGTAGAGGCTTGTATGGAAATTCCCTCTCAGACCGATATCAACCATGGCTTTTGCTTCGTTTGTCATCCCTTGATAGAAAATTTGTAGAAGTTCCACATCCGAGTAGCCATGGTTCGGACAACTATCGACAAGTCATCCCAATCTCTCCCAATATGCGCCGAAAGTTTTGTCGATTTCTTGAGCGATCTCGGAAATCCACTTCTTAAGTGCATTTGTCGTTGACTGCGGGAAATACTTCTTCAAGAAAACCGTATGCATCTGGGCCCACGTCGTGATCGTGTTTGGCTTTAGACTTGAGAACCACGCTTGTGCTCCGTCTTGGAGAGTGAATGGAAAAGCCTTGAGCTTGAACACGTCTAGGTTGCCCTGTCGGTGCAGGTTACAGACTTGGTTGAACGATGCCAAAAAGGAATTTGGATTCTCGTTCGTCCTTCCATAAAACTTCAGCATGGCAGCAACCATATTCAGCTTGACATCAATTTTTTCGGTAGTTGTGATTTGGATTGGACCGGGTAGGTCTGCTCCCATGTCAAGTGATCCGGCATTCATCCTCAAAGGTTATGGATCGTCCATTTCTTCCATCTCTTCCTCCTCTGATTCTGAGCTAGTTACTAGAGTATTTTTCCTTGTTCTGTCGAACAAAACAGTCTCTGGTTCTGAGTCGCTGGTCTAATCACCGGTGTCTGTTCTGTCTCCTAGTTGGGCAGTTGAGACGTCTGCTGCCTTGGACAGATTCTGTTGCTTTTGCAGCTTTGTCTCCTTCCTATTCCTCTTTGCTATTTTCTCGATCTCAGGATCAAATATCAGATTAGGGTTGGAAGACCTGCTCATGCAACATCAAAAAGCACAAAAGATTATTAGAAAAAATAAAGAAAACTAGTTAACACCATTCCCCGGCAACGACGCCAATTTGGTGATCGCTGTATTGCTCCAAATAATCTTGCAAAACTCGAGAATTATATCATTATAGTTCACAGTGGTATCGAACACAGGGAACGGACGACTAAATGCATTATTTTTCTACTTATCTATGGTTTTGGTTAGCAACCACGCAAGTTTAATTTTTACTAAACTAAGAAACTATTAAAACTGAACTGATTTGAAAACTGTATGAATTGGGCAACTGAGAGACAGGTCCAACAGAATATTCACACACGTATTTCAATCCTCGGCACTTAATATGAATTAATCTCAAGAATCTAATAGTTATAGATTGTCGTAATTAAACTGACACAACCCTCACTCCCACTTACTTAGTCGGTAACCGCCATGTTGGGCATTGAAACGACTACTTCCCTAACCTAGCTACAACCTACGTTGTTGGGCAATCAATAGATTTAATAGCTAGATAGCTTTATCGAACTAAGGGAGCCTAGTATAGGAGCCTACTCGTATGTTGGGCATCTAATAGTCTCCTATCGGTTTAATCCAATTATCCTAACGAATAATTTTGCTACTTACCTAGCCTTGTTCCACGAGAAACGATGGAAGTACTAAGTTAGCTACAGACTGCGCAATCTAGGGTGATCAAGCCTAAATTACTAGTCAGATTAATTAATTCAGAATTAACCCGAAACCCTTTTGATTAATTATTCGAACCTAAGCCTCATGTACTTGTTCACGTGTGTATTTACATTCGGTCGGACCCTAAAAGACTTAGCTACTCATGCAGACGCTTCGGTTGGGCAACTGGGACAGTTTATAGAACAGAAACTTAGACATGAATAACCCTAGATCTAGCATGAACGAAATTTAAAATAACTAAGGCACGAAATAACAGAATATTTAAACCTACGAAATGAAACTAAAACTTGAATTAAAATAGCAATAGAGTTCAAATGTAAATTCAATGTTCCTACTTAAACGTTTAACTACGAAATGGAAATGAAAACAAGAATTAAACTACGAAATTAAAACGATCAAACCAAGGGAAATAAATGATGTTTCTTCTTCAACTATTAACTACGGGAAGTCGGGAATGGTTCGGCGTCTTCGGTAGTCGGTCGATCGGCGGTAGTGATCAGCGGCAGCGGTCGAATTTCTCGGAAATGGAAGGGAGTAACGGCAAGAATGTGTGGCTCGGGTTGAAGGCTCGAAGACTCGCCTCACGTGTGGTCTCGCGGGGTTATGATTTTCGTGCTCTTCAACTCTTTATATATTCCTCATTTTCTTCCTCTCCAAGCTAGGTCAAATCCTTCTTTGATAAGGAAAGGGATTTGGATAAATAAGGAAATAATATCTTTCCTTATCTACCACAAAATATCTTCAAGATCCTTTCCTTTTCAACAAATCCGCGTCCACGTCATCAATTCCGTGCCTTTTCATCATAAAAAATCGCCAATTATTATCCTCGTTATCATGCCACGTCATCACCTAAAACCTGAATTTTTCACCACTGCGAGTGCGCTGGTTGGCCAATTGAAGCACTTTTCGGCCAGAAATTACTAAGTACGAAAACGACTCATCATGCATATTGAAAAGAACGTGTTTGATAATGTGTTCAACATTGTCCTTAATGTCACGGGAAAGATAAAAGACACCCCAAAGTCTAGAGCAGAGTTGAATACATACTATGCTAGGCCTGAACTGAAGAAGCTTAACGAGAGTGATAGAAATTATCCGAAAGCATGTTACATGCTAGGTCGTTAAGACAAGCAGACGTTATTAATGTAGGTGAAACAGCTTAGACTACCGGATGGTTATGTGTCCAACATGAGCAGATGTGTGGATATGAGTAAGTTGAGAATGTTTGGGATGAAAAATCATGATTGTCACGTTTTCATGCAACGACTGCTACCTGTTGCCTTTCGTGAACTTCTCTCACAACATGTTTGGACAACACTTATAGGTTAGAGAATTGACGATGGGAGTAAGAGACATATCTGAAAATAAAATAAAAAAATAAACGTATATAAGAAACAATCGCACAAGAATTTCGTAACAAGAACAATATTGTAACCTTTTGATAAAATAATATTGATTTGAAACCTCGAACAGCCCAAAGATCACACGTGCAAGCCGCATGGGTGGACGTTTACCCGTGCAACCCCTGACCATGCTATTCACCTAGAACTTAATTCTATTCCATGTCAAGTTTATATCCTTATGACAAATAGAATTAATAGTCCGATATTACTAGACCATGTCACTATTAAACATGAGGGAAGGGACTTCGATGAAGTGAATTTTACCCCCGGTAACATCTAAGCATTGACCACTCAATTTGACGGAAGACAATCAAATTCTCGAAATTTGCATCTCACGAAGAACATACCGCTTTCAATTCGATTTCCATAGCCATCTTATTTCAATTCTATCTTCTAGAGTACTTATGAAAAATCAAGTATGGAATATTTTCATAGTATTGGAATATTTTCGTAGAAAACCTATCTGACAAACTTATGAATAGAGAAGGTAGGCAAGCCACGTGGGTGGACATTTGCCCACGATCCCCATCACTTTGTCTAAGGTCCAATTGGTGGAGGTCTATTTCGATAATTTAATTCACCTTAAAATTATCAAAATTATACTTGCTTAGTCTTTTTCTTCAGAAGGTTTATCAATACGGGCTCACAAAAATCACTTAACTCCAAAAGCATAAATATTCTAAGCATATTTAATAAAACATGCTCGCAGAAAATTAACCTATGCTTTATAATACGAATTAAAGCCCTAATTTTATGTTTTCTAAGCACAATTAACAAAACAGTTAATCATGATAAAGCATGAAATTAAACAACCACGACATAAATAAAATAGAAAATAAATATCGTCGTCGGGCCCAAATATATAGAAATAAAAAATCTATCTATTACATGGCCCGAACAAATACACGTTTTCGAAAAATGGTACGAAACGGTCGAAAACTTGATGCCCAAGAAAAACCCAGCTTGGGCTGACGTCATCGCTAACGTCAACATCACCGCCGGGTGTTGTCAGCGGCGGATTTCCAGCTGCAAAACAGGCGTGCACAGGCGTCGTCGCTGGCGAGCCTTCGCCCAACCTAGGCCGCCCCCCCAGAGACCCCGCGACGCTGTCGAGCGGCCAGCACCGCTATGCTCCTGCCGTGCTATAATGTCCGTCGTCGTGCAACACCAAGAATAAGATTTGGAACACGTCAGCGGCGCTGCTGCCCGCCCAGCTCGCGACCGACGCCGCTGCCGTCCCGCTTGAAGTCCGTCGACGCTGCCAAGAACACAACCATGAATACTCAGTGCAGATCTGGAGTCGCACCGCCGCGAGCCGCCGCCTGCCGCCTAGATCACCGCCACGAGCTTGCTTCCGATGCTACATACCAATTCATGCTTGTCCGATTTTGATGGGAAGCTCTAGTTTAGCTCAATTCCTCCGGTCAAACCACGAAAACTATGATTTTTGACCGAATAAATCTTCGTGTTCTCGCGAAAAAAAAAAAAACCTGCAAAATTCGATTACAAAATTGAAGCAAATACATAACATTCTCATTGGCCGTAATCTACTCATGGATTTATGTCACGAGAAATACAATTTCAGGATCAAAACAAAGTGGCATGCAGGCCGTCCCACAAATATGAACCCAACGTCGACGAAAAAGAAATTAAATCATCCATAGCATACCATATAATCTTCCTATGCATGATACTATGATTTTAAAGAAACGCAGAGCTAGGCATTAGAATCGAGCTCTGATACCAGTTGTAGGAAATCATACCATAGGATCATTCTAGAATACGATCTTCTTGACTCGATCCAGAAAATGTCTTCTGGACTGTTCCCATTGCCCGAGCTCACAACTACGGATGGACGGAGGTGCTAGCGGCTCCCGACAACAAACTCTCGAACTCACACTTTACGCCATACAACACTAGGAAAATCAAGTATCTACAAATGGCTCCCTTGTTCCCTATTTATAAGGGCTAATCAAAGGAACCCTAATGGGCCTTTGAATCCAAGCTCAATCCAAAAAGTAAAAGGGGTCACTACATCATCACCAATTATTTTGGTCCACTAAAGAACCAAATAATTCAGGGCAATGAAATAGCCTAGTGAGTATGAGAGAAAACTTCACATACAACTGGGCATATGTTCGGACCAAACTAGGGAAATAATACAAGAAATAAAGTCGGGCCTCAAGTTAATTGATTTTCCTTACTCAGACCAGACTATTATTAATTCACAAGCATAGATTCATTCCACTAAAGAATCTAAGCTGCCTTGCCCCTTTATCCCAAAGTTGAGTCAGGGCTTGTATTTTTAACTTTAGCTAATTCCCGTATTTAAGATATTGAATATCCATTAATTGATTAAGTTTACTGACTACTTAATACAATTAATATCTTATCGTTGAGTAGTATCACTCGACCTTATTATCACACTTGAGCTTAATCAACCTGCAGGGTTTAGTATGATAAACCTTTCGAGATCTTCAAGGGGATATCATCAACCCTTTAATAGGATACGAATGGATGATGCAGATAACTAGCCTGAGCTACACGCAACAACACTCACCCAAGATACAGAGATATTCGGTCGCGATGACCCTCACCCGTAGTAAGCCAAAGTGATAGCTAGTCGCGTGCACTCAGCTGAAATCTCATCAAGCTTAAGATCAGCTGAGTCTCTGAGACCTTATTTCTTCACACGGGTCTAGATAGAAGAACACGTCTCACCGCGATCCATCAATACATCAAATGTATCAACATAAACAAGTGACCAAGACAAGTCACTTCTTATTTACATTGCAGCCTAAACCGGCAACTTGTTCTAAAGTTGCCTCAGTTGTGATAATTGTTTATATCTCACTAGTTCAACCAATCACTACAGTCTTCTGTGATCTACAACACACCGTATGATCTAACTCATGTGAGATAATGTACTAATTTGTGCAATTATAATAATCAGATAGGAAAATTACGATAGTGGTAACAAGAAACATTGTATACAAGCAAATACGTAGATTGCTTTCAGTTTACAACACAACAGAATATGGGTGATCCGGTTGCTCAAGAGGATTATGCTAGGATCATTAGTTGTCTTATGTACATCACAAACTGTACGGGGCCAGATCTAGCTTGTCAGGTGAACAAACTGAGTCGGTATACGAGTAATCTGAGTATGGAGCATTGGAAAGCTCTTGTAAGAGTTCTAAGGTACTGGAAGTACACTCTTAACTTTGGGTTGCACTACTCTAGACATCCTCTGGTACTTGAAGGATATTGTGATGCGAATTGGATATCCGACACTAAAGACTCGTCGTCTACTAGTGGTTATGTGTTCACTAATGGGGGAGGAGCTGGTCGTGAAGATCCACGAAACAAACGTGCATAGGCCGATCCACCATGGAATTCATGTTCATTGCTTCGGATAAGGCCGGTGAGGAGGCCGAATGGGTCCGTAATTTTCTTGAAGATACTCTATATTGGACGAAACTCGTGCCACTTGTCATGATTCACTACGATAGCGAAACGGCTATTAGAAGGGCCAAGAGTGGGTTGTATAATGGTAAGTCGAGACATATTCGTCGTCGATGCAATATCGTAAGACATTTGATCGCGAATGGGGTTATCTCTGTAGACTATGTTAAATCAATAGATAACCTAACGGATCCGTTTACGAAGAGTTTGCATCGAGATCAAATGTAGAAGCTCGTAGATGGGACGAGTGTTAAATCCAAGACTTAAAGACAATTTATAAGTGAATATCCAACCTTGTTGATTTGAGCTCCCATGAACTTGGTTCAATGGGAAAACTAAGTTATATGAATCTGTTGATACCACACTCAAATAGTCTATTCCCTAAAGAGCTCGAAAGTGTTGGTGACCTGTCAAGTGGTGAGGTTAAATTTTTGACTTTAATGATTCTTGGATGCCTTGAGAATGTGGCGTATGGCAGGATACTCGAGTAAGAATTAGCTATTTGACACTTATGAATTCAAAGAGGTTGTCTATGGTCTCTCAAGGACATAAATGTGAGAACGAACGAGGTTGAAACTTTATAGTGTTAATGCTATTGTCTTAGTATACACCATGGAGGAATAGTTTAAGGCCACGTGTCCACTAGTCCGCCAGTACGCTCGATAGCACATGCAAGGTCACAAGCCACCTACTCTAATGTTTATTGTCTCTTAAGGACATAGTTGTATGTATACATGCATGCATTTGGCTATTTCCAATTATTGGAAAATCTTGAAATATAATGGAAAGAAATCAAGCATTAAATGCTTGTTGAATTGAATTAAAATCCAACCAACTTTGACCACAATCTGAGCCTCGAATTGTATTCGAATTACGAAATGAAATATATAGTGTTGATATACGTTTCAAGTAGATAATTATAATGTGCTTAATATCTCAATTTCGATTTTTGGTGAGTGGAAAATAGCGGCTCGAAGTTTATGAGACAAAACTAAATTATTACCTAATGTGAAGGAATTTACCTTATTCGGGTTTTGGAGAGTTAATACATTAATCAATATTCCACATTGATTCATGAACAATGATGTAGTGGTATATAAGTCTCTACCACTTAGTAGCAAATAAGAAAGTGACATGTGGTGGACTTAGGCCACACATGGTCATGCGCGCGAGCCTTTTCGCCGACCGCCTCACCACGGCGCGACACGTCGCACCACAACCGCGGTGCAAGACACGTCATATGTAATGAAAACAAGATGAAATTAGATATTTGAAAGAGCCGGATCTAATTCATTAAACTTGGTCAAATCGATTGGAGGTTGACTAAACTCTGAAATTTTAGAAATCGAGCACTGTTAAGAAAAAATTATTTGGGCCTTGACGGGAGCCTACTTAACCCAGCCCCAGGTGTGCCCCTTGATCTGATATGCTGTGGAGTGCGACTTCATAATTTTTTTGGCTAACAACAAATTAGTATTTACTCATTTGATAAAAATATGCACTGTATTCTCAAGATTTGGATAAACTACCAACTTTATCCTTCTATTTGTCTTCATTTGAGCTAATGAGACACTAGAAGAACCTTAATATTTCAGATGTTAATTAGAAATGAGCCTATTGAGATTATCTTAGAAAGCATACCATCAAATTTTTGAGAATTAGTACTCCGCGCCAAACTTTCTTATAATTAGATAAGAACTTCATTGTTTTAAATTGTGTTGAATAAAGCATCAATGTCTAGAGAAACAATCTTTTTGATCTCGTAATGTAGTCATTTTTTGTTTTTAATCTCATATTGTGACTTCTTCCGATTTTGGTCTCGTAATTTGATAAAACTACCAATTTTTGCCACACTATTGAAGAGTGCATTAGACTCGCCGATGTACATATTTCAGTTATTTGTAGAATTCGATCGAAATCAATTTCGGTCTAGTAATTTAACAACATGCACGAACAATTTTAGTCATGTAATTTTGCAACATGCTCAATTTTGGTCCTGTAATACATCATATGTTGGTTTTTGGTCTTGTAAGTTTAAAATCACTTGTTTTTGTTCCCTACGTTTCAATAGGTTTAATAAATTAATATGTATTTTGAGTTTTACCTTTCGTAATTTTTTACTGTAACATATACGTACTCTCAATTGTATAAATTATATATTCCATTCCGCTAACTTGTACAGCTTTATTTAACATCAAAATGTCTCATACTTTGCAAGCATAGAAAACTTTACACTCGTATCCGCTATCATAATGCTTAAAACCTTCATTGTTATTCTCAAGTTTTTTATGCTTACAAAATTGTCATTATTATGAGACATTTTGATGTTAAATAAAATTGTACTTCCTCCGTCCCATTTTAAGTGACTCGTTTTCATTTTCGGACGTTCATTTCAAGTGACCTCTTTCAAAAAAAGGAAATAATTTTTTAAAAAAATTAAAAATTCTCTCATATTTTATCATTTCTCTCATGCTTTATAATTTATCCCTTCTATTTAATCATTCATCTCTCTTACTTTATCATTTATCTCTTCTACTGAATCATTTACTCTCTCACAATCTCATTCATCTTCTCTTACTTTATCATCTACTCCTCTCTCATACTTTATCATTCATTTTTTAATTCCCGCGTCGAAAAAAAATGGATCACTTGGAGCGGGACGGAGGGAGTACTAGTTAGGGGAATTGAATATAATTTATACAAGTACATATATGTTACAATCGAAAATAAAGAAAGGTAAAACTCAAAAAATATATTTATTTATTAAACCTATTGAGATTGAAGTAACAAAAATAAGGAATTTTAAAATTACATGACCAATATCGAGTACATGACAAATTATAAGACCAAAATTGAACATGTTGCAAAATTATATGACCAAAATTGATCGTATTAGTAGAGGACCAAAATCGATTTGTTCGAATTCTACAAATAGCTAGAAACATGTCATACGGCGAGTGCAATACACTCTCTGATCATGGGACCGAAATTGGTAGTTTTATCAAGTTATGGAATCAAAATTAAAAAAAGTCATAATACGCGACCAAATATGAAAAGTACCTATATAACGGGACAAAAAATGATTTTTTTTCTCTCAATGTCCATATGTTTTAGGGATTATTCATGGACTATCTGACCCAATTAGGCGTAGTTTGTGTTTTTTTCGAGGCCCCGTTTGTAATACTCTCTTTATCGGTGAATACTTAATTTTCTGGGCGTCGATGTAATACTAACCGAACACATAAATCTTTCTCTCTCTTATTTATTTTCCCATTCTTCGTTATTTTCTTCGTTGCCTATTCAAACACTTAATAGATGTGAGGCGGTTGTTCAATTATTTTTTACTTACTGGTGTATTTCATATAGTAGTAGGATAGAGAAAATTGTATGTTATACATTATATTCTCTTTCATGTCACATTTTATAAAATGTTACATATCGTACATGTAGCTCCTTCATAAATAATTTTAATTTTATTATTTAATTAAAATGTGTTTCACATATTAAATATTTTATAAAAATGGTATAAAAAAATGTATAATCATGAGACCTTAAAGTTTATCCAGTAATAGGAATAATAAAGAATTGAGTAAATAATACTTCAAGTTCCAATTAATTGCCAAGTCCGCTCCGATCCATCAAATATTTCTCGTCATATATAGTAGGCCCACAAACCCCTTCGTGCTTGGATTCGACTGTCATTGCTTAATGGGCTTGCACAGTCTATGGTGCACACCAGATACACTGAAAACGAGATAATATTGATTTAAAGTTAGCAACTATCAATTTTATTGATTAGGTGCAATTTATCTCTTTATGGTTTCGAAAAAGTGCAATTACTTCATGTTGTTTAAAAATGTATAATACATCTTCCTATGATTTTTAGTTCGTTGATTTTCTGCTTGTAAAGATAAAAATACCTTAAACATAAAAGAGATTTACAAATATAATTTCATAAATATTAAGATAATGAGGGAACTCAATACGTGTAGTATACAATGTCCGAGTAAAAAGGATATATTGCATCTCTTTGCAAAGGCATGATATACTTGTGTGAATTCGCACCTAAGTAAACTTATATGGGATTTAGCGGCTATTAACCCCAATTTTGATACAGAAAGATCAAAATTCTTAAATAATTAAAATTATCAATGTAAAAGTCCAATATTATGCATTCCGTTTGTTCTTTATTTTTTAATAGTTTTTAATAATAAATGCTTAATCGATTATCTAACAAAAATTAATAAAGAGTTTAGTAAAAACAATAAAAACACAAAAGAAAATAAATAAATTATTGTTATGGTATTAGACTGATGGTTTGGATCATTCCTGCTTTAAAATAGATTTAGTTTACTACTTTATCTCTGCATAATTCAAAAATCCTTCTATAGGAGCCTATTACTTGATTTCTAAGTAAAACATGTAGAAATCAAGACTCTGTAATGCGCAATGAAGAAATAGTTAATTAGAATCGTCAAAACTTTGGATCTTTAGGGATTTTGTCCTCTTTTTCCATAACATATTAACATTAGATTAATTCTCTGATCAATCATCAATGAGAACGAAAAGAAAGCAATGAGCAAAATTTAATTATGTAATACTTAACTAAAATTAGTGCTCATCATATATACAAAGAGTTACATGCTCTTTTCTTCATGATATTCTATTTAAAGAAAAATAAAATCTGGAAATATTTAATAAATAAACATTACAAAGATAAAGAAATTAATCAAAATAACCTTTATAGATGATCTATCCTTTCAGCAGCAGCAGCAAGATTGCGCATTACATCAACCTGAGCTTGAATCGAAGCAATGTAATCTAGGGTTTCTTTAATCAACGAGATCCCATCCAATTGTTGCCCACCAGGTACAAGCATTTTAAGCACGCGAGTTCGACTTTTCACCAGTTTCTCAGCAATGGCAGTCGTCCCAGCCCCAGAACGTACAACTCTGGCAGCCTTCCTCCAGCGCGCCACGTGGCTTCTTCTCACAATCTTCTTGCTGCATGTGATCACGAGGGCTTTCTTTTCTACTAATCTCCGGCCTAATATTTGCTCGACGACGGTTCTAGCGGCTACGTTGTTGACGGCCGAAGCTTCGACGTCGGCAACTAGGGCTTTGCTCCAGCACGTGGCTTCATTTCTTGCTGAAGCAATGGCCGCATCTGCTGACAATTTGATCGCTTTTTTTCTCTCCAAAATCGTCATTTCCTTGTTCATGCTGCTGTATATTTGCAGACCCTTTATCCATTTCTTGAAGAATTCTTGCTTCAGCAATGCTGACGAACTACACATTTTTCCAAGAAATTAATTGATGTTTCTTTTCCTTTATAAATACAAGAGAGAAATTGATGCATTACCTTGCTTTCATCGAAGTAGATAGCAGATTTGCAGATGCAAATTCAGCCAGACAAGAATGGCAGAGCAAGGCAAGAAGAGTTTCTTGGGATCCAACTAATAAAAAATTGCAGACTGAAAGAGAGGAATGAGAAGAGGAGAAAGTGTGTAAAGCCCATTTATTTGGTGAAAGAAGAGATGGTGGTGGGGTAGAGAGAGAAAGACACACCACATGCGGGCACATGAAAGTTGATGGCCCGCATGTCAAAAACCCCAAGGAGAATATTGTATTGAGATTTCTTTAGGCTGATTATATAATGTATATATTGTAGGACAAAGATTATTAAGTGTGGATTACCCAAAAACCTAACAATTATGTAACACAAGAAAACAAAATCTTGTAAGCTTATGAAAACCGACCGTCATGATTGTGTTTGCAGCTTACCTTTGTGATAGGGTAGAAGAGTTTGAAAGTGCATATAACTACCAAAATGTCTTGTAAGAAATAACGCAAACGGCCCAACATTAATTGCAATGATATTGATTGATTGTGTACATATTCTATCTATTTTCAACTCGTGCTCTTTATTTCTTGTTATGTTAAAATAAAAATTCACTCTTTATCTGAAATATGTATTAGATATAAATCAATTTAGGCCAACTATGTGGGTAGATATGACTTCTCCATGGCAGTCATAATTAGTTAGTATGGTTTACTTCTTCTATATAATTTGTTCACTACTAAAAAAAAAAAAAAAAAACCTATTTAGTGCACATTGGTATCAGATTTTCCTCGCCACATTTAAAAACAAAAGGATCACAGAAGGTATATACTAGTGGGCATTTAATATTAACATGTTCTCATTTTATTAGTCCACCCACTTTTTAGATTTTACTACGTAGGATATATAAGCCAAATTAAGGATTGGCAATATATATATAAATTATTTAAGAAAAGTTAGTAATTGGCAGGAGCCGTAAAACATGGGGAAGAGGAGGAGGATGAATAACGGCCCACATAGCAGTGCTGGCTCAAAGTTTTTCAGGGCTTCTACAATTTAATTATATCTTTCAATAATATGTTTTATGTGAAATAAAAGTATATAAATATATAAGGCCTTAACCCTCAAGACACATGCTCGATGGGAGCTTAGTCTCGGTCAGGGATCTAAAGAGGTGACTTCACCTGCTTTACCCCTAAAGCCGGCCCTGCATCGAAGAAATAAAGGCGAAAGAGAAATAGTCACATGGTCTCCACGTGCAAAATTTTATAGATACTATTAGCCTGTAAGGCATAGTGAGATGTGATTGAGTGAGCTTTTCAGAGCTGTCATTCAGGGCGGGTTAACCACCCTACCCAACTGGCCAACTTTAGATTTGGGACGGACCGACAGAATTATCTTTGATTCGGAGGCAGAGACGATACCACTGACTACTTAACTACGGATACTTGAATCTCAAAAATTAATAAAATTATACGAATCCTATATAAGTTTGTGGACATGTTTAACCTGAAGTCCATCTGGCATACTGGGCCATTTGTACGAGTTTTTTTTTATCCTCTAAATTTGAAATTCAGTCCAGTCCTATCTACATGTGTGTGGTCGATCCGGCCAGTTTTGACAAATCTAGCTTTTTCAAACTACTCTAAAGAGAGAGGCTTATCTACATCAAGAAAAATGTGATGCTAGGAGCCTAGGAGGTGCAGTCCTCAAAAAATGAATTTTAATCTGTAGTTGTGGATACAAATTATTTTTTCAATATTTATAAATATTAAATGTGTCACTTAAACCCTTTTTCTACTAGCTCGCCAATCGCCATTGAAAATTTGTTAACAAAATAGGGTTCGAATCATCATGGTAGGCCAAAACGGAAATTTACTTAAATCTGCATATCTCAATTAATGGAAATGGTAGGCACACATGTGCAACACATCCAATTGTCATAACCAAGTTCAACATTGTTCTATACCCTATATCATTATGTCCACACCCTTGATTTTTTTCAAATTTACTTTATGTTATTATCTCTTCTACTATTCTATACTCGACTATAACCTTTGCTACATCCAATTAAACTTAAACAAAACAATCATTCAAGCTGACAAATTTCACATTATCGCGTAATATAGAAAATCGAAGATATAAGGGGATAATAGGGAATGGATAATATTGGAAGGGGCAGTAGCATTAGCAGTAATTGGGGCGCATCTTATCTATTGGATTTCTTAAATTGAATATACTTTTGAAAATTCTGTCATGCATAATATTTATATATTTTATATAGACAAATAAAAGTGTTATGCATAAAATTAATAAAAATCATACATACTTTGTAGATAAGTTTGGGTTTCTACAAGACTCACGGTCCAGGCCCTTAAATAATATACTTAAATCTACACTCTTCACTCTTAACATGAAAAAACGTCTCCATTTAATTAACGCCAATTGGTTATATGATTCCCACACGTTTGATTTTCGGCCAAATTATTCCATAAAAGATTAAATTTTGGTCAAATTGGTAATTGGGTCAATTATCCGATAATCAACGGTTAGTCATCGAAAAAAATTTAAATACAAAAAATATTGAAACTTGATTAGGATAGTTTTGAAATAAAATTTCGATAGGACTAATTCTACCAATATTTTATCTCACATTTTATTAAAGACCAATTCGGTCAATATTTTTACAAGAGACTAATTCAGCCATTTTTTTTATTCAAATTTTTTACTGAGAAGCAATTTCGGCCAATGTTTTTAACCCAATTTTCTTATGAATTAATTAGGTAAACTATCTTTGAGAAGTTTTTTTTTTACCTCAAATTTGGCAGCATCTTTGAGAATTTGGGAAAAATATTTTTTACAAAAATTTGTGATTATCATTGAGAATTAGAGTAAAAGTATTTTATCTGAAATTGACATATTTTTACTAAAATATTGGTCAAATTGGTTCTAATTCTCAAAAATATTTTTTTAGAAATTTGGGAATATCTTTGAGAACTAGGGTAAAAATACTTTTACAGAAATGAACAATATTTATACAGAAATTTGTGAATACGGAAGATATTATGAGACAATTGCTAAAATAACATTCTCCAAAAAAATGTTTACTAAAATAACACTCTATCAAAAATTTTGTCACCTACACAATTATTTACTAATTGAATATCTACACGGAAAATACTTTTTATTTATTACATTTCCTTAATTACAAAGCAGTACAGTTTATTGTAATAAAATCGCATTTCTAAATAAAAAGAATAAAATATATTTGTTAGTTTTTTATTTATTGGTATGTATACCGTGTTTTTAAATAAAAATAAATTATTTTTATTTGTTAGATTTTATATTTAATTTTAAATCAAACAAAAAAAAATTATATGAAAATGCAGAACTCTTTTTATGATTTTTATTATTTTAATTACAGAACAATAAAAAAAATATGTAATTATTGCAATTAGGTTGGAAATATTTTTTTCCCAATATTTTTTTCCCAATATTTTTTCAAATATAAACAATAAAAACTATTTTTTATTTGCTTTGTTATTAAATAATTCTTTTTCATATTTTCGAACAAAAAATGAAAATAGTTTAGTTTTATTTTTTACTCCTCAAAATGCTAATAGTAAAATTAAATACAAAAATAAAATTTATTTTCCTTATAGATATTTATTTGGTAAATAAGTATATAGGTGGGAAGAAGAGTGTTTGATAATTATTTTTAAAAGAGTGTTATTTTGGGGATTATTTTTTGGGAGACTGTTATTTTGACAATTGACTCGGATATTCTCAACTTTGAGGTAAAAAAAAAAAAAAGTCAACAATTTTCTACCTCATTATAAAAATATAGGTAGAATTGCTTCTCAATTAAAAAAAATTGGGGTAAAAATATTCAAGAATTTAGGTATCCAGTATACTTCATTAAATTCAAGAAACCTAATTAATTCGACGAGACCTTTCATTAATATCACTATCCACTCGTGATTTATCGAGATATATCCATCCTATCATGTCTTACTGATTTTTCTCAACCAAATCAAGACTATATTCATGTATGATGTACCTCGTCTAATTCTCTCCAAGCTTATGTTAAAACTTAACAAAAAAAAAAAGAGAGGCTTGGGGACATTGGAATTAGCATGCGTGGTTTTTGGAGTACCTAATTTTTTTTTTTTTGACGAGGAACCCGCAGCCGCTACCTTCGTGCAACCCGGGGGTAAACCTCGCTTATGTGCAACGCAAACCGCAAACTACAGTAAGAGTTAAACCCACCCTTAATGTGACAGGGTGACAGACTCACACATAGCGTGTACAGTGGGAATTGAACCCATGACCTATCGGTCCCGGACCACCCACCTTCACCGCTATGCCATCCCAAGGGGACTGGAGTACCTAATTTTGAATCATGTAACCCACATTTAGCACATCGGATTTATTTTCCTAATTCCACTACCATTTGCCAACAACTTCAAGCAAGTCCTTCCTTCTATTAAATGAGGGATATCTGCAACTATTTAATATGCGCTGAGTGTTGTTGGAAGAAATAATTAAGAATGTGATAGAATTGTAATAATCAAGGACTGGTAACCAAGATTCATGTTTGATGTCTAGAGCAGATAGCGGTAGAAATTAATGTTTTATCCATGAAAAATGGTAAGGGATATCACTTTATTTTTTTAATTATATTTTGGATCACATAGACCTTTTGATAGATATAGGTGCCAAAGTCTTCTATCTGGGCCAACCCTAGCCCAGGCCCGACAGACTATATATGTATTTGGGTTGGTCAGTTTGGTTATTTTTGGTCCTATAATATTACATTTTTATTACGATAATTCTACATATACATTTTTTATTTTTAAATACACAATGGGATGGGATGATATATATTTATTCAGATTTGCAGCATTGACTAGCTTCTTCTTGTTGTTGCCGCTGCTGATCAATCGGCTTCTCCATCGACGACAACATTTACCCAACGTCCAATTGTTGTCTTCGACGGAGTATTCACAAAACCATTGTTTTCCAGAGGAATACACAAAACGATTCAATCTTGTTCTCGGTTCTCTTTATTGGAAAATTTGCATTTAAATGCAGTATAGAGGAGTTTCTTAATTCCGATTTTCGGTGAGTGAGAAATAATTTTTCGAAGTTTGGTGCACAAAGTAGTAATAAATTGAAGTGGAGATGGTTCGTGAGCCTATCAATTGGCTTTCTTAGTGGGCCTTGGGATGAGATTGTGCCTTATATTATTTTGTAGCCCACAACAATATAATATATGGTGCTATATATTATATGGTGACCACAACAATATTTGGTTTGATAATGATATATATTTGAATCAATTTCAAATGTTCACTCCTCTTCTTGTAACGTTTATGGCCTTCATGACCATTATGTGCATGATTTGTAACTTCCTAAGTCCATGATTATGGACTTGAATGACATTAATCCTCAAAGGTGGCTCTAGCACTATATATAGATGTAGTATCATGGCATTTCATACACAACAACAACAAAATCACTCATCATCTCATATTACATAAGAAGCTCTTGTCCCTCGCCTTCGTCCTAGTTCGTCGGAGCGTGTTTTATTGCGGTGTTGTCTATAACAAGACGAAAGTCGTGTCATCTTTGGGGAGACCACGCCTAAACCGAAAGCACTACCAGGGCGTTTGTCTCTTGCAGATAGAGAGTTTTTCTCGACTCGGCTTTGCATTTGGTTAAATTTTTGCTTATTGTTCAAGTTGTAATTTCCATTTCTATTTCACCTCAGGTCAATCAGGAGAACACATCTCAGTGTGATCCATCAATACACCTTAAGACAAGCGGTCAAGACCACTTCTTATCTAAACTGCGGGCTTAAAACGACAACTTATCATTAAGTTGTCTCAGTTGTGATAACTGTTTATATCTTGTCAGTTAACAAATTTATGTAGTCTTCTGTGATACCCGACACACTACACAAATATAACTTTTATACAAGATAAATGATTACATGTGCAAATATATATATTTATCAGATAAGAGAAATTTTAAGAACAAAAACGCATTATATACAAGCATAGAACTTGTTTCCAGTATACAAAATCCCAACATGTAGCTCATAATCCATGGGCTTTTATAATAAAAGGTCCAATCGGCTGGCTTGGTTATTTGGACAGGTGAATTAGTCCTAAATTATTTTTGGACCTACAGATTTTAGCCCAACTCATAAAGGTAGTTCGAACTATTTTGAATCAATTTTGACACATCTAGTTATACCATCTTATAATGGAGATGCTCAACTTGAATCCATTCTCCATTAAAATGTAATTTAAGAAAACTAGGCAATATCAGAATTCTTGCTAAATTACAAGCATAATTCTTTTTAAAAATTATATTTATAAAGTTATGTATTAGTTTAATTTTTAACATTAATTTTTATTTTTATAAGGACGATGTTCAAACGGGAAAAGGACGAGAGACAAGGATGAACGTAGTAATCAACAAAGTGGTTGAGGGAGTTAAAATATACTATCATTAGTGCTATATACGTACCCCATAAACAAAATTATTGGCCATCTTTGATTTCCATCGTGGAATGACGTAGCTACTATTGACCTACCATTACTTTTCTTTATCCATTTTGGTATTTAAGAAAATAAGCCATAATACGTGTTCTGATTAGATCTCACTTCAAAATGTAAAATTCACATGTCAATCTGTCAATGTACAAATTAATTTCAAACACCAACCACAATTCATGCAAGCAACAAACATAAATCAAAACTAGAATGGAGCCAAATAAGCTTGGGATTTAACCAAGACCTTTATTGCTCCTTAGTAGTTACACAAAATTAATATACCTAAATTTAAAACATAAAGACAAAAAACATGTGTCCTAAACAATAGTTGAGACTGGCTTGAGACCATGTTTAATTGCAGCCTTCCACACCAAATCAATTCGATCGACATCAATAGCTCCAACCTCATGGTGACTCCATCCCTCCAAGGCATGAACAACTCCTCCTGCATGGCAAGCATGAACCACCCCTCTCTCCATCGTATACTGCACACACAAATTAACACAACAAATATCTCAGCTCAATTTCATCATGTTTTCTGAATCTTGATCAAAGTTGTGATGGTTTGTTTACTTCACAAGATCCTAGCCCTTGGACGTCTTCGGGCAACCTCATGGCTGCAAGATCACCATAAGTGCAGTCTCTCCGAAACTGCAAGACTGGTGGCACCACAAACTGATGAAAATGAGTCCCAGATGGAGCAAAGTTTTGCTCTCTTGGACTGATCCATTTTCCTACTATCCAAATCTGCAAAATGCATTCAAACTCGAGTCAGATTTTCTAAAAAGCAACATAACTCAAGGCCTAAAGCTGTACTAACCTTGCAGTTTTGAGCTGCTTGATACTTTGTAACCTGGACTAGAAACTTCCTGCAGTCAAGAGGTGCTTCTTTCTGAATATTCTTGAATCTCTCAGTCGAAAGAGTAAGCATCTGCGGTAAGCAAGGTAATGTGATGTGTATGTGAATCAAGAAACTGGAAAAAAGGCATATCCACTTACCAACACTTGGACCCTTTTTCTGCATAGATAAAGAGCAATAGCTCTTCCAAGCTTTGATGTGGCACCGGTCAAGAAAACCTTGGTGGCGTGGTTGGGGATCTCGTTCAGAATCACGGCTGCTGTTAGTGTATTCCCATGTACAACTCGAACCTTTAGATTTGGATGCTTGTTCACAAAAAGTTTCCCACCTTCATTCAGAGACTCATTCTGCACTTTTTTTTTTTTTTTTGCACCAGATATATGTTACTACTCTCTCATTCATAAACTTATAGAAGATGAGCAGAGAGACGAACCTTGTTCAATGCAGCGAGGCTAATGACTTTAACTCCCAATCTATTAGCTCTAAGAATGGATTCTTCAATGTGCTTATTGATCCCTTTTGCAGCAAATGGCAAGAAATACTGAAAACCGAAGCGGGGAACAGCCCAAGTCTGATGCAGGCTGCCCCTAAGGTTGTAGAAGGAGATCAAGAAAGTCTTGGACTTAGCCCACATGAGAAGCATCGCCATAAAAGTTAGAGGCAAGACGGGCATCAAGTAGATTCTTGTGTAGTATGGTATAGATGCTATTGATCTATTAACGAAAGGGGCGTGCACAGCTGAAGCCATGTCCACTACATGTGCTAGGAACACGAAATCCGGGACCCTCCCATTTTTCCCTGTATTTTCAGCAATACCAAAGTTATATGATAAGTTCAAGAATGATGCATTCTTCAACTAGCTGACCTGAATCAAGACAGTTTTTCTTGTGCCTTTTCCATGATTTTCTGTTCAATGTGTTTCCCAACGCATCAAAAAGAGGCATGAAGAGGCAGTAGTTTGTGCCTATCTCAGCATGATGGAGACTGTGATACCTGCAGTTTAAATCTCATATCTTAGATTTCGGATCAAGTTAGTTTATTGTGTTCAAAATGCATTGGATGCTGTATTGATTAAGCGGGATAGATTCGATAGATGCTCAAGGGGTCTTCATCTAGCATAGCGTGCTTCTAACAACTTGTCTAAGCATGAAAACGACGCGACAGTTTCAAACTAACATCATAAGCTCAACTTCACATTAGAAAACTATTTACATCAAAAAAAGGGAATACACATCTTGTCAAAAAAAGCATAACTCAGCATCGGTTGACTTACGTTGGAGTGTGGATGATATATTTGAGAAACGGGACTGCCTCAAATATCTGAAAAGGAATGATTTCCACATTGAAGTGGCCTAAACATCTGAGAAAATCAAAGGCTAAAACATATGCATAGATCAAACTCAGGGATCCATATCCAATCAAGAACGAACCAATCATCGGTATCCCAATCACCACAGTCAGAAGAAGATGTTCCAGGAATGTGGCATGCCCAGCTGCACCAATATAAAAATAAATATGTCTAATTACATTTCAAAGTGCTAACTCTTGAAATGACAATAGAGCTACAAAGGATGGTACAAAAGACTGAGCCTTTTTCTATCTACTTCTGTTACCTGTATAGGCTTGTGGCACGGCTGATGAGTGGTGGAGTGAGTGGTAGTGAGAGAAGAGATAGTCTCCATGGAAGCATTTGTGTATGCTGTAGAAAACTGGCTCTGAAATTGCTATGTGAAGTAGTATAGTTGTTATAATTCCAGTTTTGTTCCACAGGGGATTTTTTCCAATGGTGGGGAACATGTACAGCACCAGACATGCCACAATAGCTTGTAGCAAAACAAAATTATCCCTGATTAAAGTTCAAGAAAAATTGAAAACTAAACACCCTTTGACACATGAAAAAGATGTTTCTTTTAAGGATACTTGAACATAAAGAAGGGACTGACCAGTGCCATTCTTTGTCAATCTGCTCGAAATCAACTCCTTTTTTTATAATAAGGCGATTTCGAGTAAGAAACAACATGTTGCTGAAAGAAGTCCATGCTTGGTACATTATAAGCCTAATCATAGATAAGATGAAGATGTGAAGAATCCAAGAATCTTTGATGGAGTCTTGTTGATATCTTGTGTACATGTCTTTGGCAACACAAATCACATAAAGACCATACTGTTACAAACAAATGAAGCAGAAGGAATTAGAGCTATCATGAAATCAAAAAAAGTTAGTAAAAAAATTTCTAAATATTATTACCTTGTAACTTCCCAAGAACTCCCATGGCCAAGCATAGAAAGGTGCAGCCATGGCTCAAGATTAATGTTTTCTGAATATCACAACGTTGCAAAGAATTTCTGTTTATTTCAAGATAAATAATGCTTTTAAAAAAAAAGAAAATTGAGGAAATATTTAAACTTCAGCAGTGGGGAAAAAAAGTGGTGGAGAAAGTGAGCCGACTTTTATGGGTTGAAGGTTAAAAATTAACTACTAACAATAACTATGCACATATTTAAAAAGGCTCCCAATTATATGTCTCTATCAAAACATAACCTCAATGTGCCAACGGTTAGCAATCTTGATTAGAAATTGTAGTGAATTTCAGTACGACAAGCAATTTTTGATGTTGTGGAAGCTAGGCATGAATCATGGGTTTCATATGCACTAACATTAAGTGAATAGCGACAGTAACGTGTATAGTGAAATAAAACAAGAGATGAACAAGAAAACCTAGTCTCGAAACCAACGAAAATATCTTTCATATGATCAAAAAGGCTGCCGAATACAAAGGCGGAAACGAGTGTTTATAGTCCCCTAAATTTCAAAACCTTAGAAGGAAATAACTTACTTAAAATACTACTCCCTCCGTCCCGCTATTTGTGGCCACGTTCTTTTCGGCACGGGAATTAAGAAAGTAGATAATAAAGTATGAGAGAGAGTAGATGATAAAGTATGAGAGAGAAGATGAGTAAGATAATGAGAGAGTATGAGAGAGAGGATGATAAAGTAGGAGAGATAATGTAATAAAGTAGGAGAAAGAAGATGATAGAGTAGAAGATATGATAATAATTTTTTACCAAATTAGGAAAGTGGCCACAAATAACGGGACACCCCTTTCGGGAAAGTGAGCCACAAATAGCGGGACGGATGGAGTAATAAAAAATTGTCCGAGATAAAAATATTAGAAAATTCCAAAATAGTAAATTGTCTTTTTTGCCCCTTAAACGATCTTGTACCACCATTTCCAAGGTCGTGTCGCGGCATTCTGAGTCTGAGGCCCAATTGTGTCTACATTTGCATCAAATTCGAAGAGGAACAATGAGGGTATAACGTGCATGTATAATGAAATAAAATACTTGATGAATACCGAGAGGCCCGATTGGAGGGGGTCAGCAGAATTCATGTGTGGTAATAGTACAAGATGACTGTTGTCTAAGTTGGGCAAGGATGGGTTGGCGAAGATGTAGTAAAGACAACATTTAGGCATAGGTGGTTGAGGAAGTCAGGTTTGGCTGGCTTATGCTTGGTAGTTTTTGTGAAATATTGATATGACCTGCATGAATTCATTAATGTGTAAATTAATATTAGTTCTAGTATAATATATATACATGCACACAGCACACATATTCAACGTAGCGGCAGCCTTAATGTATAACTTGAGCTGTACATTTGTACAACCTTGGTTTTCCAAAATCTTGTTATAAAAGACTCGAACCATTAACGTTTAACCACAATTTTCTCGAGGAAAAAAGAAAATATATAAATAATTATAATAATCTAAAATATATTGGGTGTTGTTTAATATAATCAATCACGGAATAATAAAAAAGATAGAGGTTAGAAATGAAAAGGAAATTTATATTCAAGTAAAATATGTAAAACTACTATGTATTAGTCTTTTCAAAAAGAATAGTGTGCTCTTAAGAAATGTATTTCATATAAAGTTGTCATGTCAAATTTAACTTTACGTGCATCTCAAAGTAAAAAGAATGAATTTTAGTGTAAGTATTTTGAGAGTTCATGGTATTTTATGGAGAAAAAAAAACACTATGTTACCTATTTTGATGTGAATATACGAAACTTTTCTTTTAATTTTTTTTTAACGAGTTGACATACTGAGAGAATTGAGAACAATTGAGATTGTACGCAGTTAAATTTGACCGGAGAAGTATTGATGCAACTTTTATCATTCTCGTCACATTAGTGTTCAAATACTTACTGTAAGAACTTCATATTCTATTGCTTAAAATTGAAAGAAATTATTTTTAAGCTAAAACAAAGGAGTTTTGGTATCAATAATCAAATGTAGATGTTTTTAATAGATTAGGAATTTATGGGGTTTTAAGCACCAAAAACAGACTTAAAGATTTAAACAATTTAGCTAATTAATTTAGAGAAGTTGCCGCAATAAGTAGATTTTAAAAATATTAAAAAACTTTTTATACAATCAATAATTATGGTGTGTTTCCAAGAGATTATTTTAAGCTCTTATTTGCTTTTTGATCCATAAGCAGTTTTTTAGTATATCTTCTCTTAAATTAAGCGACTAAACTTTTTAATTAAACAGTTTATTTTAAGCATCAATTGAGATGTTTTGGGGGTTAAAACACCATAATTTTTAGATTTGCCAAAAATATATGTTTTTTTAAAATCATACCAAGAACTTCCTGATTTTGCTTAAAAGTAATTATTTACAACTTTAAGCAAAAACAAATAAAAAGTGCTTATAATAAGCACTTGCAAACGCACCCTTAGAGGGGTGTTTGCAAACTTTTATATTAAACACTTATCTGCTTATTGATCACATAAATAATTTTTTAGTGAGTGAAAAATTTGCTTACTGCGATAGCTTCTCTTAAATTAAACAGCTACATTTCTTAATTAAACAATTTATTTTAAGCATCAATAGAGATGTTTTGGGGGTTAAAGCACTATAATTCCCAAACCTACCAAATATATCTGCTTTAGATTATTGATTTCAAAAACTCAGCAATTATTTACAATTTTAATGTAAAACAAAGAAGAAGAGCTTACAATAAGCATTTGCAAACACCACATAAATAAATATTAAAAACAAAATATTTACGATCACCTTCTAAATTTTGAATATAATAAAAGCAATGATTTTTCCTCGTATAAAAAAAATGCTTTAACTTTCTTGTCCTTCGCGTTTTGTTTCAACAAGGGTTGTTAATTCGGTATAACCAAAACAAATCAAACCACAATTTTGGTTAACCGAAGTTTCAATTATCTATTTTACAAAATTAAATACCAAAACAAAAAACTCAACTTAATCCAAATTTTCGGTTTGGTTTCGGTTATAACAAAATTTTAAAGAAAAAGAAAAAGAGAAAATTAGCAATTAACAAAAAGCGAAAATTATGAAGTTACGGACATGCGATAATTGAGGTTGACGAGTTCAATTATTCTTACGCTTTGGTACAAGTAGAACTCTATATCCAAAAACCTCAAAACAAATTCGACGTTGCCAATGAGGACAAATTAAGTTATAAGCTAAACTTGGTATAAAGAATTTAATAATATATAATATACTCCCTCCGTCCCATTCCACTTGTCTTGTTTCTTTTGGGCACGGAGATTAAGAAGAGTTGGTGGTTGTGTGTAGATGAGTGTGTGATTGTGGGTAAAGAGGTAGACCCCACAAAGAAAAAGTGGTAGGTTGTGTAATGATTAGGCTTCCTTTTTTGGAAACCCAGACAAGTCGAATGGACAAATTTAAAAAGAAAAAACTAGACAAGTCGAATGGGACGGAGGGAGTATTATATAAAGCTCCACCCATCTTTGTACCGTCCAAATGAGTCTAAAGAAGAAGGTAATGTTTTACTATTTCCATTTTTTAGGATTTAATTATTACTCCCTCCGTCCCGTTATTTGTGGCTCACTTTCTCGAAAGGGGTGTCCCATTATTTGTGCTCACTTTCCTAATTTGGTAAAAAAATACTCCTACTCTATCATCTTCTCTCTCCTACTTTATTACATTCTCTCTCCTATTTATCATCTTTTTCTCATACTCTCTTATTATCTTACTCATCTTCTCTCTCATACTTTATCATCTACTATCTCTCTCATACTTTATCATCTACTTTCTTAATTCCCGTGCCGAAACCAATTGAGCCATAAATAACGGGACGGAGGGAGTATATAATACCAATTAAAACCTTAAAATTATTATAATATCTTCGGTTCGGTTAGGTTAGATTAGTCGGTGTCTAAACCAAAAGTAAACCGAAAATTAAATTTACAAATAATGAAAACCAAATACCAAATCGAAAAGTTTTAGTTCAATTCGGTTAAAAAATAATTGATTTGGTTGGTTCGGCTTATCAACCTAACAGTAGTTTCAATTATTTACTAAATATAGACGAAGTTTTTGCTTTTAATTTGGTCCAATGGTAATAAACATTAATAATTGCTGTTGAGAGTGAAACAAGCGATACATTGAACTTTATCCGTATAAACATTTACTTACTCCTATTCCGGCACAGTCACGAGTGTCTGGCTAAGCATTACTAGGCTTGATAATAGTAATTATTAGGTAACTTTAAAAAAATATGCATAAGTATTAAAGATAATAACTGCGAATTCCTCATTATTAAAAAAAACTAAAAATACAACTATACAAAAATAAACTTTAGGAAACTTGAAATATACGTGAAATATCAATTTAAGGTATAAATGATTTAAAATTTTAGTTTAAAATATTATTATTATGACTATTAACAAATTGATACTGAGGCTAATTAACGTCACAATCATTTACAGTATGAGATATATAAATATGTGCAAGCATATGTAGGTCCGTCACCTGATCGTGCATCGATCAACTCTAATCGGAATAAGAAATTAACTTTGAAAATTAGATGTGATAAGAAAAAACGAATTACTTAAAATATTTATTACTGTATATAGTTACAAAGGGCTGGACCTCTTTATATACAGAGCATGTTCTTTGGTGTTTTAATGCATTTAATTTCTCAACAATAAAGGTACACAACTTGTCAATGGCTGGTTCCATCACCATATAGCACTCTCTCTCTCTCTTGTCTCATCACGCGGCAAGATCTAGTGGGTGTTTGTAATAGCTGTAGTTTATCCGTAAGTACTAGGGTATAACGGTTTGGTTCGGTTCGATTTCTTATACATTTTAGGAACCGAACTAAACGCATATAAATGGTTCGATTCGGTTCGGTTCGATGTATTTTTAAATATCGGAATCGAACCGAACCACTTATAAATGGTTTGGTTCGATTCGGTTTACCGGTTCACCTTTTTATTTTTTTATTTATTTTTTAAATCCTAAATAATGCAAGAATAATAGTTTATAGGATATCACTCTTTCCAAATTCATAAGTATAGAGTTGCTACTCATTTCTCTTCCTTTGTATAGATTAGAATTGATATTAACTTAAATCTAATATCTAAATCCAATAACATTCACATATAATAAAGACAAATATTAAATAAAAAAATAAAAAATAAGATATTGGTTCGGTTCGAACCGTTTAAAAATTCTTGAAACCGCGAACCGAACCGAATGCTAACGGCTCCTAAAAAAATAAACCGAACCAAACCGCGAAGCCGAATCGAACCACGTTTTCGGTTTGGTTCGGTTCGGTTTGATCGATTTCGTGGTTCGGAGCGAAACCACTTACACCCCTAGTAAGTGTTGAAAGTTGCTGAAAGCTGTTCAAAATTGCTGATTTGAGAATCAGTAGGTGTTTGCAGAAAAGTACTGAAAGTTGTGAAAATAGTGTTTAAAAATGCTGCTGATAGCTGATAGCTGTAGCTTATTTTTACTTTTTAAATGTAACGATTATATTACCCCTAATATGCATAAAACTTAAAAGTTGCTTTTTATTGTATGTTTTTAATTTTACTTTAAAATCTCAATCTCATCCTATTTATAAATATTATTTATTACTTTAAAATTGCGATCTCATCCTATTTATAAATATTATATTATTAAATATTTTAATATTATATTAATATAAATATTATATCGTAATATCATATATTAAACACATATATTAGTATTAAAATACCGTCACATTTTTTACTGGTAGAAATTATAAAGAATAAAATTAGAATAATAATTTTTTTAAGAGGATGAAAAGGTCCAAAAATTTCAATTCAGCATCAGCTGGTAGCTGAAAGCTGGTATCTACCAGCTATCCAATAATCTCTATCTCTTCATCCCATATAGAGAAGCTGCAGCTTTCAGCTAGGATTTACAAACACTTATTGCCAGCTTTCAGCTAAAAATTGAGATAGAGAAGCTAGTGCAAACACCCCTTTAGAGTGTGTTTGCAAAGTTTTTTTAGGTTTTTTTAGGTACTTGTTTATCTTTTAATTGCATACACAGTTCTATAATGTTTGCAAAATTTACTTTATGTGTTAGTTTCTTTAAATCAAACAGCTAAACTGTTTATTTAAAAATATCAATTGAAATTCTTTTAGTGCTGAAAACACCATAATTTCCTGAACTACCCCATATATTTGCTATTTTTTAATTTTTATACCAAAACTCTCTATTTTTGCTTAAAAATAACTTTTTCCTAACTTTAAATAAAAATAAATAAGACTATTTATAATAGTTATATGCAAACACATCTATGGTGTAACCTATGTTATTAAACCCGGCCCGGTCATTGACCCGGAAAAATTAATTTTAGTGGTTCAACCGGTCGAACCGATGGGTCAACCCGGTGTAATATAATAAATATTAAATATCTTTTAATAATACAAATAAATAAAATAAATAACTTAAAAATATAAAAAACCTAATATTAATATAATTTGAAGTCAAAAATTAACCTAGTATTTTCCATGTCCAAACTTCATAAATATAATTAGTACATTAGAGATTTAAAATTTAAATTTAATTTTTTTTAATTAATATTACCGGTTACCTGGTCAAAGGCCAAAACCGGTTTTTTATTGGTCCGGCCCGGATTTTTCACCGGGTCACGGTTGAACGGGGTCAACCGGCTTATTATAGCATCCCATTAAGGGTGTGTTTGCAACTGCTTCCCATTAAGGGTGTGTTTGCAACTGCTTATTATAAACACTTCTTATTTAGTTTTGCTTAAAGTTGAAAATAATTACTTTTGAGCAAAATTTGGGAGTTTTGAAATTGATTTTAAAAAATAGATATTTTTGGTAAATCCGAAAATTTTGGTATTTTAGGCACCAAAAGCATCTCAATAGGTGTTTAAAAACCCATTTAATTAAGCAGTTAAGATGATTAATTTTAGAGAAGCAAACGCAGAAAACAGACTTTTGGAAACATAAAAAAAATATTTATGCAGTCAAAAAATAAATAAGTACTTAAAATAAGCTATTGTAAACACACCTTAAATGCTAATATATCATATTAACAATTGATTTAATCTGATTTTAATAAGGTTGGATCTCGTCAAGCTTTTATTCCTTCTTAAAGCTAAGCTATAGCGTTTCTCTAAAGATATACAGTAACATTCTTTGAGTAATTTTTTTCAAAAATTGATAATAAAAACTCGTGCCATTAATTAAAAATATTAAAGTAAATCCTATTTCTGATATTGTCCTTTTAATTTTCCCTAAGTGCTTAAGCATGATATGATCAATCACCTTTTGACATTTCTATTTTCTATCAAATTAAATGTTCACATTAAATTCGTCGGGCCAAATCATAAATCAAATATCACAAAAACAGTTTACAAATATTACTACTTTACTTGCAAGATGGCAGTGTGCATTCATATGGCCATTGCATGCATATTATAGCTGCACCGTTGGTTTTTATAACTAATATGGGGCGGATACAAAGGGGCGCCGTGGGTGCGACCGCACCCCTCCCCCAACTTTCGTTCATTACTACGATTAGGTCTCTATTTTTTATAATTTACAATAGGGGTGTAACGGTTCAGTTCGATTCGGTTTTTTTATGTATTTTAGGAACCGAACCAAACACATAGAAATGGTCCGGTTCGGTTCGGTTCAATGGGTTTTTCAATATCGGAACCGAACCGAACCGAACCGCTTATAAATGGTTTGGTTCAGTTCGGTTCCTCAGTTCACCTTTTTATTTATTTTTTTATTTTTTAAATCTTAAATAATGCAAGAATTAGTTTATAAGATGTCACTCATTCCGAACTCACAAGTATATAATTGTTACTTCTTTTTCTTCATTTGTATAGATTAGAATTGATCTTAACTTAAATCTAATATCTAAATCCAACAATATTCTCATATAAAAAAGATAAATATTAAATAAAAAAATTAAAAAATAGGATATTGGTTCGGTTCGGTTCGAACCGTTCAAAAATTCTTGAAACCGCAAACCGAACCGAATGTAAACGGTTTCTAAAAAAATAAACCGAACCAAACCGCGAAAGCGAACCGAACCGCATTTTTTTGTTTGGTTCGGTTCGGTCCGATCGGTTTCGCGGTTCGGAGCGGAACCACTTACACCCCTAATTTACATATATATTTCATTTTGATTTTCAAGTTCCCCCCCCCCCCCGAAATTTTCGAATTTATTATTCTACCCTTAAGTTAAAGCTAAAATTACTGTGAATTTGACAACTAGATATGAAAAATATTAAAAATTATATATTAATTAAGTACACAAACTTTAGTGGAGAGTTCGGATATCTATATATTTTGATAAGGTTGCATATGTAATTTAACATATAGTATAACTTTATGCAATTGATATATTATGTTTGTGTTTTTTTTTTTCAATACTTATTGCTCAATTGAATAAATTCTTGAATCGCCCCGATCACATGTCGACTTATCAAATTACGATGTTGTAATATATGAATAACACGATATCCATAAATATCGCTAAGTAATAAGTATAGTTAAACCTAAATAGAAACAAACGCCCCTAAAAAAATTTATCGGGGACGGAGCCCCCGAACTCCCGTACAACACATTTCGTACCCTTATAAATTCTCGCCCCCTAACTCGAAATCCTGGATCCGCCTTGCCTGTATTTAATGCAATGAAAACAAATGTGTAAGTAAAATTATAAATACTATATGGAAATTGATTAGCTAGTGAACTTTTCGTATGTCAAAGAGTTTTCTATATCTATAGTGTGTATAAATATATACAGGAGATAAAATAAAAATCCGTTTTAAAATAAGAAAAAAAAAAAGGATATATATAGGCTACTAATGTAACATTCTTAAACCATTATCCATAATTACATTACACATGATTCATTACATGGACTATAGAATTCATACCTGACACTCTAATATCATAACTTGATGACAGACGCATCCTATTAGATCAATGGTTTGTCATGTAATTAGTTTTTTATATTATAAATAAAATTAATCTAAAATGAATTTATAATTAAAATGTTGAAAATTACACGCATTATATTAATAGTTTTATGTCATACATAAAACATAACGCATTTCACTGCATAGTATAATACATTCACCTAACATAAAAATACATCAGTGAAATCCGACTGACCATTTAATTAGATCAATAGTTTCGATTTATACCTATTTCCTACTTTAATGAGTTTTTTGTGCCAACTTTTAGATATTCGTGTATCACTTTCACGAAATCAAGGCCAAAATCAAAGAATTTGGTGGGAGTCAATTTTTTTTCTATGTAATAAATACAGGTACCTAATGAGAATTATAACTTTTTTCCTATGTAATAAAGACAGGTACCTAATGAGAATTATAACTTTAGTACTACTCTGTCCCACTTTAGTACGAAATGATAAATGTGACTTATTTACTGGAGCGGTTGCAGTATTTAGTTATAGTGGACGACCTTATTCACCAATTTGCATCATGCATCACATGAGCGTGTACACATTTAAAGTAATACTCTCTCTAGCTATTCCGTTATTATTATCTTACTTTCATAATCGGGTTATTCCGCTATTACTGTCTTATTTCCTAAAATGATAAATATTATTCTTTAACTTTTTGGAAACTTTAGACTATTTTTCAATTACAACATGGAAAAAAATAATCGATTGCCTCAATTATGCCTTGCAAAAATTTGGATGAATTATAATTTCTTAAACGAACCACTCCTTGAAAACCGTGTCCATCTATTAATACCATTAAAACTCATAAAATACACACTTTAATGAAGTTTTTTAATCTCCGTGTCGAAACCAAGGAGGACAGTAATAGCGAGATGGAAGGAGTAGATAGTAAGGGTGTATAATTGGTAGAAATCAAATTTATATGGGTCGAAGTTATGAATTTATAATTTATATTTTTTATATGTTTTATGCATAAAACTCTATAACTTCACACTTTTACCCTTATGCGTAAAACATATGAGGATTGTGCTTAACGAAGTTTTAAGAGCATATTCGATCCAGACATCTAATAGTACATAAAATGAAGAGTGCAGATTGACTCTTAATTTTTATGTCGAGTGGAATTTATGATTTTATCCACTCAGGAATATTTATACAGATATATTATTTTTTAGGGAAAAAGAAGATTAATGTTTTTGAATTTATAATTTTTTTAATTGTATTAATTCCGTAACTGAGTAGAACATAATTATCTTATTTTTTAGAAAATAAACTAGCGGACCTTGATTCGCGCTTGCACAGAGTAATAATATTATCCCGTCTATTAGTGTATTTTTTGGAGTTATTTATGTGTCGTAAAACGTAAAGCATTATAATGATCATATGTGTATAAATATATAGATAGATAGAATAAAAAAAGTTCAAAAAAATCTTTGTGAGGTACACAAATTGCGAGCTAGTATACATGAAAAATTAGTTTCAAGAGTAGTCGCGCACCAAGACTTTTTTTAATGGTGAAAACCAAAAGTAAAACTATACTCCAAGTCTCCAACTCATTATATCAAGGATTGCTGGAAACTACCCACAAGAAAAAAAAACATAGCGGGGAACTAATCAACCCTTGACAACCAGAACATACCTTTCCCGATGCATCTAGGAATTGCTCACTGAGCCCTTCAAATTCCCTATCCTTTTGGGATAATGTTAACGTTCTTTATCCACTCTCATGGCAGCCACCACTTTCTAAATAGCAGTCAATATGAGATGATTTTCATCATCTTGTTGTCCAATTTCAATATTATTATAATTCATAAGGGAATAGGGATGAACTCTTATCATTCATTAATCTATAATCCTCTCCTTGGTTAATAATTCTTGTACAAGGATCAGTATGGGTCCTCCTCAACAGTTTTTGGGATCTGGGCATGAATTGTTCTACATTCATAAGATAAAGTATAATGGGACTGATATTTGATACTTCGCTAAGAATCTGTATAGTTGGAGTACTAAAACTATTAGTAGAAAATCTATGTGAAGTCCATTAGCAGGGATATTATAAGTCTTTACACACATTAATGGAAATCTTACCTTGTAAAGTGTCTGTATAAAAAGTTGAGAGGAATGTCAAAAGTGTACATTTCAAAGTTGGAAAATGCAAAAATATACATGATTTTCCGTAAATGCAAAAATGTACAAAAAAAACCTATTTCACATGTATTGTGTGTGCCGTGTGTGTGCAGTGTGTGTCGGTTGTGTTGTATAATGTGTGTCGGCTGGGTTGCATTGTTGTTTGTGTTGCCTCGGTTTTGACGAAATAAGATTTCATGATATTTTTAAAGAAAAAATAATACTGCATTTATTTAAGCTGAAGAAAGGTCGAACCCGCGACCTGAATAATATTCCCAAAGTAAGATATCGTTGTGCCATTTTCAATTCTCAAAAAAATTGTAACCTTTTTATTTCTAGAAGATAAGTGTAGACTAAACAAAATAAAATGAAAATTTAAGTCGCCAATAGAGATCGAACCGGAGATGTAACATGTTTTTCCAGAGTATGAAACCATTGTACTAGTATCCGTTCTCATGAATAATAACGTTACTATAATCTGAAAAAACCATATGCGTGTTAAACCAGTAACCATTCTCTCTCTCTCTCTCTCTCGTTGCTAAAGACGTCGCTCTCTCTTTCTCACTCTCTGAATACCTCTCTCTCTCTCTCTCTCTCTCTCTCTCTCTCTCTCTCTCTACGCATATGTTCGTCCCTTTCTGTTTCTATTCAATCACTTTTTCAGGAATCAGAATATATTCCCCGAGTCTCATAAATCAGTACTGCATATTTGTGTGGTTTATGGTTTACTTTCACTTTCACTTTCATGTGATGTTGCATGGTGGAAGATAATGACGAGAATTTATTTCCTGGGTTGGTGATTTGCTTCGTTTAGTGTCATGGTAGGAGATTTGTAGATACTTACGATAGATATTTGTGATCTTTAGGTAAGTATTTCGTTTTGAGTTCAAATTGTGATATTGAAAAAAATCTGAATCCATTCCAATATTTGAAAAACATCAAGAATTCAAAATATTTGAAAAATATCTGAATCCATTCTAATATTCCAATATTTGAAAAATATGAAGATCTTGATCAATATTTTCGAAAATAAATTGGAAATAATGCGAAATATTAGGGTTGATAATAGAAATGAGATCAATGTTGATAACAGAAATGAGAATATTAGGGTTCCTAATTATTATTACGTAAAACCTTGATAAATATTATCATATATATTATATAAAATTATAGATTAGTAATTATTCTTACGTAAAACCTTGATATATATATTCGAAAAATATTCAAGATTATCCTATTTATTATCCAATTTCGAAACTAAATAGGATTCAATATTATCCTATATATTATATACAAGGTTATATACAATATTATCCTATATAGTATATACAATATTATCATGTATGTAATACTTTATATTATGAAACCTAATCAATAATTGAGTTCCGTAAATAATGTAACATTTTCAAACCCTCTTAAAAGTAGTCAACAAATCTGAACCATTGGGAGAAAGCATGCTGAAAAGAATATATAGGAACTCATTTTTGACTGAAGGTAGACGACAGGTTGTATAGTTCTTCACATCTCTTCTCTCATTCTTCACACCTTCTCTTTTCTTCTTGACACTCCATTGCTGATCTTGTTCGTCCCACTTCACGTTGGTTCCCCCTAAACTAAGAATACTTCACATCGGAGATTAGCTTCATCTCCCTCTTTCACTAAAAGGCTTCAATGGATTTCGATCCTAACAATGGACATGTTAATTTTATTTTAGGTTTATATATTTTGGTTTATGATCTTTGTAGAGCATGCTTATAGAGAATATTTTGATTGAAATACCGTAAATAGTTTAGTATATGATTGTATAAATCTTGTGGAAAATTGTAATATTTTGAAGATATACCTTTGAAGATATACTTCTGGAATTTCGATAATAATTTTAGAACTGATTTACAATCTTGACGGAAATTGTAATATTTTTAGGGTTTATTTTTTTGAAGATATACTTTTGGAATTTCGTTAATTTAATTTAGGGAATTTTGTCAATTTAATTTAGGAAATTTCGTTAATTTAATTTAGATAATTTTGATAATTTAATTTAGGGATTTTCATTGATTTAAGTTAGGGAATATCATTATTTTAATTTAGACAATTTTGAAAATTTAATTTAGGCAATTTCATGAATTTAACCTAGGGATTTTCGTTAATTTAATTTAGGCAATTTCGTTAATTTAATTTAGGCAATTTCGGCAATTTAATTTAGGTAATTTCTTTAATTTAATTTAGGCAATTTCGTTAATTTAATTGAGGTCGGCAATTTAATTTAGGTAATTTCGTTAATTTAATTTAGGTAATTTTGTTAATTTAATTTAGGCATTTTCGTCAATTTAATTTAGGCAATTTTTTAAATTTAATTAAGACAATTTCGATTATTTTAATTTAATGTATGTGGTGCCCTCTAGAAATTTTTTCGGCCTCCAGATTTCCAGTATGTCTGTATCGCAATATTCTCCAGTAATAAAGGGAAGAAATTGAATAAAATATACATGTATAATTTCGTCAACTGGATTTCGTGATTTTCGTGAATTGGATTTTTTGATTTTTGTTAATTGGATTAGTGATTTTCGTTAATTTAATTTTTTTAATTTAATTTCGCCAATTTCGTTAATTTAATTTACTGATTTTCTCAAAATTCTGAACTATTGATAAAGACTTTTTAAATGGATAAAGTTTAATATTTAATATTGATAAAGTTTGTACTATTGAATAAGATAAACATAATATTTAAATGGATTAAATAGTTACTTTTTACTTATAGACATATTTAATTAAACGTAGCAATTATAAAAAAATAATTCTTAATCATTATCTTTCTAATAGAGAAAAAAATAATTCGTAATCAGTCTTTTTTACTTTTTACTTATAAACATATTTAATAGTGAATGCGTATACAATAATATTTAGATGCCATACATTTAGTTGGCATGCACCGTGAATGAAAACGTTAATAATTGGCGAGATGACATGCATCTAGTAATGCTAATATTTATTTATTTTTTCGTTTGCTGACATTTTTTCATAACTATAGATATGATATATAACTAAGAGATTAGTTTAATATATATCAGTATGAGAATAGCTTATTATATATAAGTATGAAATTAGCTTAATATATATACCGTTTGAGATTATCTTAAAATATTAGGGGGATAGTAGATATATAAGTAAGTGTTTAGTTTAATGTATATGTGAAGTCGCGTGAATAACATAAAAAAGTTAACTCACGGTACAACTATGATTATTGTTGGGATTTTGTATACTAGAAGCAGTTTTTATGCTTGTATACAATGTATTTTTGTCCTTACCACTATTTTATTCTCCTATATGATAAATATATATATTTGCACATGTTATCATTTATCTTTTATAAAAGTTAGATTTGTGTGGTGTGTTGGGTATCACTGAAGACAACACAAATTGGTTGAACTGACAAGATATAAACAATTATCACAGTTGAGACAATTTCAGGATAAGTTGTCGGTTTAAGCTGCAGTTTAGATAAGAAGTGACTTGTCTTAGCTGCTTGTCTTTACTGGTACACTGAAGGTGGTGTATTGATGGATCACAGTGAGATGTGTTCTCCTTACTGACCTTAGTGGAGAACCAAGATCTCGGTGACTTAGCTGGTCTTAAGCTTGATAAGACTTCAGCTGAGTGCATTTGACTATCTATCACTTTAACCTACTATGGTGAACGTCATCGCGACCGGATCTACGTATCTTGGGTGCTAGTAGTCATTTGTGGCTCAGGCTGGTTGTCTGTATCTTGCAACCGTATCCTAGTAAAATGAGTTGAAAATATGCCCTGAGGAACTCGAAAGGATTAGCACACTAAACCCGACCGATTGATTAAGTTCAGGTGGGTTAATAAGGTCGAGTGGTACTACTCATGAATATAAGATGTTAATTAATTTAAGCTGTCAGTGAGCTTAATTAATTAACGAATATTTCTATCTTAAATACGGAGATCGATTAAGGCTAAAATACAAGCCCTTGCTCAATTTGGAATAAAGGGCACAGATTCTCTAGTGGAATGAATCTGTATTTATTAATTAATTTTGCTCTGGGCTGAGCATAAATAATTAATTAATTTGAGACCCAACTTTATTTCTTGTATTGGATCCCTGATCTGGTCCAATTAGTTGTCTAGTTATTTATTGTCTCTCAGAAATCATTATTAATGGATTGATGTATTTTTTACATTGATTAATTAATTATATTATGAGCTAATTATGTAGAAGTCCATTAGAAATATAATTAAATTAATGAGATACAAATATATTAATATTATATTAACTTTTGAAGCATATGCATATATATATATATATATATATATATATATTAGTATTCTGTTCAAAAATAGATTACACACATTCACAATTTGATACACGCCGTGCGTGATTATTGAGAGAGATAATAATCTTATTTTCTCCAATTCTCTGACCACCTAGAGGGAGAAAAAGGTCGGGACACAGATCAGACGATCTGACATAGGAGCAACAATTAAAGCCGCGACAACATACGAAGGAGGAAGGTATCATTTCTAACCCTCAATTTTCCTTCAATTGGTGTCAGAGCCTGGTTTAGGCTCTGATTGTTGCTGTTAGGTGTATGATTAGGGTTCAATTCCGTCGTTATCGGGCTAATTTTGTGTTTGGGGCGGCCTCCGAGCCGCTGTTTTGACCCAATTGTAATATTTTTCTCGTGAGAAAATCCACGATCAGATGATAGGACCTATTCGTTATGTGATTATACTGTTTTTGTACTGTAATTGGTCTGGGATGCACGAAAATCGAGGCGCGATGGTGTAGAAAGACGGAAAAGGCGAAACCTTAGTTTTTGGCAGATCACGACCGCCAGCTTGAGGATGCGCGTGGGGCGCGTACCCCATTCTTTTTCCGATCCGTTCAAATATGTTTGTTCATTTTTTCGTTAGCTTTGTCTGGATAGGTCGCATGACCCATTCCGATTTCTGGTTTGTCCAGAATAGCGTCGGAAATGAGAAGTGGTCGTGCTATCCAGAAAAGCCCCAAATTGGGCGAAAACCCTAATTCGGCTAGGGTTCCGCCGCATCTGGCGGTGGCGATTCCCGGCGATTCTGGGGTCCGATTTCCGATCGGCTTGAACCGATGGATTCCTCATCACTCAAGCTTCGTGTCGATATGTCGTATGAGATCATCCGATCCCGGATGCGACCGGAATCGACATCTGAAGTTAGCTGCTGACAACAAATTTTCTCGGCGAATCGTTTCAAAGTTGAGGGAAATTGATGGACGATTTTGGCCGGAATCCGTTCATGGTGGCCTAAAATCATCCGAGGATCATTACCCATGAATTAATTGAACAAATCGCGGCTCGGAATGGCATCAATTTCGAACGGCGGAGGTCACCGACTAAGAGCTGCGTAATTGCGCAACTCTTGGTCGTAACGTCGGCGATTGGTGGCTGTTCTTCAAGCCCAGACGTCTGTGAGGCGTCTGGAAGGGGCGGGGACGACCGAAGAGGCGGCGGAAGGCGGCGGCTGCCGCGGCGCAGGTACAGGCGTAGAAACACGCTGCTGCGCGCGCTCCCGGCCCCGTTTTCCGGCGACGACGGCTGGCCGGCACGGGCGAGGGGCGGCAAGGCCGCGGACGATCCCCTCTGTGAACGGCGGGCTGCGGCGGCGCCGGACGGGGCGGCGGCGGCGTGTTTTTGTGAAGAAGACGATGCTGATGTGGCGCGCTGACATGGCGCACCACGTCAGCCCTTGCTGACTCAGATGCCCATGTGGCAGACCACCTGATGACGTGGCGACGACAGTTTTCGATGCAGTTTTCAAAATTCAAAGATTTTGAAGATCGAAGAGCTGTATTCTGATCGGGCTATGTAATAGTTAGGAATTACGTGTTTTAAAGCCCGATAACGATGTTTTAAATTTCCTATTTGCGCATTTATTTTTTGTTATGCTTTTGCATGCGATTATGTAATTAATTGCGCTTAGAAAAGCATGAAAAATAGGATTTACGTCGTATTAAAGCGTGTTTTATTTTTCGCGAGCACGTTTTATTATGTGCGCTTAGAAATTGCATCCTTTAGGAATTATGTGGATATGCATGATTCAAAACGAACCTTTTGATGAAAAAGACTAAGCAAATAACAAAGTAAATATTTAATTGGATTCCATTTAAATTGAAAATTAAATATTTAACCTGACCTCCACTAATTGGACCCTACACAAAAGTGGAACAATTATATAAGCAAACGTCCACCTGAGTGGCTTGCTTGTATTTTTGAACCACGAGTTTTGTGAGATGGGTTTTCTAATGTAATATTTAATTATTATTGAGTAGTGGTAGCGAAGCCGTAAACGTCCACATGAGTGGCTTGCGTGCCTAGTAAACACGAGTACTCTAGCAGATAATAATTAAATAAGATGGCCAATTAAATCAAATTGAAAGCGGTATGGTTCTCGTAAGTATGCCAATTTCGAGAATTTGATGTTAATTCGGTCAAATTAATGGTCAAAGCTTAGATGTCACCGCAGGTATAACTTCCTGAGAAGCCCCTTCCCGCGTTTTTTTGATATTAATAGTGACATGGTCCAGAGATATCAGATTATTAATTACATTCGTCTTAAGAACCTAGGCGTGGATTGGAATTAAAGAGCTAGGTATATAGCTTGGTCTAGGGGTACACGAGTAAACGTCCACCTGAGTGGCTTTCAAGTGTGATCTCTAGGGCTATTCGAGTATTTAACATCATTGGTTTTACAAAAGGTTACAATGATGGTTAATTACGAATTATGTGCAAATATAACTTTCTTACATGCTTTTATTTTTCAGATATGTTTGTTCGAATAATTTTCAAGTTTCTAAACAGTCTCACCAACCAAGCCCTAACGGGTTTAAATAATTTTACAAAGTGGAAGAGATATCTTACCTTCCCAATAAATGATCTGCAAAGGTTCTATAAGAACTTCTGTTTTAGGACCGCTATGTCTAAGAACGAGTTTAATATGAGTATATTAGTCAAATCTTTGGTAGCAGTCAAAGAGGTTATAGAAAAGGGCAAGAGTGCTCAAGTCTTGAATATCCCTAGGAGTTCAAGAAATCCTCCAAAGGCGGAAACCAGAAAAAGAGCAGAAAGGGTGGACATTTCAAGAAGAGCAGTGGGAGTAAGAAGACGGTCCTTACCGGCGACATGCAAATGTCAAAGGAGAAAGGAAGGTTCTTCAAGAATGGTAAGAAAGGATACTGGAAGAATTATAATCCAGATGTCAAGGCAAAACAGAAAGAGACACGAGTCGCTATTATAACTGAAATTGTTCTGGTTTCCTCTTCTACCCTCGAATGGGTAGTGGATTCGGGGGCAAGTGATCATGTTTGTTACACCTTGCAAGGTTTCTTGCAGAAAAGGCAATTGAGTGATGGTGAGGTGGTAGTCTCAATGGGCAATGGATCGAGAGTTCCTGCAATTGCCATTGGAGATTTACATCTATCTTTTGATAGTTCTGTTTTAGTACTTAAAGATGTTTTATATGTGCCTGAGTTTAGGCGAAACTTAATTTCTATTTCAAAACTCTACATCATGGATGGTTATAAATCAAGTTTTGATAGTGAAGTTTCTATCATGAAAGACGATGATTTCATCTGTGGTGGGCCATTAAACGGATCTTTATATACTATTACTTGTAATCCGCGTAATTATGTTAATATTGCTTCCTCATCATCAAATCCTAAGAAGGGAAAATAATCTTCTAAGGTAAACCAAACTTATCTGTGGCATTTAAGACTAGGTCACATCAATCTAAATAGGATTCAAAGGTTGGTGGAATATGGATCATTGGAGTCTCTCCATGTTGAACCATTTCCAACTTGCGAACCCTGCTTAGAAGGAAAGATGGTGACTAGGTCTTTCATGGCAAAGAGTATAGAGCCACAGAAGTATTAAGTTTGATACATTCTGACTTGTGTGGCCCTATGTCTACACAAGCTCGTGGAGGGTATGAGTACTTCGTCACATTTACTGATGATTAATCAATGTATGGATAAGTTTACCTTCTTCGCCACAAGTCGGATTGCTTTGAATGAAGGATAATTGAGGGTTAGAAACCGATACCTTCCTCCTTCGTATGCTGTCGCGGCTTTGATTGTTGCTCTTGTGTTAGATCTTCTGATCTGTGTCCCGGCCTTTTTCTTCTTCTGGGTGGTCAGAGAACTGAAGAAAATAAATTATCGTCTCTCTCTCTTACTCGCGTGCGTGCGTGAGTTTTATGAATGAGTGTAATCTGTTTCTGAACAAAATACTAATATATATAGGCTTAAAAAGCCAATATAATATTAATATATATGTAGCTCATTAATTTAATTATATTTCTAATGGGCTTCCACATAACCAGCCCATAATATAATTAATTAATTTACTGGGTGATGAGTCGTTTTCGTACTTAGTGATTTCAGGCCGAAAAGTGCGTCAATTGGCCAACCGGTGCACTTGCAGTGGCGTATTATGCAGGGTTTCGGTGCTGACGTGGCATGATGAAGAGGATATTAATTGGCGCGTTTTGGTGAAGAAAAGGCGCGGAAAGTCGCGAATTAAGGCACGGTTATTAGGATAGGGAAAGATCAAGAAAATATCTTTTGGTGGTTAAGGAAAGATCTTGTTTCCTTATCCACCCAAATCTTTTTCCTTATCCTAATTTAACCTACCTTGGAGAGGAAGAAAAGGAGGAGTATATTAAGAGATGTAGAGGGACGAAAATTACACGCCTTATACACAGGAAACAGCCATTCGAACACGTCCCAACATCCCGAGCTCACATTCCGGCCATTGCTCCCTTCCGATCCCAACCGCCGACTGCCGCCGCACCATCGCGCCGTTGAACTGCCCAAGCCGAAGACCATTTACGAACCATCTCTGAACCATCTGAACCAGATTTCCGCAGCATAGCTTAGAAGAAAAACAGCGCTTTAAATTTCCGTCTTTCATGTTCTTTAAACTCCGTAGCTTAAATTCTAGTTTTATTTCATTTTGCATTTAATCGTTTTTTCTAGGAACTTAGTAATTTCAAATTCGAACCTCTTGTTATTTCAATTTAAGATTTTAGTTAAATTTCGCAAGTTGTTATTTTCTGCTATTTCGCATCTTAATAAGTTTAAATTTAGAATTCGTGCATGCTAGATTTAGGGTTACTCGTTTTTATGTTTACGTTCGAAACCGTCCCAGCTTGTACAACCGAATCATCGGCATGAGTAGCTAAACTTTTTAGGGTCCGGCGAGAATGTGAATGCACACGTGAACAGATACATGAGGCTTAGGTGCTCATAATTAATCAATAGGGTTTCGGGATAATTCTGAATTAATTAATCTGGCTAGTGATTTAGGCTTGATCATCCTAAGTTGCGCAGTCTGTAGCTAACTTAGTACTTCCATCGTTTCTCGTGGAACAAGGCTAGGTAAGTAGCAAAATTATTCGTAGAGTAATTCGATTAAACCGATAGGAGACTATGAGATGCCCAACATACGAGTAGGCTCCTATACTAGGCTCCCTTAGTTCGATAAAGTTGTCTAGCTATTAAATCTATTGATTGCCCAACAACGTAGGTTGTAGCTAGGTTAGGGAAGTAGCCGTTTCGATGCCCAACATGGCGGTTACCGACTAAGTAAGTGGGAGTGAGGATCACGCAGTTTAAGTTACGGTGGTCTATAACTAGTAGATTCTCGAGATTAATTCATTTTATGTGCCAAGGATTGGAATAACGTGTGCATGAATATTCTGCTGGACCTGCCTTTCAGTTGCCCAATTAATACAGTTTATTTCTCGTTTTCTGTTTTTATTCTTGATTTTAATTTTACAAGTTCTTAGTTTAATAGGAATCCCAAATCTTACGTGGTCGCTAACCAAAACCCCAGATAAGTAGGAAAAATAAAGTGTCTAGTCGTCCGTTCCCTGTGTTCGATACCTGTGAACTATACTAAAGTAATTCTCTGATTTTTGCAGGATTATTTGGTGCAATATAGCGATCACCAAATTGGCGCCGTTGCCGGGGAACGGTGTTAACTAGTTTCTTTGATTTTTCTACTAATCTTTCATGCTTTTTAATGTTGCATGAGCAGGTCTTCCAAGCCTAATCTGATATTCGATCCTGAGATCGAGAAAGCAGCTAAAAGAAATAGGAAGGAGACAAAGCTGCAAAAGCAACAAATTTCCGTCCCGTGGCAGGCAGACGTCTTAACCGCCCAACCAGGAGACAAAACATCGCCGTTGATCCGATCGGCGACTCGTAACCGTAGACTGTTTTGTTCGACAAAACACTCCACAACACTCCAGTAACAAGCTCAGAATCAGAGGAGGAAGAGATGGAGGACGAAGTGCATGATCCACCACCCTTGAGGATGAATACCGGATCGCTTGACATGGGACCGGACCCACCGGGACCTCGTGTCTCGAGTGCATCTTCGAGTGTAGGTGGAGATTCTGTGGAGCTGCTGCGCACTGACCTAAATGCCTTGGGAAGCCGTGTTGACCGCTTGCGCCGTACTGTGATGAGCCGACTGCCTCGCTTGCCCAAGCGAGGCGCCAAGTAAACTTTTCTCCCCAATTTATGTTTTTGTTTTTGTTTTCTATTTTTAGTCAGTTTATGTGAGTCTTTTGTGTCCTTACACTTGAAAGGGTTCAAGTGTCAGGAGGGGTAGTTTATTTTCTTTTGTCGTTTGTATGTTCTTACACTTGAAAGGGTTCAAGTGTAAGGAGGGTGTTTTTGTTTTTATTTTGTCATGCCTTCTCTCTTTGTTTTGTCTTTTCTTCTTGCTCGAGGGCGAGCAAGTTTTAAGTGTAAGGAGGGGGGTTTATTTTGTGTCGAAGCATGCCAAAATTTTCGATTTTTGAAGCGTCGATTTCTATGTTCAAGCATGTCTTATTTGTGCTTTTGTGTTCAATATTCTTGCTTGTAGACTTTGTGAAAATTAGATCTAGGCATATATGTGTATGTAACTTGGGATGACGAAAAATAAACCTTGTGGGATCGAATTTTATTAAACCGCTCACTTAAATTAGATTTGAGCCTAAAGTAGGACACTTCCTACTATTTCTTTTGAGAGTGTTTATTCGCAAAATTGCAATAAGTTTGAGTCATTTGTGATACATGATAGGAGGCACTAGGGATTTTTAGCCAAACGACCCCGACAAAATTTTCCGACCCTAAATTATCACCTAGTGAGCCAAGTTGAGCCTTGACCGATTCTTTGAAATTAGTTAGTAAAAATTTAGCCAAGGCCTTTTTAAACTTTCTCTTGACCCATGTTATTGCATGTCTTATAAACCTTCTTGTGCATGATAGATGTTGTTTAGAGGAGTGTCACATATGTCCTCTACCTACCCAATTAAGAGGTGCTGCAAAAAAAAAAAAAAAAATCAGATTTGTCTAGGCCGAAACATGAATGTATAAGCTGTAAAAGAAAAAAGCAGAATGTAAGTGGCCTGATTGCCCAGTTGAGACAGTCTGTACCCAGAAAGTTGAAAAAAAAAAAAAAGTTATGCCACGAAAAATACATATGAAATATTCAGAAAAAAGAGAAAAGAAAAAGAAAAAGAAAAAAATGGGTGCATATAATAAATTGTAGCATTTGTGCGAAATTGCTAAGTGGTGGGAAGTTTTGAATTCTTGTATTGATTGCACAAGTAAGAGAGTTTGGCATGCATAACATTGAATTATAATTTTTGATGGAGCTTAGTACCTCTAGGACCCTTACCAACATCAATTTGTCTAAGTCCTAAGCCCCATTACAACCTAATGAGAAAGACCTCCTTGATATTGCTATTGTGACGATCTCTTATCGTGATTGCGTGGATTTATTTTCTTGAGTGGCTTGAACCGGACCTAGATTAGTTGAGTGATGAGCGAAACTTGAGGAGATCCACATTGTTTAGATTTTGACCAAGTTGATATATGTGTGCTTAGTTTCAAAATTTGCATCGTCTACTTGCTTGATGAGATCATATTTGCATGATTTGATTTGCTTGACTAGTTAATCGGTGTTGAGAATTTTGAATTAATTGGTGCTGCTTCACGTCGTTGTTTTTTATGTTTTGTTTGAGTCCGTGTGTTTTGATCGTGTCTTTGTTTTTTTCGTATCTTTGTGTCCTTGTTTTGTCGTGTCTTTATTTTCCTTGAGTCTTTTATTTTTGTCTTGAGTCTTGGGGATTGGCCGAAATAACTAAGTACTTATCTTTTTCTCTCCTTATACTCGTGGGCGAGCATAAATCAAGGGTAAGGATATTTGATGAGTCGTTTTCGTACTTAGTGATTTCAGGCCGAAAAGTGCGTCAATTGGCCAACCGGTGCACTTGCAGTGGCGTATTATGCAGGGTTTCGGTGCTGACGTGGCATGATGAAGAGGATATTAATTGGCGCGTTTTGGTGAAAAAAAGGCGCGGAAAGTCGCAAATTAAGGCACGGTTATTAGGATAGGGAAAGATCAAGAAAATATCTTTTGGTGGTTAAGGAAAGATCTTGTTTCCTTATCCACCCAAATCTTTTTCCTTATCCTAATTTAACCTACCTTGGAGAGGAAGAAAAGGAGGAGTATATTAAGAGATGTTGAGGGACGAAAATCACACGCCTTATACACAGGAAACAGCCATTCGAACACGTCCCAACATCCCGAGCTCATATTCCGGCCATTGCTCCCTTCCGATCCCAACCGCCGACCGCCGCCGCACCATCGCACCGCCGAACTGCCCAAGCCGAAGACCATTTCCGAACCATCTCTGAACCATCTGAACCAGATTTCCGCAGCATAGCTTAGAAGAAAAACAGCGCTTTAAATTTCCGTCTTTCATGTTCTTTAAACTCCGTAGCTTAAATTCTAGTTTTATTTCATTTTGCATTTAATCGTTTTTTCTAGGAACTTAGTAATTTCAAATTCGAACCTCTTGTTATTTCAATTTAAGATTTTAGTTAAATTTCGCAAGTTGTTATTTTCTGCTATTTCGCATCTTAATAAGTTTAAATTTAGAATTCGTGCATGCTAGATTTAGGGTTACTCGTTTTTATGTTTACGTTTCAAAACCGTCCCAGCTTGTACAACCGAATCATCGCATGAGTAGCTAAACTTTTTAGGGTCCTGCGAGAATGTGAATGCACACGTGAACAGTACATGAGGCTTAGGTGCTCATAATTAATCAATAGGGTTTCGGGATAATTCTGAATTAATTAATCTGGCTAGTGATTTAGGCTTGATCATCCTAAGTTGCGCAGTCTGTAGCTAACTTAGTACTTCCATCGTTTCTCGTGGAACAAGGCTAGGTAAGTAGCAAAATTATTTGTAGAGTAATTCGATTAAACCGATAGGAGACTATGAGATGCCCAACATACGAGTAGACTCCTATACTAGGCTCCCTTAGTTCGATAAAGTTGTCTAGCTATTAAATCTATTGATTGCCCAACAACGTAGGTTGTAGCTAGGTTAGGGAAGTAGCCGTTTCGATGCCCAACATGGCGGTTACCGACTAAGTAAGTGGGAGTGAGGATCACGCAGTTTAAGTTACGGTGGTCTATAACTAGTAGATTCTCGAGATTAATTCATTTTATGTGCCAAGGATTGGAATAACGTGTGCATGAATATTCTGTTGGACCTGCCTTTCAGTTGCCCAATTAATACAGTTTATTTCTCGTTTTCTGTTTTTATTCTTGATTTTAATTTTACAAGTTCTTAGTTTAATAGGAATCCTAAATCTTGCGTGGTCGCTAACCAAAACCCCAGATAAGTAGGAAAAATAAAGTGTCTAGTCGTCCGTTCCCTGTGTTCGATACCTGTGAACTATACTAAAGTAATTCTCTGATTTTTGCAGGATTATTTGGTGCAATACAGGCATCACCACTGGGCTACTAATATTTATCAATTAATTGGCTCAGCCAATTAATTCCAGTTAAATAACATTATTAAATAATGTAAAAATACATTAATCTATTAACAATGATTTCTGAGAGACAATAAATAACTAGGCAACTAATTGGGCCAGATCAAGGACCCAATACAAGAAATAAAGTTAGGCCTCAAATTAATTAATTATCCATGCCCAGCCCAGAACAAAATTAATTAATAAACACAGATTCATTCCACTAGAGAATCCGTGCTGACTTACCCCTTTATCCCAAATTGAGCAAGGGCTTGTATTTTAGACTTAATCGATCTCCGTATTTAAGATAGAAATATCCGTTAATTAATTAAGCTCACTGACAGCTTAAATTAATTAACATCTTATATTCTTGAGTAGTACCACTCGACTTTATTAACACACCTGAACTTAATCAACCGGCCGGGTTTAGTGTGCTAATCCTTTCGAGTTCCTCAGAGGATATTATCAACCCATTTTACTAGGATACGACTGCAAGATACAGAAAACCAGCCTGAGCCACAAATAACTACTAGCACCCAAGATACGTAGATCCGATCGCGATGACGTTCACCATAGTAGGTCAAAGTGATAGATAGTCAAATGCACTCAGTTGAAGTCTTACCAAGCTTAAGACCAGCTAAGTCACCGAGATCTTGGTTCTCCACTAAGGTCAGTTAGGAGAACACATCTCACTGTGATCCGTCAATACACCACCTTAAGTGTACCACTAAAGACAAGCCACTTCTTATCTAAACTGCAGCTTAAACCGACAACGTATCCTTAAGTTGTCTCAGCTGTGATAACTGTTTATATCTTGTCAGTTCAACCAATTTGTGTTGTCTTCTGTGATACCCGACACACCACACAAATCTAACTTTTATACAAGATAAAGGATAACATGTGCAAGTGTACATATTTATCAGATAGGAGAATAAAATAGTGGTAAGGAGAAAAAACACATTGTATACAAGCATAAAAAGTGCTTCCAGTATACAAAATCCCAACAATTCTCCCACTTATACTAAAGCAAACTTTTAGTATACAATGTGTCAGTTCTAGGTACATACTAGTATTTAGCTGCATATCCTATCTATCACTCATCTTCTCCCACTTATACAAAAGTTTCTGCAGTTCTAAGTGGGGGGCATCTCTGCCAGTCCTAAGCCACGAACATGCTTCTCGTAAGCCGGAATTGGTAAGCTCTTTGTAAATGGATCAGCTAGGTTGTCTTCAGTTCCGATCTTTTCTATGAGTATATCGCATCGATTTACGAATTCTCGTATAATGTGGTACTTCTTGTCTATATGTTTAGACGCCTTGTGAGATCTAGGTTCCTTAGAATTTGCCACTGCACTCGCATTATCACAATAAATCGTGATTGCCTTAGGCAAATTTTGAACAATATCAAGATCTTGGAGAAAATTCTTGAGCTAAACTGCCTCTTTTGAGGCTTCTGAAGCAGCCACATACTCTGCTTCCATGGTTGAGTCCGCAATGTATTTCTGCTTTGCACTCCTCCATGAAATGGCTCCACCTCCCAAGGTAAACACATAACCCGAGGTCGACTTCTTCTCGTCTCTGTCAGCCTGGAAATTCGAGTCCGTATAACCCAAAGGCACTAGACTGTCTGACTGGTAAACAATTCTATAATCTCTAGTCCGTTTAAGGTACTTGAGGTTATTTTTTACCGCAGTCCAGTGCGCTTGTCCAGGATTAGACTGATATCTTGAGACCATGCCTACAGCATATGAGATATTTGGTCTCGTACAAAGCATTGCATACATGAGACTATCGACAACGGAAGCATATGGTACTAGTCTCATACTTTCTATATCTTCAGGCATTTTAGGGTACTGATTCTTGGATAGAAAAATGCCATGTCTGAAAGGTACCGAACCTCTCTTGGCATTTTGCATGCTGAAACGAGCAATAACAATATCAATGTAGGATGCTGGTGATAAGCTTAACATCCTTTTCTGGCGATCTCGTATAACCATGATCCCAAGTATGTAAGCAGTTTCACCTAAGTCCTTCATTTGAAACTGCTTGGATAATCATGTCTTTACGTCTAATAACACTTCAACATTGTTGCCAATGAGAAGGATGTCATCTACGTAAAGTGCAAGAAACACCAGTGTTTCATTAACACAGATGCGGTACACACACACCTTATTAGGACAAGTTACAAAACCATAGGATTTGACTACCTCGTCAAAACGCTGGTGCCATAACCGGGAAGCTTGCTTAAGTCCATAAATAGACTTCTTAAGCTTCCAAACTAGATGCTCTTCGCCCTCCTTCACATAACCATCTGGTTGTTTCATATAGATGTCTCTACCTTTTTCAAGGTGCCCATTTAAGAATGCGGTCTTGACATCCATTTGCCAGATTTCTAGGTTCATGTGAGCTGGTATGGCAAGGAGAATCCAAATAGACTTGATCATTACTACAGGCGAGAAGGTCTCTTCATAATCGATACCTTCTTTCTGGGTAAAACCTTTTGCCACTAGCCTGGCCTTAAATGCCATGATCTCTCCATTCGTCCATGGCGATTCTCCATGAATATGCATCTACATCTCACACTGCTTCGTTGTAAGTCCAGGGATCCACGGTGTCTTATTCATCTGCTGGGAGATGGTCAGAAGTGTCCCCAGTGAACATATACTAATCAGGTGTAAATATCACCCTCCCACTACGTCGAGAGTGTCAGGAGTTGTGTTAATATATTGTGCAGTTGCTTGTGGAGCTCTATCTTGCACAATTGGCTCTGTGAGTGGATCTCGATCACCTTGTAATTCCTCAAGGATGATCTCGACTCGAGACTTATGATTACTAATATAATCCTCCTCTAAGAACCGAGCGTTGGTGCTAACCACGATCTTCTGTCCTTTAGGATCATGAAAATAACCACCCTTCGTTTCCTTATATCCTATGAACAACATAACCTCTGAACGTGAATCCAACTTGTCGGCCTGTTTATTCAACACATAAGCAGGACACCCCCAAATCTTTATGTGGTGCATACTGGGCTTGTGCCCGCTCCACAACTTGGCTGGAGTCGTGTTAACTGACTTGGATGGCACACGGTTCTGCAAGTATGCTGCAGTCTCTAGGGCATATCCCCAAAAGGAAACTGGCAAAGTTGCATAACTCATCATGGACCGAACCATCTCTAGGAGAGTTTGGTTCCTTCTCTCTGACACACCATTCTGTTGAGGCGTGCCCGGTGCTTTCAGTTGGGATGTAATCCCACATTCTGTCAAGTAGTCCTTGAACTCATTGGATAGGTATTCCCCACCATGATCAGATCGCAGTGTTTTGATTTCTTTACCTAACTTCTTCTCCACTTCTGCCTTGAATTCCTTAAAGGTTTCAAAGCAATCCGACTTGTGGCGAAGAAGGTAAACATATCCATACCTCGAGTAATCGTCAGTAAATGTGACGAAATACTCATACCCTCTACGAGCTTGTGTAGACATAGGTCCACACAAGTCAGAATGTATCAAACTTAATGCTTCTGTGGCTCTATAACCCTTTGCCTTAAAAGGCCTACTCACCATCTTACCTTCCAAGCAGGATTCACAAGTTGGAAATGGTTCAACTTGGAGAGACTCCAATGATCCATATTTCACCAACCTTTGGATCCTATTTAGATTGATGTGACCTAGTCTTAAGTGACATAGATAAGTTTGGTTTACCATAGAAGATTCTTTCCTCTTCTTAGGATTTAATGATGAGGAAGCAACATTAACAGATGAACATGGATTAGACGTAATAGTATATAGAGATCCATTTAAAGTCCCATTGCAGATAAGATCTTTCCCTTTTAAAATCGAAATTTGATCATCAAAAAAAGATCTATAACCATCCACAATAAAAAGTTTTGAAACGGAAATAATGTTTCGCCTAAACTCAGACACCAATAAAATATCTCTTAATACTAAACTTGAGTCTAAAACAGATAAATGTAAATCTCATATGGCAATAGCTGGAACTCGCGATCCATTGCCCATGGAAACCACCACCTCGCCATCAGCCAGAACCCTTTTCTACAGAAACCCCTGCAAGGTGTAACAAACATGATCAGTTGCTCCGGAATGTACTACCCATTCATGGGTAGATGCGGAAACAAGCATAGTTTCAGTTACTAAGGCGATGCGTGTACCTTTCTGTTTTGCCTTGAAGTCGGGACATTCAGTCTTCTAATGTCCAACCTTACCACACTTGAAACACTTCCCCTTAGGTTTTTGAAGCCCTGCAGTGGGTGCTAACTTCGTGCTCCCACTATTCTTCTTGACATTCGTAGCCTTCTTGCCCTTTTTTTGGAATCTACCCTTCGGAGGGTTCCTTGAGCTGCTAGTAGTGTTCAAGATTTGGGTTCCTTTACCTTTAGTCTGACCCATGATTCCTTCTGCAGTAATTAACTCACTTGAAAGTTCATTCAGAGTGTAGTATTTCCTTGACATCACTACATTTAGGCGGAAATTCTCATATGACTTAGGTAGTGAATGTAGAATGACGTCTATCTTGATGCCAAGATCCAAGACACCACCAACCTTTGCAAGCCGATCTAGCAACTCGATCATATGTAAAACATGATCCTGCACGGATGCACCTTCAGCAATTTTGCAGGTAGTAACCTGCCTCAGAAGATGAAATCTCAGAGATCTATCGGTCTCACCGAACTTTTCAACCATGGAATCCCATATCACTCCCGCATGAGGCGTGTTTTCATACTGTGAAGCAAGAGAATCACCCATAGTGGATAGAATGACAAAACGAGTCTTGTCATTATCCTCTATCGACTTTTCAGATTCCCTTATCTGCTCCTCAGTCGCCTCTTCTTCGGGGAGTTCAGGTTCAGGGGTACTAAAAACATACAAGATCTTCTCATTTTGGAACATTAGTGTAAGGTTTCTCCTCCACTCTTTAAAATTGTCAATACCCTTTAAGGGTCGGCTCATAAGACCATTAACAACAGCTTGAATAGACATATTTGAAAAAATAATTAAAATAAAGCATGTAAGGAAAAATTATTTGCACATAATTCGTAATTAACGATTATTGTAACCTTTTGAAAAAATAATGATGTTAAAAACCTTGATCGGCTCTAGGAATTCCACTAGCAAGCCACGCAGGTGGACGTTTACTAGCGTAACCCTAAACCAAGCTATTTACCTAGATCTTTAATTCCAATCCACGCCTAGGTTCTTTAGACGAATGAAATTATTAGTTCGATATTCTGGACCATATCACTATTAAAATGCGGGAAGGGACTTCGAGGGAAGTGAATTGTACCTGCGGTGACATCTAAGCATTGACCATTAATTTGACCAAAATAGAATCAAATTCTCGAAATTGACATACTTACTCGAACCATGCCACATTGAATTTGATCTAATTAGCCATCCTATTTAATTATTATCTTCTAGAGTACTCGTGTTTACTAGGCACGCAAGTCACGCAGGTGGACGTTTACGGCTTCGCTCCCACTACTCAATAATAATCAAATATTATTTTTGGAAAACTCATCTCACAAAACTTGTAGCTCAAAGATGCAAGCAAGCCACGCAAGTGGACATTTACTCACATAATCTTACTACTTTTGTGTAGAGTCCAATTAATGGAGGTCCAATTAAGTGTTTAATATCCAAATTAATGGAATCTAATTAAACATTTAATTTAATGTTGCTTAGTCTTTTTAATCAAAAGGTTTGTTACGAATCATGCATATCCACATAATTCCTAAAGCATGAAATTTCTAAGCGCACATAATAAAACGTGCTCGCGAAAAATAAAACATGCTTTAATAACGACATAAATCCTATTTACATGCTTTTCTAAGCGCAATTAATCACATAATCGTATGCTAAAGCATAATAAAAAATAAATACGCAAATAGGAAATTTAAAGTCGTTATCGGGCTTTAAAATACGTAATCCCTAACTATTACATTGCCCGATCAAAATAGAGCTCTTCGATCTTCAAAATCTTCGAATTTGAAAACTGCATCGAAAACTGTCGTCACCACGTCATCAGGAGGTCTGCCACGTGGCAGACACGTGGCACACACATGGACAGTGAGTCAGCAAGGGCTGACGTGGCGCGCCACGTCAGCTTCGTCTTCTTCACGAAATCACGCCGCCACCACCGGAAATATGCTATTCCGGTCTGTTCCTTCGCCTCGCCGTCGTCTGGCGAGGCTACGCCACCGAGATCGTGGCCTGGAGCCCGCCGCCGCGCCGGAAATCGTTGCTGGAAAAAACCAGCGTGCGGCAGCATTCGTGCGCGCGCCGCCGCGCATCCCATGGCCGTCCTCTGACCTCCTCCGCCATCTACACATCTCCCCGACGTCACCCAGACGTCGGATCGCAGCAAAAACGTCGCGTGGAGGCGCCGCCGTGAAGGTTTCTGCGCGATAAATCGCACCTCCGCCGCCGCTACCTTTGCCGCCCGAATTCTCCCTTTCCGAGCCGCGATTCGATAAATTGAAAGAGGTGAAACGTAATTGGAACACTCACAACCACCGGGTAATAGATTCCCGCCGAGATTAGTTCCTCAATTTCCCGAATTTCAAACGATTTGCCGGAATGAATTCATAACAAGCAGCAAACTTCAGACGTCAATTTCGATCGCATCCGGGATCGGATGATCCCTTACGACCTACCTAGATCGCATCCGCAAATTTCGTAAGACGAGGATTCCATAAGTCCAAGCCGATCGTCGATCAGACATCGAACGCGCCGGGAATCTCCGCCGCAAGATGCGGCGGAACCCTAGAAAACTAGGGTTTTCGCTGCGAAAATCATATTATTCTTCATCTCGTTTTTCGTGCCTCCCGAACCAATTACAGTACAAGAATAGTACCATCACATAACAAATAGGTCCTATAATCTACTCGTGGATTTTCTCATGAGAAAAACTTTACAACGGGGTCAAAACAGTGGCTCGCAGGCCGCCCCAAACACAAAAATAGCCCGATAACGATGAAATAAAACCTAATCATACATCTAACAGAAACAATCAGAGCCTAAACCAGGCTCTGATACCAATTGAAGGATAATTGAGGGTTAGAAACCGATACCTTCCTCCTTCGTATGATGTCGCGGCTTTGATTGTTGCTCCTGTGTTAGATCTTCTGATCTGTGTCCCGGCCTTTTTCTTCCACTGGGTGGTCAGAGAACTGAAGAAAATAAATTATCGTCTCTCTCTCTTACTCGCGTGCATGCATGAGTTTTATGAATGAGTGTAATCTGTTTCTGAACTGAATACTAATATATATAGGCTTCAAAAGTCAATATAATATTAATATATTTGTAGCTCATTAATTTAATTATATTTCTAATGGGCTTCCACATAACCAGCCCATAATATAATTAATTAATTTACTAAACTACTAATATTTATCAATTAATTGGCCCAGCCAATTAATTCAAGATAAATAACATTATTAAATAATGTAAAAATACATTAATCTATTAATAATGATTTCTGAGAGACAATAAATAACTAGGCAACTAATTGGGCCAGATCAGGGATCCAATACAAGAAATAAAGCTAGGTCTCAAATTAATTAATTATCCATGCTCAGCCCAGAGCAAAATTAATTAATAAACACAGATTCATTCCACTAGAGAATCCGTGCTGACTTACCCATTTATCCTAAATTGAGCAAGGGCTTGTATTTTAGACTTAATCGATCTCCGTATTTATGTAACGCCTCAATTTTCATAACTTAACAAGGGACGCTACTACATACTTAACATGGTTATTTCAATTCTTTCAAAATATTTCCATGGAAAAGAATCATTGAAAAACTCAATTTATGTTCATACTCAGCAGAAGTCTTAAATGAAAAATAAAAGCGAGTGCAACAATTAGTTCTCGAAAATAAAATGCACAAAGAAGACGCATAGTTCATGATCAAACTAGTTTAATGCAATATTCATTTCCATAAATCCTTTCACGTTTGACCATCACTACCAACACCTCTACGCATCGGCCGATCAATTTCCTGAAAAAGTTAAAATGATAGGGATGAGTACGACTACTCAGTGGGTACACACGAATATCCAAACTATATAAAATGTCAATAAACAAGGATATGAAACATGCATAATAAATAACTTTGATCCTAGGGCCTCCTCTTGACCCTAAGAATCCATTTCATTTCACACGGTCTCCTCTTGACCGTAACTTTTCATAAGGACCTCCTCTTGACCCCGGTCACAGGCCTCCTCTTGACCTTGACCTATTTTATTTCACACGGTCTCCTTGACCGCAAATTTTCATAAGGGTCTCCTCTTGACCCCGGTCACAGGTCTCCTCTTGACCTTGACCTCTTTCATTCTCATGCCTGTCATAAACACATGAATATAATAAGGATAACGGTAACTTCCCCACCTTAACCTTAACTTGATGAAAATAATGGATATCAATGTTTAAGTCTTGCGCGCCGATCCTATCCATTGAAATTTATCTTAATGATTCATGAAAGTCGTGTATGTATTTCACATATACAACAATACCTCATAGTCATTAGGTTACAAACAATATCATATATATATATATATATATATATATATATATATATATATATACTCATTAGTGTATTTAGGTTTCAACGTCCTATATTAACTTGTGCAGAATATCTATTTTAAAAATATTCCACAGAACATGAATTCATTCCATAAATTTTAATTTTCTACATATAGATTCCTTAATGAGTCTAAATCTCACCAGATTTGATTTCATATCAAAATAATAAGTCATCTAAGATTATAACCAAAACAGTACCTACTGCGTCAACAAAGACGGTTTCTGACCTACTGACCTTTAACTATAAGCTTCGGGAACTAAACATATCTTACAAATTCTAAGATTTAACACACATCTAGGGGACATACGAAGAAATATCATATCAAGATTTTAATCTCTATAGATAAGTAACGACTTCATAAAATTCAGAATAGTTTCCACCAAAAACTGAATACGAAAATACATGCTCCGACTGACTACCCGGACATTTGTATTAAACTGCTTTCATACACATATGTTAAAAATACTAAATAAATATTTTTACAAACCCAAACGTGTTTGGAGTATTTAGAAAAAATAATCAAGTGAAAATAAGTTTTGCGGAGTGAGATATAAATATTTTGCTAAACCCTATCCCGGATGCATGGTTTTTCGGCAGTGTAAAAGTAAATATTTATTAAAAATATAGAGACTTGTCTAAAAATCACCAAAATTTACAGAGATCTAAAAGACATACCTAGGAAGCTTCGTCTAAAATATCACCACTATAGAATACCGGGAAGATGTGTAAATATTTCTTGAAACAGTTCGCAGGTATGCTGGCAGATTTTCGAAAATTTTATGGGATGCTATATTATGAGCGACTAAGGGGTATTTATAGGCCTAGAAATCATTATCTAAATATCCCTAATCCTATAAGATGTCAAATATATTTTATCCATATTTATTTTCGTTCTTAATATAATTTATATATAATTTAGTGTATCACTTACCATATAAGAGATTCAATCCTAGATAAATTAGGATTTGAATAAAACTAGATTTCTTTCCTAAAACATGTATACCACAAATATAAGATCTATTTTATTAATAAAATATAATTTCAAATTATCTCCTAATAACTTAATACAATTATAAATATTATATCCTTTTATGAATCCTAGTAGATTTAGGAAATCCAACATAAATAAATATTATTCTTGCTTAATAATTCTAACATGATTTCTAGATAAATAAATAAATAATATAATCATAATATTATATAAACAAACACATTCAAAGTTCAAAATAAATTTACATAATAAAAATAATTTAATGACAAATAAGATATATGCTTTAATTTTCATTTAAATTTTTTTAGGGCGCGACTTACAAAACTAAAACACTTGATAACATGCATGAATAAATATGCAATGCATTTTATATTAAAAATTTTGGGGCGTTACAATTTAAGATAGAAATATCCGTTAATTAATTAAGCTCACTGACAACTTAAATTAATTAACATCTTATATTCCTGAGTAGTACCACTCGACCTTATTAACACACCTGAACTTAATCAATCGGCCGGGTTTCGTGTGCTAATCATTTCGAGTTCCTCAAGGGATATTATCAACCTATTTTACTAGGATACGACTGCAAGATATAGACAACCAGCCTGAGCCACAAATAACTACTAGCACCCAAGATACGTAGATCCGGTCGCGATGACGTTCACCATAGTAGGTCAAAGTGATAGATAGCCAAATGCACTCAGCTGAAGTCTTACCAAGCTTAAGATCAGCTAAGTCACCGACATCTTGGTTCTTCGCTAAGGTCAGTTGGGAGAACACATCTCACTGTGATCCGTCAATACACCACCTTAAGTGTACCAGTAAAGACAAGCAGCTAAGACAAGCCACTTCTTATCTAAACTGCAGCTTGAACCGACAACTTATCCTTAAGTTGTCTCAGCTGTGATAACTGTTTATATCTTGTCAGTTCAACCAATTTCTGTTGTCTTCTGTGATACCCGACACACCACACAAATCTAACTTTTATACAAGATAAAAGATAACATGTGCAAATATACATATTTATCAGATAGGAGAATAAAATAGTGGTAAAGACAAAAACACATTGTATACAAGCATAAAAAGTGCTTCCAGTATACAAAATCCCAATATTGAAACCCTTAAGGAATTCAAGGCAGAAGTGGAGAAGAAGCTAGGTAAAGAAATCAAAACACTACGATCTGATCGTGGTGGGGAATACCTATCCAATGAGTTGAAGGACTACTTGACAGAATGTGGGATTACATCCCAGCTGACAGCACCGGGCATGCCCCAGCAGAATGGTGTGTTAGAGAGAAGGAACCGAACTCTCTTAGAGATGGTTCGGTCCATAATGAGTTATGCAACTTTGCCAGTTTCCTTTTTGGGATATGCCCTAGAGACTGCAGCATACTTGCTGAACTGTGTGCCTTCCAAGTCGGTACAAAATACCCCTTTTGAGTTGTGGAATGGGCATAAGCTTAGTTTGCACCACTTAAGGATTTGGGGTTATCCTGCTTATGTGTTAAATAGGCAAGTTGACAAATTGGAATCACGTTCAGAAGTGATGTTGTTCATAGGGTATTCGAAGAAAACGAAGGGTGGATACTTTTATGATCCTAAAGAACAGAAGATCGTTATTAACACTAACGCTCGGTTCTTAGAAGAGGATTACATTAGTAACCATAAGTCTCGAGTCGACATCATCCTTGAAGAATTACAAGGTGGTCGAGTTCCACTTGAACAGCCAGTTGTGCAAGATAGTACTCCACGAGTAATTTCCCCAGAAAGAAGGTATCGATTATGAAGAGACCTTCTCGCCCGTAGCAATGATCAAGTGTATTAGGATTCTCCTTGCCATAGCAGCTCACATGAACCTTGAGATCTAGCAAATGGATGTCAAGACCGCATTCCTAAATGGCACCTTGAAAAAGGTAGGGACATCTATATGAAACAACCAGATGGTTATGTGAAGGAGAGCGAAGAGCATCTAGTTTGGAAGCTTAAGAAGTCTATTTATGGACTTAAGCAAGCTTCCCGGTTATGGCACAAGCGTTTTGACGAGGTAGTCAAATCCTATGGTTTTGTATCCTGTCCTAACGAGGTGTGCGTGTATCGTATCTGTGTTAATGGATCAGTGGTGTTTCTTGCACTTTATGTAGATGGCATCCTTCTCATTGGAAACAATGTTGAAGTGTTATCAGACGTAAAGATGTGGTTATCCGAGCAGTTTCAAATGAAGGACTTAGGTGAAGCTGCTTACATCCTTGGGATCAAGGTTATCCGAGATCGCCAGAAAAGGATGTTGAGCTTGCCACAAGCATCCTACATTGATACTGTTATTTCTCGTTTTAGCATGCAAAATGCCAAGAAAGGTTCAGTTGCTTTCAGACATGACATTTTTCTATCAAGTGCCCTAAAACGCCTGAAGAGATAGAAAGTATGAGGCTAGTACCATATGCTTCTGCTGTCGGTAGCCTCATGTATGCAACACTTTGTACGAGACCAGATATCTCATATGCTGTAGGCATTGTCTCAAGATATCAGTCTAACCCTGGACAGGAGCAGTGGACTGTGGTAAAGCATATTCTTAAGTACCTTAAAAGGACTAGAGATTATAGGCTTGTTTACCAGTCAGACAGTCTAGTTCCTATGGGTTATACAGACTCGGATTTCCAGGCTGATAGAGATGAGAAAATGTCTACCTCGGGTTATGTGTTTACCTTGGGAGGTGGAGCCATCTCATGGAGGAGTTCAAAGCATAAATGCATTGCGGACTCAACCATGGAAGCAGAGTATGTGGCTGCTTCAGAAGCCTCTAAAGAGGCAGTTTGACTCAAGAATTTCCTCCTGGATCTTGATATTGTTCCGAATTTGCCTAAAGCAATCCCAATTTACTGTGATAATGCGGGTGAAGTGGCAAATTCAAAGGAACCCAGATCCCACAAGGCGTCTAAACACATAGACAGGAAGTACCATATCATACGAGAATTCGTACATCGAGGAGATGTGGTGATTGACAAAATTGGAACTGAAGACAACCTAGCTGATCCTTTCACGAAGAGCTTACCAGTTCGGGTTTACGAAAGCATGTTCGTGGCCTAGGAGTGGTAGAGATGCCCCCCACTTAGGACTGCATAAACTTTTGTATAAATGGGAGAAGATGCAGTGATAGATAGGATAGATAGCTGAGTACTAGTTTGTACCTAGAACTGACACATTGTATACTAAAAATTTTCTTTAGTATAAGTGGGAGAATTGTTGGGATTTTGTATACTGGAAGCAGTTTTTATGCTTGTATACAATGTGTTTTTGTCCTTACCACTATTTTATTCTCCTATCTGATAAATATATATATTTGCACATGTTATCCTTTATCTTGTATAAAAGTTAGACTTGTGTGGTGTGTCGGGTATCACAGAAGACAACACAAATTGGTTGAACTGACAAGATATAAACAGATATCACAGCTGAGACAACTTCAAGATAAGTTGTCGGTTTAAGCTGCAGTATAGATAAGAAGTGGCTTGTCTTAGCGGCTTGTCTTTACTGGTACACTGAAGGTGGTGTATTGATGGATCATAGTGAGATGTGTTCTCCTAACTGACCTTAGTGGAGAACCAAGATCTCGGTGACTTAGCTGGTCTTAAGCTTGATAAGACTTCAACTGACTGCATTTGGCTATCTATCACTTTGACCTACTATGGTGAACGTCATCGCGACCGGATCTACGTATCTTGGGTGCTAGTAGTCATTTGTGGCTTAGGCTGGTTGTCTGTATCTTGCAACCGTATCCTAGTAAAATGGGTTGATAATATCCCCTAAGGAACTCGAAAGGATTAGCACACTAAACCCGGCCGGTTGATTAAGTTCAGGTGTGTTAATAAGGTCGAGTGGTACTACTCAAGAATATAAGATGTTATTTAATTTATGCTGTCAGTGAGGTTAATTAATTAACAGATATTTCTATCTTAAATACGGAGATTGATTAAGTCTAAAATACATGCCCTTGCTTAATTTGGGATAAAGGGGTAAGTCAGCACGGATTCTCTAGTGGAATGAATCTGTGTTTATTAATTAATTTTGCTCTGGGCTGAGCATGGATAATTAATTAATTTGAGGCTCCACTTTATTTCTTGTATTGGATCCCTGATCTGGCCCAATTAGCTGCCTAGTTATTTATTATCTCTCAAAAATCATTATTAATGGATTAATGTATTTTTTTACATTATTTAATAATGTTATTTATCTGAAATTAATTGGCTTGGTCAATTAATTGATAAATATTATTAGCCCAGTGGATTAATTAATTACATTATGGGCTAATTATGTGGAAGCCCATTAGAAATATAATTAAATTAATGGGATACAAATATATTAATATTATATTGGCTTTTGAAGCCTATATATATTAGTATTATGTTCAGAAACAGATTACACACATTCACAATTTGATACACGCCGTGCGTGAGTATTGAGAAATCTTATTTTCTCCAATTCTCTGACCACATAGAGGGAAAAAAAGGCCGGGACACAGATCAGAAGATCTGACATAGAAGGAAAAATCAAAGCCGCGACAACATACGAAGGAGGAAGGTTTCGTTTCTGACCCTCAATTTTCCTTCAATTATATTATAGTTATTCCGTTTAGGTATAAAACAGAGTAGTTTGGTTTATTTTAGTAGTGTTAAGATAACTGTAAAAATACGAATTCATCTTATGTATCAACAAGTTCTTTACTAGAGAATAGTATGATTGTATTGTGTTTTTCCTATTCATATCGGCTCTATTGGTGTTTATTTCAAAAAGCTGTGTTATTCATATTGCATTTGTAATACTAGTTTGTGGTTCATGAAAAATCACAACATGTAATGTTGGTCCGGGGACGAGTTTCAGGTGTAGGAGAGGGGGGGGGAATACACCTGAGTACAAGTTTTTCCTTAAACGCGAAGGTCAGCTGAGCTGATAAGTGCGACTGATGAACAATGCCAAATAAGAACCTTCTGATCGCGAGTCAGAGTGTCTCAACTACTGAGTCCATTCTACTGACTTCTCTCAGTATTGAGAGTTCAGTCGAAGAGTTTTAGTGCGGATAAGTGTGGGGCCCGTAGGACTTCATCTCTTTTGAAAACGTGTTTTCGCAAACCAAACTTGTTTTAGCTGTGCACTTTTAAATACGTTTTTATACAAAGTATGAGTTTGTAAATCGATTTCAGAACAAAGCAATAAAACAGTAAATAACACAAGCAGTTTTTAACGTGGTTCGGATACGCAAGTTCCTACGTCCACGGTCCTACAGAACAGGAGTTCTTGATGATTAATCTGAGCAAGCCTCAACAAGGAATCTGTACGCTGGACAGACACTTCTAAGTTATAGTCCTTAGCGACTTTACAAATCAAACCGAATTTTGAAGGGGAGGGGATTTTCTCCAACAATGAAGGAGTTCTTACAATAAGATCAATTCACAGAAAGTGAACTCCTTCGAAGGTTCTAAGCAATAGATATAACAGTGGAGCTTAGATAGAGAAGAGGAAACTAAAGAATATCTAGAGAAAAGAACTACGGATTTTCAACTAAGCAAGTTCTTCGCTGGATCGGCTTGAATGCGCTAGAGAGTTTGTATGCAATGAGCTTGTATTCCCTTTGATGTCCCGTGCGTTGAGCGTGGAGACTCTTCTCTATTTATAATCATGACCCAGGCATGTATCCGTTGGAGATGATGATGCCACATGTCACAAACTTCCAAGGAAAACGGCCATAAATTTTCGAACTAGCGCCGAAGAGTGGTTGGCTTCTGAACATGAGAGCAACTTTAATATCAGAGCAGGTAAGGCTTTGGTTGCTTCTCATTGGCCGAGGTTTGTAGTAGGTGAGACTTGTCAGACATCAGTCTTCATCTGAGTTGACTCTCACTGATCCTCGTATGAATAGACTCTGCTGACTTCGAATGATAATGTCGGGCAGTTATTTCCTTGTCGGATTTGCAACTGAGTTTCATGCGTTCAGTAGATCTGGACCGATCATACTGACTTCTTCATCTGAGTCTGCTGATAAAGATCTTCTACTGAGAACAATCAGCTGGTGACTCGAAGGTACTGAGCTCTTCTCACATTCAGCAGATAAGAATCGTACTGAGTCTTCAACGGAGGTCTGCTGATGAGGATCTTCTACTGAGAACAATCAGTTGGAGGACCTGAAGACACGAGCTCTACAAACTGATGACATGGGGTTCTAGAATTTAACTTCTCTACTGAAGTTCAGACCAACAACACCCCTTACAGGACTTAGACAAAATAACCAAAGAATGTAAGAACATGTTTAGCCTATTACATCATCAAGTTTGAAACACACAACGGGTACATGACAGGTTTTGGGATCTTCAATAATAAAGCGATGAAAATCACTACGATTTCCCCCATTACCGAAATATAACAATAAGTCCTAAGTGACAAACATGGATTTTATAGGTCTTATAGAGCTTACATCTTGTTTATTTACCAAGAAAAATCATGATTGTACATGTTGTGTTTGCATAGTTCATCATTTTCGAAGAACATGCTACTTGGGTTGGTTTATATTGATTTTTCAGGAGGATGAAGACCTATTTTGAAGAAAAGGGAAGTTGGGCCTTAAAGTTCAGCTCGTTGGGGTCACGTAGCCGAAAACGGATCGAGATTTGGGTAAGAAACGAGTGAGAACGAGTCAAAAGAAGTTTAGAGTTGTAAACTGTGATGACCCCGACGCGACCGCGTCTGGGGCGTTACAGAGAAGAAGGAAAAGGACTTGATGCTACCCCGACGCGACCGCGTAGTGGTCGTTTTCGGCGCTGTTTTTCGCGGATTATCCATTTTTGACCCGGTTTCGACCCGGGTCACCATATAAAGCCAAAACTTGAAGCCCTAGCCACCATAACTCACCTACCACGCGAAATTTCACCCTTTTCACTCTCCAAATCCATCCCTTCTCTCCCAAACACCTAAAATCTTCCATTCTCCCCAAACACCTAAAATCTTCCATTCTCCACCATTGAAGTTGATAATTGTGTGAAGATTGAAGAAGGAGTCAAGCAATCAAGATTGAAGATAAGACTTTAGGATTTGTTTGCATTTTCTTTTACCCTTGCTTTCTCATGTCTTTGACTTGCTATGATTTGAGTATTTTGCTAATCAAGAACATGAGTAGCTAAATTCCCTATTCTAGGGGTTAGACTTGATGAGTTTGTTTGAGAATTGATGTTTACTAGATTTGCTTATGGTTAATCTACTCTATTTCTCTATGCTCTTGCTTTTAATGATTATTTGAAAGATTGATCACCATTTAAATTTATCCATGGAACTAATTCGATAAACGAGAGTTGAGAATTAATTCTAGATTAAGAGCATAGAACACCTCTTTCCAATAGACCGAGAGGTTTCGAGATACGGGTGAGGGCAATAGACTCGAGGGCTTTTGGGAGTTCTAGGTTTCGATGAATTGGAGACGATAGTCTTAATCTAGAATCCACGGTCTAAGTTCACCGAGAGATAGTTATGCTATATCCGATGTCGCTCATAAATAGATGTAATTAACCATAGCAAACTCAAGTAAGCTAGATCCTTTTACATATCATTAGTGTCTACCCCTAGAATATCTTCTCTTGGATTTTCATCAATTTAGCTTCTTTAATGCCCTTAGATTAGATTTATTTCAATTATTGCCTAGGATTAATCAACCCGCTAAGTTTTCATCGTCTAGATCGAGTTTAAGCATCCGAATAGGAGTAGTTACACGATTAACCACATAGTCCTTTGGGAGACGACCTTGCTCACCACCTATATTCCAACACCCCATACACTTGTGGGTAGAGGTCTAAGTAGGACACGATCAAGTTTTCGGCGCCGTTGCCGGGGACTATTGAGTTTATTTGTGTGATATTTTGAAACGGTGCTTGATTCTAGTTTAGACATTTATTTTCTTGCCTTTTTTTAATTATTATTTGTGTTTGAAGTTAGATCTTTGGTTGTTGATAGGTACATGAACACAAGGTCTAAAGGTTTGTCATACGACCCTTTGAACCCGAAAATCGAGGCCTTTTGTCGACGCAACCGAGGTGAGGCAAGAAGGTACCAAGAATTACCTCCACAAATGGAGGGACAAGGTGGAGATGTCATTCAACAACTCCAAGAGAAATTGACATTGGTTCAAGAACAACTTAGGAACCAAGAGGCGGAAAGGAATCAGGAACAACCCCCTCCACTCTCAAATGTGTTTCAACCTACCATTTAATAAGGGGGCCCGCATGGTCCGGGTATCGATGCAAACAACTTTGAGATCAATCCGGGACTCATATCCATGATCTCGAAAAATCAATACTGAGGTCGTCCGATGGAGGATCCTAATGCTCACTTAGCTACATTCTCGGAGATTTGTAGCACGGTGAAGAAGAACGGAGTACCGGATGGAACTCTTAAAATCAAACTTTTTCCTTTCTCCTTCCATGACAAAGCTAAGACGTGGCATCAATCATTGGAACCAATTGCCACTTGGGAAGAAATAATGCAAAGATTCCTTCTCAAATTCTTTCCTCCGGGGATGACCATGAAGTTGAAGGCGGAAATCACCCAATTTCAACAATTGGATGGAGAGACTTTTTATGAGGCATGGGACCGATTCAAGGAGATGCTTCGAAAGTGTCCCAATCATGGCTTTGATCAAGATACTAAGGTATGCTTGTTTTATAATGGGTGCAAGGGGGATATGAAAAGACTTGTGGATGCGGCCACGGGAGGAGCATTCATGAGCAAGAATAGCCAAGAAGCCTTGGAGATCATTGAGAATATGGCTACAAATTCTTATTAATGGCCCGGAGAGAGGACAATCTTGAAGCCGGTGTCTTCAACTTCTACTTCGAGCTCGGATCCGAAAGCTTTGTTAGCCGCCCAATTGACTGTTATGAATAGCAAGATTAATGCTCTTGTCCAATCCAAGAGTGAAGTTTCCCAGCTTCTTGTTGAGGATGTGAACTACATCAACAATAACAACCGAAATTATGGTAATCTTCGTCCTCAACAAGGGGGTTACCAAAATAATTACTAAGGAGGATATCAAGGCCCAAGGGTGCATCCAAATCTTTCGTCTGGGAACCCAAACAACTCTATTCAACCACCTCCCGGATTTTCGGTCACCAATGGAGTTATTGACCAAGAGAAGAAGCCTAACCTTGAGGATGTGTTGCTTAAATTCATGACAATTTCTCAAACAAGGATGGAGAAAACCGACTCAATTGTAGAGGCTCATACTACTCAGTTGAAGATGATAGAGAATCAATTGAGGAAAATCTCCAATACCTTGAATGCTCTACATCAAAAAGGGCAATTCCCAAGCAATACGGTGACGAATCCAAAGGAGGATTGCAAGGCGATAAACCTCCGAAGTGGAACTTCATATGAAGGTCCAAAAATCCGGTTGAGGAAGATAGTCACAAGAAGGATGATGGATCATCTAAGATGGGGGAGAGCCAAATTCGAAATAGTGAAACTACCAAGGCTACAAATAAAGACAAGGAGAAGAAAGCCATGGAAGATTCATCTCCATATCACCCACCACCTCCTTATGTGTCTCCTATTCCATTTCCACAATGGTTGAAGAAAAAGAATGTGGAGGAGCAATTTTCCAAATTGTTGGAGATTTTTAAGAAGATACACATCAATATCCCTCTTGTAGAAGTTGCAACAAATGCCCAACTATGCAAAGTTATTAAAGGAAGTGGTGGCCAAGAAGAGGAAATTGGCGGAATTTGAGATGGTTAATCTCACCGAGGAGTGTAGTGTCGTTCTCCAAAGGAAACTACCTCCCAAGTTGAAGGATCACGGAAGCTTCACTATTCCATGTGATATTGGAAGAGACAAGTTTGTGAAAGCCTTATGTGATCTTGGAGCTAGCATCAACTTGATGCCTTTTTCTATTTTCACCAAGCTCGAGATTTGAGAGATTAAGCCAACCATAATCGCCCTCCAAATGGCGGATAGATCTATATCTTATCCAAAAGGGATTGTGGAAGATGTGTTGGTTAAGGTGCATAATTTCATCTTCCCGGTGGATTTTGTTGTATTAGATATGGCGGAAGACAAGGATATACCTCTTATCCTTGGGAGGCCATTTCTTGCTACAGGAAGAGCTCTAATTGATGTGGTGGAAGACGAGCTTACTCTCCGGGTGAATAATGAAAGCCACTAATTCTCCATTTTTAGAGCCCTTAAATTTCATGATGAAGATGAAGGAATGAAGGAAATTGAAGATTGCAAGGTGTTGAAGATGGTGGAGTCTTGCATAGATGCGAAGGAGTTTCAATCTCCAAGGGACCCATTAGAGGAGTGCATACTTAACTCCTCTCCATCTCATTCTCTTGTTGGAAATACTATCAAGGGTGAACAAGTTGATTACTCAACTTCTATGAGTTATGTGCAAGAAATTCCCAAACATAAATCTTGTTTCATGAAGCTCAAGGATGAGAAGCAAGAGGAAGAAGAGGATGACAAGAATACTCTCACCCTCGAGTTGAAACCGCTTCCCGAGCATCTCAGATATGCTTTCCTTGGTGAAGATAAGACATATCCGGTAATTGTATCATCCTATCTCTCTCCCATTGAACTTGAAAAATTGCTTAGAGTCTTGAGGGAATACAAGTCGGCTATAGGGTGGTCAATTTCAGATTTAAAGGGAATTAACCCCTCAATTTGCATGCATAAGATTTTGATGGAAGATGAGTATAAACCTAAAAGGCAAAATCAAAGAAGATTAAATCCGATAATGCAAGAGGTGGTTAGGAAGGAAGTCTTGAAGTTGTTAGATACCAAGATTATTTTTGCCATTTCGGATAGTGAGTGGGTTAGCCCAACTCAAGTGGTTGCTAAGAAAGGGGGGATGACGGTTGTGAAGGATGAGAAGAATGGTCTTATTGCTACTAGGGTGGTAAATGGGTGGAGGATGTGTATTGATTATAGAATGTTGAATGCCGCCACTAGGAAGGATCATTTTCCCCTCCCTTTTATTGATCAAATGCTCGATAGACTAGCCGGCTTTGAGTTTTATTGCTTCCTTGATGGATATTCGGGTTATAACCAAATCATGATATTTCCCGAGGACCAAGAAAAAAATGGCTTTTACTTGTCTTTATGGTATCTTTGCTTATAGACGCATGTCATTTGGTTTATGTAATGCCCCGGCTACTTTTCAAAGATGCATGATGACTATTTTTCATGGATTAATTGAGAATGTGATGGAGGTTTTCATAGATGATTTCTCGATTTTTGGTAATTCTTTTGATCATTGCTTGCATAATCTTAGCCTTGTTTTGAAGAGATGTGAAGACACCAACCTTGTCTTAAATTGGGAGAACTGTCACTTTATGGTAAAGGAAGGGATTGTGCTTGGGCACAAGGTGTCTTCTAGCGGATTGGAAGTGGATCGGGCAAAGGTTGTCGCCATTGAAAAATTACCACCACCATCTAATGAGAAAGCCGTGAGAAGTTTCTTAGGGCATGTCGGGTTCTATAGACGATTTATCAAGGATTTCTCAAAAGTTTCAAAGCCTTTGAGCCGCTTGCTTGAGAAACATGTCAAGTTCGAGTTTGGGGAGGATTGTTTGAAGGCCTTTGAGAACTCAAGCCTTTATAAGGAGAGGATCAAGAGATTTCATAATCGGTTGATCAAGAAGAGGGAGTTTGCCCCCGGAGATGAGGTCTTGCTCTTTAATTCTCGTCTTTCACTCTTTCCCGGAAAGTTAAAGTCGAAGTGGTCGGGACCTTTCGTTATTGGTCAAGTGATGAAGAATGGATCGATGGAATTGATTGGCCATGATGGAGCCCCATTTCGTGTTAATGGTCAAAGAGTGAAAGCTTACTTTAGGCCGGAGCAAAGGAAGGAGATGATGGTGATCTCCTTGGACTATCCCCCTCCTCAAAATTAATCCGGTGAGTTTGCGACAATCTAGCACACTTCCTTTATTCAAACTTACTTTCCCTTCATGTTCAATAAGTTTGGGGGGAGGGAGTCGTGTCTTGATTGTCTCTCTTTTAATGCTTTTTGTCTTTAGTTTGTGTGTTTTCTTTTCTTGTTTTGTTTCTTTTAGTTTGCTTGTCTCCTAGTGTCTTGCTTCTTCATGTTTGGTGCTTGCTTACATGGTTTGGTTGATTTGTTGATGAGGCTAATGATGATATGCTATGGTTTGTGTTGAGAAAATGTTGTTTATGAGTCTTATATAAAGTCTTGAGCATGCTTTAGCCATTTTTAGAGATTTGACCTTTTGGAGTTTGAAATCAAAGAGCCTTTGTGAGACTTGAGCTATGACTATCACATTTTATGGTCGATCTCCTTTCTTGTGTGATTTTGTTCGGGCTTGCATGTTGATCTCTAAAACTTGCCATGGTATCTTCCTTGAGGTTGCGTTTGTAACTCGACTAAGAGAAGATCTTAGGTCATGCTTCATAACTACACTTACCCAAAGAAGTGACCCAAGCATGAATATCCTAGTTCACCCCTTTTGAGCCTTAACCATTTTCTTTGATCTAGCCTAATGGGAAGGGATGTGAGCTTAAGAGACTTGGAGGTGTAGGTTTTGGAAAAATGATGAATGAGTGAGAATGAAAAATATTATCACGAGATACAAATGTTGAAAACGTTCAATTGTTGAAATTATGTGCACCCACAAGAGAATGAAAAAAAAAGTGGTGCTAAAAGAAAAGAGATGTAACTTGGGTTAGAGAAGAGCTCAATGTCAAAGATGAGCTAGTTGGAATTGTGAGAATGAAGATAAAAGATCATTGAAGTGATGAGTATATGATATGAAAATGTTACATGCAAATTGGGTTATATGAGTCACTTTAGCCAAATATTCCTCACCCTTCCAAAGAGCCAACATTACAACCCTTATTAAAGACCTTTGTGATCTTAGTGAGAACTTACATTGTGCGATGGAGAGGTTAGACGATTGGCAAACTTATGGTAGATTGCATGTTTGACTTGAATTGAGTGTAAACACGTCCCACATAATACACTTGAGAGTGAGTGATTGATTTACCCTTTTTGTGAGGATTTTGAATTCAATTTGGCCAAGCTTTGATAATTGTTGGTGTATGCAAGAGATGGATTGTGGGATTTATCTACAACTTATTTTTATTGAGAAAATTTGAAGCCTCTATAGTCAACGTGTCGCTTTTCCATGTTTGTTGTCTTCGTCTTCTTCTTCTTTTTGTTGTTCGAGACGATCAACGGTTTAAGTTTGGGGGGTTGACAAACATGGATTTTATAGGTCTTAGAGAGCTTACATGTTGTTTATTTACCAAGAAAAATCATGATTGTACATGTTGTGTTTGCATAGTTCATCATTTTCGAAGAACATGCTACTTGGGTTGGTTTCTATTGATTTTTCAAGAGGATGAAGACCTATTTTGAAGAAAAGGGAAGTTGGGACTTAAAGTTCAGCTCGTTGGGGTTACGTGGCAGAAAATGGATCGAGATTTGGATAAGAAACGAGTGAGAACGAGTCAAAAGAAGTTTAGAGTTGTAAACTGTGATGACCCCGACGCGACCGCGTCTGGGGCGTTACAGAGAAGAAGGAAAAGGACTTGATGCTACCCCGACGCGACCGCATCGGGGTCGTTTTCGGCGCTGTTTTTCGCAGATTATCCAGTTTTAACTCGGTTTCGACTCGGGTCACTATATGAAGCCAAAACTTGAAGCCCTAGCCACCATAACTCACCTACCACACGAAATTTTACCATTTTCACTCTCCAAATCCATCCCTTCTCTCCCAAACACCTAAAATCTTCCATTCTTCCCAAACACCTTAAATCTTCCATTCTCCACCATTGAAGTTGATAATTGTGTAAAGATTGAAGAAGAAGGAGTCAAGCAATCAAGATTGAAGACAATGCTTTAGGATTTGTTTGCATTTTCTTTTACCCTTGGTTTCTCATGTCTTTGACTTGCTATGATTTGAGTATTTTGCTACAAGAACATGAGTAGCTAAATTCCCTATTCTAGGGGTTAGACTTGATGAGTTTGTTTGAGAATTGATGTTTACTAGATTTGCTTATGGTTAATCTACTCTATTTCTCTATGCTCTTGCTTTTAATAATTGTTTGAATGATTGATCACCATTTAAATTTATCCATGGAACTAATTCGATAAACGAGAGTTGAGAATTAATTCTAGATTAGGAGCATAGAGCACCTCTTTCCAATAGACCGAGAGGTTGCGGGATACGGGTGTGGGCAATAGACTCGAGGGCTTTTGGGAGTTCTAGGTTTCGATGAATTGGAGACGATAGTCTTAATCAAGAATCCACGATCTAAGTTCACCGAAAGGTAGTTAGGCTATATCCGATGTCGCTCATAAATAGATGTAATTAACCGTAGCAAACTCAAGTAAGCTAGATCCTTTTACATATCATTAGTGTCTACCCCTAGAATATCTTCTCTTGGATTTTCAACAATTTAGCTTCTTTAATGCCCTTAGATTAGATTTATTTCAATTATTGCCTAGGATTAATCATCCCGCTAAGTTTTCATCGTCTAGATAGAGTTTAAGCATCCGAATAGGAGTAGTTACACGATTAACCACATAGTCCTTTGGGAGACGACCTTGCTCACCACCTATATTCCAACACCCCATACACTTGTGGGTAGAGGTCTAAGTAGGACACGATCACTAAGTACATGAACTGTTGACGTCAGTTCAAAGTACCCTCTAGCAATTATCTAAATGACCACTGGCTCATAACCCAATATGTAACTTCGAAACTATCCGATCAGAAATATTCTAGTGTATTGAGACTAAATATTTCTCTTTTTTAGGTTAGACTAGGTTCTGAGTTTTTTCTTTCTTCGCATAATACGTCGCATATTAATGTAACGGTTTAGGACGAAGTGTGAACATGTATTTATGTAGTGCTAAGTTGTTTAAAAGCTTAATTTGTCTGTGTAATTAATTCTAAACTACTGCAGGGTAACTGGAGGTGGGTTAGGTACGAATGCATGAATGTCTATCCAACTTTGAACACACATTGGAAGGATTTCATTATAGGGGATATTAGAGCGACGTTGCTTGCCGTAGGTGGGCAGGAACTGGTGGATGAGTTTTGTAGGACAAGTCTGTTTGGACACATCATGTCATGGAAGGGTGGATGGATTGCTAGTAAGGATCTCCATTAATTGATGTGTTGCGAGGTGATTGTGGACAATGCGGCGGACGACTTCATGTGGTTCCAAATCAGCGGTGGACTTATTTCATTTGGTCTCTCCGAGTTTGCACTAGTATCCGCTTGTGCATGGGCTCTTCATCCTTCGAACCCACTGCTGACCATGATGCATCGTGCATTGCGGTGCGGTCTCTCTTCTGTGATGAGAAAAAGGCCTAGTGTGGAGGAGTTGTATGTCGTGTTCAAGAACCAGATGGCCGAAGATGCATCGGCATTAGATTACATCAAGGTGGCTAATATTCTAATGCTTTACTTTATGATTATGGGTGTCCCAAAGCTAAGGTTGGTCGACGAGTTCGTTTGGGTACTGGTGGATGATCTTGAGAGATGGAGTACATTTCCATGGGGTGCATATGCATACCAAGTATTAATGCACTATAAGCAGCACATACCGTTGGGAAGAACGGCGTGCGGAAACAGCTACCATTTTGCCGGGCCCATATGGGCTATACAGGTAACTATAAATGAATTTCATCATATTAGCCAAGTATACACTAATTACTGACACATTTTTGTTGCAGGTTTGGGCATTTGAAGCATCCCTTCACTTGGGGCCCTTGTCGGAAGCATAGTCAATGCAAATGCTATCCCCCGTATGTTAAGGTGGTACTTCCCGCTATGGGAAAGTCAATTCCGTGGCTTCTTTGACGAGAATGTTGAATGTTTCCCACTCCTAGTTAGTGAACTTGAACAGGAATCACGTTGGTATCTGAGCACCCAAATCGGACAAGCACTTGGGGTGCAATACCGTTGGCATCAGACGGTATTGTTTGGTTTTGAGGCTGCGAAGGACATGGGTATCCCAAGGCCACGTGGTAGAGCAAGGGAAGCCTCCCCTCTGTTGTCACCAATGACGAGTACGCGATGATCCACCCGTACAAATGGAAAAATGCATGTGGAAGATAACGACTCAGATTCTTCTCCTGAGAGGTAGCCCAGAGGTCGACGGACTGCCTCCAATTATCCTCCAAATTTCAATGAAGCCGAGTTTAGGAAGAAATGTGCAAAAGACATGGAGAAAAGTGTCCTCCCAAAACTGAAGAGTTATCTGAACGGAGTTGTGAAGAGCATGGGGTTCAAGACATGGTCTACCTGACACCGAGCCGCTCCCGAAGGTTCGAGACGCTCCACGTCGTACCGAGCGGAGGCCGAGGGTTCAAAACATTCCACGTCGCAGCCAACCAAGGTCGAGCCTTCCCGTCGCTCCTCTTCGCACCATCGAGAGCCCAAGGGTTCGAGACACTCGACGTTGCACCGTGCTGACCCCGAGCCTTCCCGCCACTCCTCCTCGCACCGAGCAGCGCCATCGGGTTCCCGCCACTCCTCATCGCACCGAGCGGAGCCCCAGCTCGAGCCTTCCCGCCACTCCTCCTCGCACCGAGCATCGCCATCGGGTTCCTGCCACTCCTCATCGCACCAAGCGGAGCCCCAGTCCGAGCCTTCCCGCCACTCCTCCTCGCACCGAGTGGAGCCCCAGCCCGAGCCTTCCCACCACTCATCCTCGCAATGAGCCGGGCCAGAGCCCGAGGGTTCCAAACACTCAACTGCACACTGGGATGAATCAACTGCTCAATGGGACGATGATGTGGTAAGTTTGAACTTAGTCCTCTGTCTTAATAACCTATTACTCCACATGAGATTCTCTAAAACTATATAAATTACCGAGTAATAACATTTTTTTATAAATCAATTGCAGGATCAGAATAGTCCACCAAGGATATTCGATGGGAGCCGTATTCCTGTAATGGAGCCAAACTTAAGCCTTATCCTAAGAGTCTCACCCCAGCGAGTTCAACGTCCAGAGGGATTTGTACATCCGCTAGCCACCCAATTTGACATGGCACCTGACAAGGGTAAGGCACCTGCCAAACGGGGACGGCGACGACCGAAGAAACAAACTGTGGTGGTTCTCATGGGTGACTTGGATGAGTATATTGAAAAAACTATCCAAGCATATAATGAGTGGCGTGAGGGGGATGTGATGGCGTACGTTAGGGTTCCTAAGTCTCTCTCCATAGTGCACCAGAGTTTCTTCACCTAGGTCGAAGATGTCAGGGTTATGATGGACTCGAAGGTACATCCATGAATTTATGTTTGTATAATGTACAAACATAATTGATTTTTAACATTGTTTAACTATGATTTTGTGTAGATGATTGACCTTTGGTTAGCTTCAATGAGACGGCTTTTAAGGAAGGGAGAAGGCTTGTTCCCGTACATTAACGCGGTATCAATAATTTTGGTTGATATTGATTTCTTTGTAAGTATATTGTTTTATTAGATAATATAAGCTGTGAATCTAACTTAGCTCTCCAATATAATTTCTTAACACTACACATGATTTAGGCCGCACTCATACAAGAGTGGTTAAATAACTGCTGCAACCTAGATACTGGAAGCTTTGATCCATATGCGGATTTTACTTGGTGGACTCCCCCCGAGGGGCTGATTGACACAGCCACAAGATGGTGATGGGCTAGCAATGTAAGTTTCGAGAAACTTCAAAACCCTTTGAAACTACGTTGTCTTACAATTTGCATTGTATTGTATAGGTCATAGAAGTGTGCCTTATTCCTGCGGACCACTAGGTAACAGTCCGTATCTACCTTGACGACTGGAATGTTGAGTTATATGACTCAATGTGGCATAGAGGTAACGAGGATTACGACCCTACAAGAAATGGAACTCTTATACCATTGAACAAAGTCTTGTACAAGTTTCTGGAGCATGCAGGCGTGTGGGAGCACAAATATGGACAGAGTCAATGTCCTTTTAGCCGCGACTGTCCTGTTATTCTAGGCCCCGGCCCCCACTTCACTCAGTTTGATCACATCAATTGCGGCGTTTATGCATCCACGTACGTGGAGAAGCTGCTATTCGGGTATCCGACACCGACGATGATGCCTGTCCACATTAATCGAGTACCGAAAAAGGATGGCGGCTATGATATGGGAGAGTTGTATCCCTTAGAATTTCTGTTTGATCTCATTCGTACTGACATTTAGGTTTGTTCGAACGTATTTCTATTTTAGTTTTCTATGCAGACTTTATTTAGGATCTGACCTCTGTTTGGGAATATCTTAGTAATTTACTACTTGCATTTCGGTGACTTTTTTATTTATTAAAATTCTGAACCGGAGAAAATTAAGCTTCGTACTTCATTAATAAAACTTCATACTTCGTTAATCAAACTTCATACTTCATATAATACATAGAAAATAAAGTAGAAATACGACACGACAAATTTAATCTTGTGTCTCCCTCTCTGAACATGTCCTCCTTGTGTGTCCTGTTTCGTGACAAACACCACACTTTCTGCTACGATCTTGTCTTGAGCTTGTGGAGGCCTCTGCCCCCGATCGGTAACATCTCTGCTTTGGGCAACCGGCTTGACGCTTCGGTTGGGGTGGTAACAGTGGATCTGCATCTCGAATGTGGTCAGGAATGGTCCAAAGCTCCAATGCAGGTAACAAATCAAAGTGGTGTTCGTATATCTCCTTGTGGTTGCTTGTAGTGTACATATTGTGAACATAGTTGTAAAATTGGTCCCCGCTCTCCCTATCAGCGAAAACAACACTGTGTTAGATATATAATAAAAGATTAATAAGTGTAAAAGAATTCATAAAGAATAGCAGCGACAGCGTGGGAGCATGGCATTAGATCCATATCAAATTCGTGACACGTGCACGTTTGGTTCTCCAAGTCCACCTTATAGTTGTGATTTTTCCTGTCGTTCACTTTGTATCTTCCTCTGGCGGTCAAGGTCACAGTATATGAGCGTGCAAGGTCAATCTGCGCGCTTAACTTCCTCTTCGCAACGTCCACCAACGGATGGCTATTCTCACTCAGCAGTTGTCGCCTTTCATCCCACCATGACTCCATGATCGCTCGTATAGTGTCTATCATCGAGCAAATCGGCAATCGACGGGCCTACAAAAGTCTTTCGTTGAAAGACTCGACACAATTTGATGATAGAAAATTGTAGCGACGCCGCGGGCTTTGCGACCGTACCCAACGTTCGGGACCAACCTCTATCAGCTTGTTGTATGCTCCTTCACTCGCCACAAGAATTGATGTCATGTACTTCCTAAAGTCCGACTCAAGGTATGCAGTGGCTGCCTGACGGAACATGTAGGGTACTCCATTCTTTTAAGAAGTGAGCTTGTTCTGAAGATGGACGTTGTAAAGGCAGTGAGGAACTCCAGAAAACACAGCTTCGATAGCATTTTTAATATTGACGTGCTGGTGAGACACGATTAGTAGGTCGCCGCTCGAACCGTACACTCGCTTAAGATTCTGCAGAAACCACGCCCAAGAGTCATTGTTCTCAATTGGACCAATGCCAATGGCGAGTGGTATAAGTTGTTCGTTGCGGTCTTTAGTAACTGCAGCAAAGAGAATGCCGGTATTCTTTCGTTGCAATCATCTTTCTCAAATGCCACATAAATGTGGGGATGCACTGGCCCCATGCAACAAACGCGTACTCGAACCTCCCGTCCCCATCGGCACGAAGATTAGGTATCGTTTTGGGGTTTGCCTGCTTCAATATGTGCAAGTATCGAGGGAGCATCTTGTACGCTTCTTCGTGACTCCCTTTAATCAACTGAATCGCATTGTTTCTAGCACGTAGGACCTTATATATGTGTCTTTAGATTTCATGAGATAATATAGTGAAATCGAGAAGGAAACAATACGTTTGATGTTAGGCAAATTTAGAACATGCCGAATTTAGTGTCGAGATATTTAAAAATTGAATACTTAAATAAATTAAATAATAGAACGATTAATTTTTTTTTAAAATAATCCTTGACAACATATTTATGAAAAATCCATACATAATAATCATCATACATCAATTTAGAGAACTATTGATTAGGAAATTTACATATTTTTTGGGGTTATCTATGTTTATATTTAAGGTTATATTTTCCGTGTTCAATGGGAGTATTATACAAGGCCTCGTAGCGATTTATTACCTGTTTAACCTCATTTTGTAACATTATGGAAATTCTACTATCAAATCGTGATGGAAATTTTCAATTGTGTTAGTGACATAATATCAATTTTTTATATGGATGGGCTCATAGTTATATTATTGTCTCAAATGGTAGACTGAAAAAACTCAGACCTACCTGATCTATAAAAAAACTCATATAGGACTATGCCACAGGCCATGAACATTACTAGCATCAGAAACTGATGATGATTAAAACAAATGCACATGTAAGTGGTTAAATGTAACCAGGAGCAATTGAACAATCAGAAAATATCACTATACTTCAGCAACTTCTTATTTTGAAGGGTACAGCTTGAGATTTTCCCAAATCAAATTATTCTCTGGATCCGACAGAACCAGATTAGAAGATTCAGAAAGATGCAGGATAAACGGAAAAACCACGAAGAAATGCCAGAAACACTAACAAGGGATCAAATTATAGAGGCCCAGGAAATGTCCCAGTCTCCCTCTGCTCATTCCACTTCTCAACCTGCAAAAAGAATTTGAGGCGTAGACACAAACAATCAAAGATCAAAATATCAGATACTCTGCATAACCTTACAGAAAAACATGCAAAGCTTTTACAGAAAGCAGACTGTTAAGAATCATAGTGGGCGCAATGTCTGTTTCATGGTTGTAACTTACAACCGTCTTTTTCAGGTCAAGATGAAACAAAGAGAGAATTACACAACAAAAGCATAATTTTAAAAAATACCTCAACATTATTTTCTGTACTAAACAGCAAACTCAAACAGAAGTGTTTTATGATTTAAAAACTCAATATAATTTCGTACTGATACTAGAACATACAATTTATGTTTACATAGCAAAAACAAGTATAAGATCCTAAGGCAAGAGATAACAAACATAGCATCAATTACCCATTCGCCAGGGCAAAGGGAACGGTAGTATTTGGCAAATTTGTTGCAATCACCAGATTCATCGCCTTTAGCTGCCACGCACCTGATGAAAAAATAAAAACAAGTTAACCGCACTAGCCACAACAATTAAAATTTGTCCACTGCTTAGTTTCATTATAAATAACATGGCTACACCATGTGACTATAAGTAGCAAAACCATGGACAAGATCAAGGTACAGTTTATTTTATATTTCCATCATTTTTGTGCATTAAATCGTGTAGTAAACTTGCAAGATTGAGTTTCAAGCCTTAGGCCCGACATTCTTGTAAGGAGCCCCCAATCCATATAAAAAGCTTTATGTTTGTGTATTGAACTAGATTTGGGCAAGTTGTGGTAGTTAATAAACTCTAGCTCCAAAATTGGTTTTCCGAATAATGAAGATTTTATTTTTGTTAAACAGAGTTGATATTTGTGTTGGAGGGCCAAAAGCACGTGTACAGTAGGGTAGAAATAAGGTTTTAATAATCTAATATAAATAAGCCTCAAGGCATTCTGTAGCACCGGGAGGCATAAGCCTTGAGGCAAATTTAGGCATAACCTCAACAATAAGAACAAACCTAATTCCAACTTCCAAGTTTACTACTCATAAGACTGAACAACTTTTCCCTACCCATAAAACGAAATTAAACTATGCACAATTCAAAAATCAACAATCTGCCAAATTTACTTCAGGTGGAAGTAGTGAGTCCAGAAATATATAATTTGCTAAAATGAGGGAACTGAAGTGTCCTAAATCAAGTATGAAAAATTTAGAACTTCCTTTAGTCATTAACAGATCAAATAGGAGTTAACCATTCTCACTAGGTGAAACGACAGCAGATGAGTTTCTAAAGAATTCACACACACAATTCCACTATGTCTTACATGATATATGCATCAAGCAAGAAGGGATTGGCTCCAACCTTGACCACTGACTGTGATATACATCATATATGATTCAAACAAAGCCCAATTAATAATGTAAAGATAGTCAATACTGAACAAATTATCTGCCTACTGCTTTGGTTATTCAAGCAACAGATATAACACTGTAAATCAGCTTGGTAGACGCATTATCAAGTTATCACATCAATTTGAGAAGCGTGAAATGATATTGTAATTCCATTAATATATTTTATTTTATTTAACCTGTGGAACTCAATGTAGCGAGTGAAACAATGCCGTGTTTGGTTGGTCGTCGGGAAACGAAAATCAGCCGGTGCAGTTTTTAGTTCAATCTGAAAAGGCAATACAAACACCCAAACTCAGCCACAATTAAAACGATTTACATCTCTACCACAATCACGAAACAGAAAAACAGAAAATGGGGGAAAAGACCCAAATAAAAAAGGAAAAATTATTTCATTAGCCTTAAATCGAATTCGATTCAATGATCTTATCAAGATAAAGAACAGAATTGAGAATCAATCGAGATGAAAACGTTCATAGAAACACTATGGATTATTATCGAGCAACGAATACGGAGGCTCAAGAAATCTGAAAATAGCTACCTATAAATCGATTGAAAAACCATTCAAATAAATTGGCGTTGAGATTTACCTCAGCCATTGTAGAAGGATTGATGCAGAGCGATAAGGAATCGAAAATATAAAAGTTTTGCCTGTGGCGTATTTTAGGCTTTCTGGTTTTTATTAACCTAAACTTTCAAAAGAGTTATGTGAAAAGGTCAAATTTGACTTTTCGTCAGACCAGTCATCATCATCTACTGATCTACCTATGTTCCTCAATCAAGCTATTATTATTCTCCTATTCCCTCCGTATTGAAATAACTTTTTAAAATTTTAAATTAATTTTTAATCAAAAAATAAAAAAAAATAATTAATTAATTGTCCAACTATACTTTAAAAAAATTTGGATAAATTTTCATTTATTTTCAACCATTATTCAAGAATTGTGTTCATTTTTTAATATAATTAAAATTCATAATAAACACACTTAAATAAAATTTCTTAATCTTTGAAACGAAAAGAAAGGAAACAGTAATAGCGGGACAGAGGTGTATATAATTAGGGGTGGGCAAAACGAACGGGTATCCGTCCCCGTACATGTCCCATTCGAATCGGGAAAAGTGGGTACGGGTACATATTTCGCGGGTATCTTGCAATTTTAGTATCGGGTATGAGTATGTGTAGGGATATGGATAGTTTTTTGATTACCCGTTACCGTGCGTTTCCGCATATTTTTTTATATTTGTTTATATTAATGTAAATATGTAATGTAATGGCCTTAGACCCTTATTGATGTACAACAATTAAAATCATAAGAGGCTCAATAAAAAACCAATAGACATTGTTCAATGAACTATAACTATTTGTTGTATGTTTCTTGTTGTGTTGTAATTGATAACTATTTTTTTTAATCAATTAACAAAAAATTTACTAACATATTAACTTTGCTTTATGTTGTGCTAGAAGTTTGTGCAGAAGATGATTTTCGTCAATGATGGAAGAAGAATTTGAATTTTGAATTTTGAGAACTTGTGTTATGTTCGATTTCATATTATATTATTGACCTATTATTATGGATTTGTGTTAATAATATATTTTTTTGGATTCAGTGCTTTTGTTTGAGATGTTGAGGACTTGCGTTGGATATTACATTGAATTTGAATTTATTTATTTATTTTTTAATTTTTAATTTTTTTTTAAAGTATTGATTTGAATCTAGATGGTCATTTCATGCGAGTATACTTGCTACCATCCCATACCCACGCGGGTATCCGTATGTGGGTATCCGCTCTATGCGGGTATGGATTCGGATAGGAAAATTTAGAATCCACATGTGGATACTCGTTTCGCGGGTACCCAACTGCGCCACCCCTACTTATGTTATCCTTTTCTGCCATGAATTCCTGAAAATACCCTTAGGATTTTGGCATCATCCGTTTTGCCATCACTTGTTTTTATTTACATACTTATTGGAGTGGCATTAAGTGGTTTAAACATTTATTTAATGGGGTCACTTAATAAGAAGGAAGGGAAAAATTAACTATTGTTATATTTGCGATAACAGATTAAGCACGCCTAGTTCTTATGTGTTCCTCCTCCAATTATATGCTTCACACCCCAATCAATCATAGTCATCCATTGCTATTTGCGATCACCCTCTCGATCGCCAAGTAACTCAATTCAACAGATTTTATGTTGTTCTTAAAAGTTTGAAAAATTTGTTTTGTTATAAGTTCGTTTCTTCTGATTTTCTGTGTTTCATTGTTGATTTCAGAATACGATGATCTTGAGAGCGTTACCGAGGTTGAACGAAATCAGAAAACTTTGTTAGGTTTACAATTTAGTTATCAGAAATCAATTGTTAGGAAGAAAGAAATAAGCTCCTCCACTAATTGAAGATGAAAGTTTTTGATAGGAATTTTATTCGCAAGTGTACGAATTTAGTCCTATTGTAGTAATATATCTTGGAAGACCAAGGTCGAACCACAGGGACAACGATTTCTCTACTTAAATTACATCTAATAACATAAAACAAGTAAACAAATTGTGATGATTATGTTTAAAATGATAAACACTAAAATGATATGAAAACAGATGAGAAAGAACTAGGGGCGTCGGACTATGATTAGGAATCCAATTAACCTATTGATTATGTTCTTCAACTATCATACGGCATGCACTCTATTATATCTTAAACAATCACTCGATTCGGATAAGACGTGCTCGCATAAATACTATACCTACTCTCGCGATATAGAAATTAGACGAACCCATTTAAATCGTAGGTGTTAACTATGCTATATCCTTATTAGCCTACTTTCGTGACTATTCTCGGATATATTCTATTATCTATTGCACGAATCAATTTCAAGGGTTACAAGGAATTAATTCCAAAGAGCACATCCATGTTGGCCAAACACACAAGATAATAGAACTCGGAAATTGAAGAAGAACATGAACCAATAAAAGCTAAAATTCATCCATAAACATAAACAATCCTAACCCCTAGCAAAGAAAATTAGCTACTAGACATAATTAAGAAAACATAAGAGAATTCGAATACAAGCATTGAAAAGAAAAGATAAGAAGACTTCTCAATCTCTATATCGAATCTTGTTCAGAAGTTGTCTTCATTCTCCAAAAGTTGCAGATGATTTTCTTCCCAAGTGTTGATGATTTTCTGTCTAATTCTCTCCCCAAATCTCTCCTCCCGAATATGTCCCTTTTTTTCTCTCAAAACAACTCCCTTTCCTTCTCAACTGCCGTGCAGTTTTGGAACTCAATTGGGCTCTAATATACTTAATTTTAGCCCACCAAAAATAGAGAAAAAGCCCAATTCTTTCTTTCACAATCAGCACACGTTTTCTTCATTTTTCTTCTTCGTCTGACTTTCATCCCGACATTCAATCTGACATTGTTCAATACTGGTTTTGGTCTCTTTTCTTTGTTTTCTTCCACATTTTCATAAGAAAGCTTTACACTCCTAGAACACCTATCAAGATCCAAAAAATTACAAAATAAGTAGCAAACACGTTCAAAAGTGAAGATTATTAATACCAAAACACATATTAAACAATGTCAAGATTATAGTCTATCAAAATTCCCCCACACTTAGCTCATGCTTGTCCTCAAGCAAAACACACACAATTACCAAAATTTTAACTCGATTATCATTGAAGCAAGTTGAACATAAGGGCAGCAAAATGAAGTGAAGACTTAAAAGCTATCATTCTGTTAGTACCTCCTACCATCCTCATATTCTCAACCGGCTAATCAAGTATAAATATTGGAATGAAGGACAAGAAATTACCCAAGTGAAACAAGAATTAACCTCAATCCAACATGTCAAACTTGGAAATAAGTCATTGGCCAAAATTGTCACAGGCGTCCACAACCGTTCCCACAAGCCGTGGCCCAGCTTGTTGTCCGCATCAAGCAAGAGAAACAAGCCTATATCACCCTATTGTTCCACCACTTACAACTTTCCCAAAGTAAATATATATATGATTTTTTTTTCGTCCTGCACACTAGGCGAACCATGTAGAACAGGCACTCTTCCCCCAAAGTGGGCATTTATTATTTTTTTAAGTCCTGCACACTAGGCGAACCATGTAGAACAGGCACCCTTCCCCCAAACTGGGCATTTTTTTATAAACACCACCAACATACCAAAACAACCAATTCCTTCCAACACTTTTTCCAAGAAAAACATCAAGGATCGAGGTTAATTAAAGTTCCAACAAAAATGCAAATTCAAGTACTAAATTCCAAAATTTACACAAGTTTAGCCAACTTAGAATAAGCATCAAGCATACGGTGTTCACACGAACTTTAACTCTAAATCCACACAACAAATTTTTGCCCCGAAATTCAAAATGCGTCAACGACCATCAATTTAAACTCAAGGTAATCATGCAATAATCATAACCATCATAAAAACTCTCTAAGGACTCGATTTTCAGCATACAGAATAACTCCAAAACAACACAAAAATGCCACCCATACTCCCCCACACTTGTACGGAACATTGTCTTCAATGTTTCAAATATTCAATAATATCAAAACACAAATAAAGAGCAAATTGAAACTGAGGACTTCCCTGGGATTAATTGGAGGGAGAGGAAGGAGCAGGATGAAAGCCCAGATGTTTATAAAACTGCAACAGCCGACTCTCGATGGATTCGATTTGTCTCATTTCCTGTTGCTGGTTCATGAGAAGTCGGTGTTGTTGCACTCATATTCTAGTTATCTCTGATTCATTTGGGTTTGTTGCTCCTGCATTTGAGTCATCTTCGAAAGAGCTTGGGTCATCTTGGAGTCCATTGAGCTGAGCAAAGCATAAAGATCGAGGTCCTGCACCGGAATGTCTCTACTACTTTGTCCCTGCTGACTTGGTAGACGTGGTGGTGCCACTGCTGATGTAGACTCGGGTGGGGCTGCTTGTGAAGGTATCTCTGTGTGGTGGCGAAGGCGTCCTAGCTTTTGTCGATTCATAATCGTTTGTGATACCAAAGCTTTTTCATCAGAAAAATTCACTTTAAAGTGTTGGAAGACTTGAGACAATAACCGACCCTAGGGTAAACACTTAGGACCATGGTAAGCAAGAGACTTGCTTATAAGATATAGAACAATTGGGGCCAAAGAAGGTCCGGTAGGTGTTTCTGCCATGTTCTCCAACTTATCTAAAGCATAGCAATCAACTAGTCTAACATCCATGTTGGGTGATGATTCAATCCTCAGCATGATCATACTTGTGGGAAATGATTCTATCTTCTATACTGAATCACGCTCAGTAGCCTCGTGCTCTGACTGTTGAGAAGATTTGAAGATCCCAAAACCCTATCTGATTGGTGAACCATTCCTTTGTATTCGTATTTGTCTCTGAGGTTTCAGACTCAGTAGACACTCTGCTCTGGTCAAGGCACTCAGTAGCTCATCAGCCTCAGCACCAGTGTAGAAGACTCAGTGAATACTTGGACTCGGCGAGAGCAAAGATATGCGAGAGAGTCGGTTGAACCGAACTCGGCAGAGTAGTTCATTTGGACTCGAGCTGATTTCCGAGTAGACCCTTCTCACGTTGCCTATCTACCGAATACAAAATCGGACTCAACATCGGCCGACGATCTTCGAACTGTCCTGATCTTTTGATAAGCTATCCGTGTTATCAAGTACGAGGAAGAGAGAAGTCAACTTCCGTTGCCTCGAAGTTTGTTTCTGTCTCAACCACCACATCCACCTCGACAAATGACAAGCATACACGTGTCGTCTCACCTACTAAAGCTATAGTCAACATATTTCCGTAAAAGGAGGGAAAGGACACTGTACCTACTACACAAAAGAGCCGTTTGCTACCACAAAAGAGGGAAAAAGAAGAAGATCGTCTCCAACGGATCTATTCTTCTTTCCACTCTATAAATAGAGGGATCATTCAAGATTTGAAGCATACACTAACACGAAGCAAGAAACGCACAGAGCATTCAAACGAGCGAAATTAACGACTAAGTCTTCCGCAAGAATCAACCGATTTATCTCCGCGAAAGACTACATACGACTCAAAAGGAACCAAGCTGAACCGACATAAGCTTCTAGTATCCAAGCGACTGACACGAACCTATAGCTAAACCCTCAGCTGTTCGTCGCTCTAGATAGCTACATTCTCGTTCCTTATCCCTCTAACCCTAAGCTCACTTGTTATATCCATAGCTTAGACGAAGGAGTTCGCATTTGAACCCAATCCTTATTGTATAAGGACTCCTTCATTGTTGGAGAAGTTTGTCAAACACTTAAAGTTTGATAGAATTGTAAACTGGGACTTGCTCAGTATAATCCCCAAGCCACGGCTTTGTCCAGTGTACAAGCTGACTGAGACTAACTCAGTATAATAAATAGCCTCCTGATCTATCGGGACAGTGGACGTAGGATTGTTGATATCCGAACCACTTTAAAAATATATGTGTCGTTTACTTACTGTTTCATTGGTTTTTGTGCATACCGAACATCATATTTAAAATCGATTTAAGCTGTCTCGGTATTCGAACTTCTTATCTACTGAACTGAGACTTGCATAAAACGTTTTCCTCATTAAAACTGATTTGGGCCTACACAATTCCGCACACTGAACTCTCACTGATCGATACTGAATTCTGACCTAGTCAGTTAGCAGATCTCAGCTGAGTCAGTACTCTTTTAGCCTTTAACATGATTCGAACGGTTATGCAGTCCGGTTCGAACTATTTCGATGACGGCACCTTCCTGAATAGGACTGTTCGTGTTCGAAAGTTGAGAAATTTGGATTCAGGTGTATTCACCCCCCCCCCCTCTACACCTAAACTCACTCACGGGACCAACAATTGGTATCAGAGCAGGAGTTCTTTGACTCTTGTTATCTTTGAGACTGGTCTATTCGAACGGATCCGAGGGAAAGCGTTTTTCACTGCATATCACTCTACATTCATCTCATTATTCTTCATGGCTGATATGTCAGGTATAAGGATGGTACCTATGTTCTCGGTGGAGAACTACGGAGTATGGCGAGTCAGGATGGAAGCTCATCTGACATCCCTCCATGACAGTATGACTGAAGTGCTTGAAGATGGACCTATCGTTCCTATGATTGATAGTGTCGTGACTCAGGACCAAGCTCAAGGAGGAGGAATGGTGACTGGGAAGAAGATCCCCAAAGACAGAAGTCTCTTCACTCCTGAAGAGAAGAAGCTTCACAATCTAGACCGAGTCGCCAGGAATGCTATACTAACCACCCTTAGTGATTCTTATCTTGGCAGAGTTCAAGAATGCAAGACTGCTAAAGAACTCTGGGATGCTCTTGCGCTACTGAGTCGAGGGACTCAGAAGATTAAAGCCAACAAATTAGCGCTGGAACTCCAAAAGCTGGAAAGCTTGTCTCTCATGCTCGGGGACAAAATCGAAGATCTAAACGTCAGATTTACCAATCTGATGAATTCTATCAATGGGCTGGGAAAGACATTCAGCAACCGAGAGATGAATCTGAAGATTCTGAGGGCACTGCCGGACGGACACTAGAGACCTTTTGCCACTTTATTGCGACATTCTGATTTAGATGCTGTGTCTCCTGACCATATCTTTTCAGAATTACAGGCAGAGGAGTATGAGTTCGACAGACCTCAAAGAAAGCTGAGAGTTGAAGCTGATACGAAGATTGACCATGCTTTCAAAGCTACAGTCAGCACAGCATCTCCCACTACGAGCAAGACGACGAGTAAGACTGAGCCTTCACTCACTGACCTACAAGAAGGAAGTCTAGCTCAGAAGTACGCGCTGCTCGTAGTGAAGTATCAGAAGGAGAAAGAAAGGCGTAGAAAACTGACCAAAGCATACCGAGATACAAAAGGTAAGTAAGAATATACACCTAAACGCGCTCCTGATACTCAATCTTCCGAATGCGTAAAAGAAAGATGACTCGGCACCCTCAAGGGATAGTGCAACCAAAGAAGAAAAAGTCATCACTTGCTACAACCGCAAGAAGCCGGGACATTATCGGTATGATTGTCCCGAGCTCGTAGTGCCTGAACGCGCAAAGACGCAAGGCAAGGAGAGAGAAATTCGCCCAGAAAAGACAATCCTACATAGCTGGCGAAATCTCAGACGACTCAGAAGAGATCGACTCCTTTATGGATTCATCTGACGATGAAGCGACTTTCATGGCCTTAGAGCATGAAGCAGATGAATCAACTGAAATGTGCATGATGGCAGGCGAAGAGGATGAGGTAAATTCTCATGAACCGCTTAACTCCTCTTCACACCGCACACACGACACTATTTCAAAGTGCGGATGGGAATTTGGACATCTCGACCGCATATGAAGATCTACTAGATGAACAAATTAAGATGAGTCTGCAGCTCAGTAAGACTCTTCAGGAGTTGGATACCCTGAAAGTGGAGAATCAGAGACTTTCTCAGGAGAGTCAGGTTGTTACTGAGGCCGAAGGACTTGTGTTGAGACTCAGGGAGGAGATAAACTCTCTGATGGCCAAGTCTCAGCATTAAGAAGATCGGATTTCAGTCTTGACCAATAACTTGACTCAGAAAGATACTGAACTGAGTCTACTGAAGCAAGAACTGTCGGGACTTCGGGGCCGAGCACGACGCACCGAAGAAAAGTGATGATGTCCGGAGGAACCCGATGACCGAGAGGTATATGGGCGCGAGAGAAGAAATTGGAGGCTATGCTAGCAAGCAATAAGCCAAAGCACCGCAAGGAAGGACTTGGATTCGGTCCAGGAGCTTCCTCATCTGCCCCAGTACACTCAGAAGTACGGCTTGTCGATAGATTTGTTCGAGGGGAGACTATCAACGCAGATATACTGAACCCCCTAGCAAAGAACAAACAGAAGATGAAAGCACCTCATCCCACACATCAGCATTCTGACAAGAAGATCAATGCCAAGAAACCCCAGTTCAGTCAAGGGGGAACCAGCAAATCAAACTTGGCAGATCAGTATGGACCTCCGAAGCTGACGCATCCTGCTCAGTATGGATCATATTATTATGAACCTATAGTCCGAAGAGGCTCCAAAGGTCAGAAGAAAAAAGTCGCACAGAAGGCAAAGGTCAGCAGTCCACCAACTCAGAAGATCAGGACTCCTGAACCTCAGAAGCCTCAGAAGTCAGCTGTGACCAGTCCAGTGGTCAGATATGTTGACTCCAGTGGAAAGAAAATGCTCGAAACCACCGGGGTTGTTAGACAGATTTGGGTTACTAAAACTAACATCTAAGGACCCAAAATCAAAAATAAAGGGTACCTGAATATAATTGCGTTTTGCGGAGTGCGTAAAGACCCATGGTATGTGGACGACGGATGCTCAAGACACATGACGTACCAAAGGAGTCTATCAAGAATTATATCACCGAAGAAGGACCCGCACTGAGTTCGGAGACAATGCAAAAAGCTATACCGGAGGATATGGAACACTCGGCATTGGGACCGCCAACGTTCCAAGAGTATCATATGTTGAAGGACTTCAACATAATCTTCTCTCTCGTTAGTCAATTTTGTGATAACTCAAATAGAGTGATATTTGACGCCGGTTTCGTGATGTTATTGATAAATCCACGGGGAAAACGGTGTTATCGGGTTCGCGCAGAAAGAACATATATGTGGCTGACTGGAACTCAGCTGAACCTGAAGCTTGCTTATTGGCGAAGAATGACAACCGCACGGGGTGGCTATGGCACAGAAGACTCAGCCATCTCAACTTTAAGACGCTCAACAAGCTTGTAAGAGACACTCTAGCAAGGGGACTGCCGAATGAAGTATTCAGCAAAGACACTCAGTGTGAAGCATGTCTCAAGGGAAAGCAAACAAGGAATCAAAATCCTCCGGTTCCATCGCCTTCCACAGATGGAATCCTTCGGTACTACATATGGATTTGTTCGGTCCAGTCTCCCCAGTGACGATCAGAGGTAGAAAATATGCATTAGTGGTCATAGATGACTACTCGCGCTACACATGGGTCATATTCATTGCCAACAAGTCTGACGTCAAAACAGAGTTACCAACGCTTCTGAAAAAGCTCAGTGTCGAGAAGAACACCAAGATCGAGAAAAATACGTTCGGACGGAGGAACCGAGTTCCTTAATTCCATGGTAAAGGAGTTACGCAAGCGAAGGAATAGAGCATGAGACTTCACTGCACGCACACCTCGGCGAGAATGGAGTTGCTTGAACGAAAGAACGGAACTCTAAAAGAGGCGGCTAGGACTCTACTCGCAGACTCGGGACTCCCAACCAAATTCTCGAGGCGAAGCAACGGATACCGCATGTTATACTCGAGAATAGATCTTTACTGACAAAGCAGCATAAGCGGACACCATATGAACTATGGAACGACAGGAAGCCCTCTCTATCTTATTTCCATATTTTTGGTTGTTCATGCTTTATTCACAATAATGGGAAAGATCAGCTGAAGACTTTCGATAGCATGTCAGATCAGGGAGTGTTCTTAGGATACTCTCGGGTCAGCAAGGCTTTCAGAGTATTCAACTATCGGACTCTTTGCGTGGAGGAAAGCCCTCATGTTGTTTTTAACGAGTTTGCTACTGAAGGCAGGAGTAATAACTCAAATTCTGAATCTGAGGACATCAGTAGGCAGCTACAGGATCTAAGCTTAAAAGACAAATCTAAAAAGATCCAGCTATGTTGGGATGATGATTCAGACGAAGAAACTGAAGACAAATCTACTGAATCTCAACCCGCTGAGCAAGTAGTTGAACAGATTGATTCTCCCTAACAGAATCAATCCCAGGTAACTCAGGTCGATGAAGAAACCGTTGAGGTAACTGAGACCAACACTACTGAGAGCAACACCTCAGGGGGAACGTCTAGTAAGCTGAATGCCCCTGAACCCGGTGACTCAGTAGACCATACTCTTGTTCTTGAATTACTTCAATCTCGGAATAGTACAACCGAAATGCCTAACTCACCTACTATCCGTGTTGAACAAGTTTCGGATGAAGAGTTGAAACATCGTAGATCGTGGCTCGATGCTCACACCGCTCGATTTAATCATTGGAGATCCTTCAAACAAATGTCAAGACAAGATCCGCATTCTCGTCAAGGAGAAAGCGCATTATTTTCCCCGCTTCTTGTCTACCGAAGAGCCTCGGACCATTGAGGATGCATCGAAAGATGCTAAGCTGGATCATTGCTATGCGGGAGGAGCTGAATCGGTTCACGAGAAACGAAGTATGGGAGCTTGTAGACGGACCCGGCATCAACATGTTATTGGAACTAAATGGGTCTTCAAAAGCAAGCGAGATGAAAACAACGTTATAGTAAGGAACAAAGCAAGGCTCGTGGCTAAAGGCTACTGTCAAGCTGAAGGAATAGATTTCGATGAAACTTTCGCTCCAGTTGCAAGATTGGAGGCAATTAGACTATTCCTAGCCTACGCAACACATCAAAGATTCAGAGTTTATCAAATGGATGTGAAGTCTGCGTTCCTGAATGGCGTGCTAAAAGAAGAAGTCTATGTGGAACAACCGCCCGGCTTTCAGCAGGGACATCAAGTATATAGACTCGGGGAAGGCTCTATACGGGTTAAAACAAGCACCCGGGGGCTTGGTACGATACCCTATCTCGAGTTTCTTCTTCGTAAAGGTTTTCGTAAAAGGCACGATGAGACCGCACTCTATTCAAAGATTCGACCGGAAGAAGACTTATTACTTGTGCAGATCTACGTGGATGACATTATATTCGGATCAAAGAATGTCATCATGTGTCAGCAATTTGAAAAGATGATGAAGGATAAGTTCGAGATGTCGATGATGGGTGAAATGAACTACTTCCTTGGTTTTCAAGTCAAGCAATCGAAAAGGGAACGTTCATCAACCAAGGCAAATACACTCGAGACCTCATCAAAAGATTCGGCCGCACATCCAGGCAAATCAATCAAGATCCCGATGAACACGAATATGAAGATAGATCTTGATAAAGAGGGAGTATCGTAGACCAAACCGAATACCGTGCTATAATTGGTTCTTTATTATATCTAACAGCTACTCGTCCTGACATAACTTATGTTGTAGGTGTCTGTGCTCGATTTTAGGCGAATCCCAAGCAGAGTCATATGGACTCACCAAAGAAGATTCTCCGCTATCTACGAGGAACACCTGACATGGGTTTGTGGTATCCAGTGATGATAATATTGAACTAACCGGTTATTCGATGCCGACTATGCGGATGTAGAATAGACCGAAAATCAACTTCGGGGAACATGTCGGTTCCTTGGCAGCAAGTTGATCTCATGGTTTTCAAAGAAACACGGCACTCGGTGGCCACGTCGACCACCGAAGCCGAATACATGGCCGCCGGAAGTTGTTGCGCCCTGGATCCTTTGGGCCGAGACAAGCGATGAGAGACTATGACGTCATTCGGAATGAAGTGCCGATTTTCTCGCGACGATGCCGGTGCTATTGCAATCACTCGGAACCCCGTACTTCACACGAGATGCAAGCACGTGGACATCAGACATCACTTCACTCGTGACCATGTCGAGAAAAAGGATATCAGGATGGAGAAGATCCATACTGACAAGCAACGGGCTGATATACTGACCAAGCCTCTAGCTGAATCCAGATTCAGAGAACTTTCAGCAGAGCTAGGTCTGTTGGACCCTACTGACCCCAGTCAGTAAGAGGTTTCAGGAGAGAGACATTTCAGTAAGGGGGAAAGTTCACTCTCGATGCGATACATTCGATGACGTAGAGACGTAAACCATCTACACGAGGTATCACCGACTACTATGTTCAGCTGACAGGTTTGCGTATATCTACTCAGTAGTAATTTAATACAACAGTACTTTGCATTTATGAGAAAGATTCAGCATGACATTAATATCTTTTGGTTTGTCTTTATTATTAACGGGTCACATTTAATGCACGGCATTCCATACATAAGTTGCTGAACTCTGCACGCATTTAATGCATGTCTTTTCACAGTTACTACTTAGGCTATTTTACAACTGGCTTTGACTTAGGCGGCTTTTGTGATCATTGCCTATTTTATAACTTCTAATCTTAACCGTCCATATCATAAAGCAAGTTTAAATTCAGCCTTCGATCGAAAACCGTTCATCTTCCTATTTCATATATATATATTCGATCATATCTTTGAAACCGCCATTAGCATACTTCATAACTTTCAAATTCCGAAAAATCCGAGATCTGCATACGCAATCCTTACTTGCAACTTCATTCTCAATCTTATCTCGAATTTTATCTATTGGTATGCTTATATCTGTTAATGTATTTATTATATTTTTCAGTATCGCATTGTAAAGCACTGTTCTATCCAAGAAACGGTACTGATTCATTTCTTGTAACAGGTACTATGGCTGGTATATCTGTCAGTTCTCCCGACAAGATAGAGGAAATCCTCAGCAAGGGCCGTATCTGGTGCGAACCAATCATGGAGTTCGACGCGTGCGAGCTCGAGTACATGGACGAGATCTTCACATATCTGAGGAAATCCGGACTTGAGGAGTTTCTATCGAGGAAGCCGACCTTCTTCCTTCCTCAACAAGTGGCAGAACTATATCTGAACTCCGACTCAGTTGGAGGAGACATTCTCGCGAGGTTCGCTGTTAACACCACTAACGACGCATCGAGGATACTGAAGCAGATGTCTATTAAACAAGCGCTGAAGAAGAGCTTCAACCTCCCGTCTGAAGGTGTCAGCACCTTGGGGTACAATGACGACGCTGTCGACACATACCTCTCCGTTTTACGTGGCAAGCCCACAACCTTCGTGAGCAAGCATTTCCGAAGAATGCAATGCTACCGCAGTTCAGAGCACTGGCGTACATCGTCACTCAGCTGTTGACGAGCCAGGCTGGCTCTTTCGATCAGGTCTCCCGACCCAAGATCCATATGATGATGGCGATTTATGACTGCGTGAAAGTCAATTGGACCGACTTCTTTGTTCGCGAATTTATGGCTCAGGCAGCCAAGTTCGACAAAGCTACGTGAACACTGACCGCAAAAGGAAAGCTTCTCTACGGACTTAAATTGTCAGTCATGATCGAGGATTTCTGCGAGGCTGAGCAGATCACATATGACGGCAAGGAATATTTTAATGTGAAGAAAATCCGCTTTCACAACAAGTCCGCGGCCCTGCAACAGATTGGTTCGGGGCCAGACCGCCGCGTAAGCTTCGGCCATCTAAGCCTCGGCGAGCGACTCCTAAGAAAAGGACACCTCCGGCAAAATCACCTAAGGCACCAGCCAAGAGGCCGAGGAAGGCCATATCGGATACACCTCGAACCGAGAGACTACTACCGAAGTGGCTACCGAACCAACTCCTATTCAGCCACTACAGTTGGTAGATGAGTCTTCCTCATCTGAGAAGACCAAGTCAGTGGAGAAAGCCATCTCCACTGAGGAACAAGTTCAAGAGGAACAGGGAGAGGCTACTGAAGCCCAAAGCGAAGAAGTCCAACGTCCGGATAGCCCTCTCTCTCGTGCCTCCGCTCGGCGATCGCCCACTCGCCGACTACCGAGACCTGACTTCGTTGATATCGAGTCGATTCTGCGTCTGCGTAAGAGACTCTCGGGATGGAAGCAGCGGTTATTGTCTCTGAGAGCTTCCCGAGAGATCATCCGAGTTCATTCCGGAGCTTGCCGACCATTCGGATTTGCTCGTCCTAGCCAAGTCGGCAAGGCTCCATATGATCCTACGCTTTCGGGAGTGGCCTCGGCTTCAACGCCTTGTTCTACACTACTCCCGTCAGCAGCCACACTTGGAAGAACTGAGATTGCGTGAGGAGATAGGCTATTCAGAGCCTGAGAACCTCAATACGATGGAGAATCTAAGGGCAGCCATGCTTGCAATCATTGCTGATCGACGCCAAGCAGCTGGCTCGCCGCCCTCAGATGGGTCTGACCACGACGGTCAGGACCCACCCAGTGATTCAGGCCCTGGAAAGCCTGATGAGGGACATCCACAGGACAAGGATACCCATACTGAAGAAGCAGCACCACTCAGTATCCTTGGGCCTGAGAAGCCTTCGGCTGGTGTCTCGTCCTCAGCAGAGCCTGCTCAGCTCTTGCTCAAGTCGACATACGAGGCAGCGCCCAGCCCATCTGCCAAGAAATCCCGTTCAGTTGCCAAAGCTCTAACTGCACAAGGAGTTAAAAATCGGGAATTGGCGAAGGCAGTCCACAAGGTGTGGAAGAAGTCTGCATTGGCCACCAACTCTGAGCTTCAGGGGCTGAAATCCAGCATCTCTACATCAGCTGCCCCTGATGTCTCCGCTCTCATATTCGAAGCATTGGCCCAGCGAAGCAAAAGCAGTTTCGGACTCGGCTAAGGACAATTCGGGAGAGGGACGAGCCAAGCTCCTCGAACAATTTCGGAACGCCTTGTCCGCTCATACTGAGTCATTCACCGAGCAAGCTCAGGCCACGGAGAACAGACTAGACCTCATTCAACTGGTCGTGGAGGACAAGATCGGTGAGAAACTAGCTGAACTGAAGTCAGAAGCCGTTCTCTCTCATACAGCATACAAGGACGCACTCATATCTCGAGAGGAACGAGCTACATCTAGCATTGGAGAAAGTGCATAATGATCGGACGATTTGTCCACTGTTTATCGAAGCTAGAGAAAAAGGTACTCATCCCAACCCCTACTGTACTTGATGACGCCAAAAAGGGGGGAAGGAAAGAAGAAGGGTACCGAGAAAGAAAGTGAAGGAAGTGAAGGAAAGAAAAAGAGTACCGAGAAGCCGACTCCCACTAAACCTTCTAGACTACCGAAGGGGACAGCCTCCGAAGGAAAGAAGGGGACCGAGAAGAAGAAATCTATTGCCGACATTAGCAAAACTCGGTCTCGTAAAACTCGGACTCGAGACTCGGGTAAGGCCAAGGGTGTTTCGGCTGCGAGCACACCGAAACCGGCCCAAGTGGCTCGGAGACCCCACAGAGACTACTCGAGCAACCCGGACTCCCAAAGACATTATTAAGGAGGTTGCCGAGTACGCCGAACAGCGGTGGAGGACTCGGAAGAAGAAGAGGATCCTCTTCCACCACCCGGTTCAAGAAGGCAAGGGCAAACAAAAGCTTAAAATTCCAACCCCTCCAAAGCAAAGCGATTAAGGTACATATCTGCCGAGGAGGAAGCCCAAATAGGCTGCGGATGAGAGGCAAGGCCGGAGAAATTGCAGAGGCCGAAGCGGCTAACAAGCCAAAGTCTAAGCTCGCTAAAGGAAAGACTAAAGCCCCATCCGAGAGGAGGAAAGAAAACCGCTAGATCGCCTCCGAGAAAGCTCATCATAACGAGATGAAGAGGACAGAGGAAAGGAAAAGGAGCAAGCGAAGAAGAGTACCGAAAGGCGTGGTACGTCCAAATCTAGATCTAGTACCCCTGTCTGAATCGAAGAAGCCCCTCGGCAAGCCACCGATACACAAGGAGATGAAAACGAAGCCATATTTGATCGATGAACAAGATATCTATACGAGGCGAGGAGGCAAGACGGATTCAGCCGCCGGAGACAGAATTTGGAAGGCGGACCTTGAAGCTCGATGAAAAGGACCGAAGAGGAGGCCAGCCGAGAGTGCCTTCTAAAGCCGATATTCCATACAGATACAGGAAATTCGGGAAGCCGGTGACACGAAATTTCAAAGATGGCCAAGAACAGATGAATGGATACCGGCTCGACTCAATCAAAGATGGGAAAATGCGAAAATTGAGTTCATCAAGAGGAACTATTTCTGGAGGTTACGGTCCAACAGACAAGGATTGAAGCCTATATGGAATGGATGTTCGCTATCGAACCCGAACTCTACCCATACCTCGACAAAGCCATATCTCGAAGGTATAGAAGTCGGTGTTCCGGGACCCGTAATCATACCTCCACCGAGAAGACAGGATGACTTAGTACACTTTGGTACGATTGAAGGCCGAAGTGAAGCATGCAAAGCGAAGAAAGAACTTGTCGAAGATGAGCCTCGCCGATTTTGCGAATTTACGAAGCTAAGGAAGATCACATACGGGATGTATGGAGTGCCGCTCCCGAAGATCGGACTCAAGAGTTCATGGACGGAATCAAGAAGTTCGGTGGCCCTCCTCCTTAGATCTTTAGCTCATTCTCTTAGCATAGCAAGATTGTATGCATCTTGAATTTCTCTTATATTTATACAACCGCTTTTGGCTCGACAACTACTTGTTGTCTAAATAGCCGTGTTTGCTTTATGCTTTAACACTCAGAATCACTGAAGTGATTACTGACACACACACACTTTGTTTATTTACTTGTCAGTTTTTGCTCGGTTAGATCTCTGATAGACTAGACTTTCAGTTACTATTTCTCTTTGGGGGAAATTGTTGCATGGGGGAAATTATTGTAAAGGGGGAAATTGTTCTGCTCTGTCTCCCTCAGTAGTCTAGCACTTACCAGACAACTCCACTGATCCTACTTGTAATATTTGTAAGGAGCTCTGTTTCTGAGTAAGTTAGTGTTTAGCATAATTGATAGGACATAGATGATAGGTTTTGGCATCATCAAATAGGGGGAAATTGTTGGGTGATGATTCAATCCTCAGCATGATCATACTTGTGGGAAATGATTCTATCTTCTATCTTCGAATCACGCTCGGTAGCCTCGTGCTCGACCGTTGAGAAGATTTGAAGATCCCAAAACCCTATCTCGATTGGTGAACCATTCCTTTGTATTCATATTTGTCTCTCGAGGTTTCGCACTCGGCAGACACTCTGCTCCGGTCAAGGCGCTCGGTAGCTCATCGGCCTCGGCACCGGTGTAGAAGACTCGGTGAATATTGGACTCGGCGAGAGCAAAGATATGCGAGAGAGTCGGTTGAACCGAACTCGGCGAGAGTAGTTCACTGGACTCGTAGCTGATTTCCGAGTAGACCCTTCTCGTTGCCTATCTACCGAATACAAAATCGGACTCAAGCTTCTGCCGACGTCTTCGAACTGTCTGAATCTTTTGATAAGTTATCAGTGTTGTCAAGTACGAGGAAGAGAGAAGTCAACTTCAGTTGCCTCGAAGTTTGTTCTGTCTCAACCACCACATCCACCTAGACAAATGACAAGCATACACGTGTCGTCTCACCTACTAAAGCTATAGTCAACATATTTCCGTAAAAGGAGGGAAAGGACACTGTACCTACTACACAAAAGAGCCGTTTGCTACCACAAAAGAGGGAAAAAGAAGAAGATTGTCTCCAACGGATCTATTCTTCTTTCCACTCTATAAATAGAGGGATCATTCAAGATTTGAAGCATACACTAACACGAAGCAAGAAACGCACAGAGCATTCAAACGAGCGAAATTAACGACTAAGTCTTCCGCAAGAATCAACCGAGTTATCTCCGGCGAAAGACTACATACAGCTCAAAAGGAACCAAGCTGAACCGACATAAGCTTCTAGTATCCAAGCGACTGATACGAACCTATAGCTAAACCCTCAGCTGTTCGTCGCTCTAGATAGCTACATTCTCGTTCCTTATCCCTCTAACCCTAAGCTCACTTTTTATATCCATAGCTTAGACGAAGGAGTTCGCATTTGAACCCAATCCTTATTGTATAAGGACTCCTTCATTGTTGGAGAAGTTTGTCAAACACTTAAAGTTTGATAGAATTGTAAACTGGGACTTGCTCAGTATAATCCCCAAGCCAGGGCTTTGTCCAGTGTACAAGCTGACTGAGACTAACTCAGTATAATAAATAGCTTCCTGATCTATCGGAACAGTGGACGTAGGATTGTTGATATCCGAACCACTTTAAAAATATCTGTGTCGTTTACTTCTTGTTTCATTGGTTTTCTTGTGCATACCGAACATCATATTTAAAATCGATTTAACTGTCTCAGTATTCTGAACTTCTTATCTACTGAACTGAGACTTGCATAAAATTTTTTCCTCATTAAAACTGATTTGGGCCTACACAATTCCGCACACTGAACTCTCACTGATCGATACTGAATTCTGACCTAGTCGGTTAGCGGATCTCGACGAGTCAAGTACTCTTTTAGCCTTTTAACGAGATTCGGAACGGTTATGCAGTCGGGTCCTCGAACTATTTCAAGACGGCACCTTCCCCGAATAGGGACTGTTCGTGTTCGAAAGTTGAGAAATTTGGATTCAGGTGTATTCACCCCCCCCCCTCTACACCTGAACTCACTCACGGGACCAACAATCCATGTGACCACTGCTTGAGCATGGAAAAACATTATGATGGATCAAATAGACTAACAATATGTGATGGAGTGAGAGAGCACTTGCGGGGTCGCTAGCTCGACCTATTTGCCGCCTGCAAAAATTTGAGTCATCTGGATCAGGAATTTCAGTGGTACGATGTTTAACCGTGTCCCTTGTATACCTCCTGAATGTAACTTCAGAATTCCGCAATGGCTCACTCTTAATAGTTTGTTTGCCAAGCTCAAAGGGAGGTCCATGGTCGGTAGAGTGTAAAATCGTGGAAATGACTTCACGATTCAGCACTATACTCTTCCCCTTCACATAGCTCTTTACAACTTCACCCGTCAATGAGTCTTTGCCCTCAATATTAGCATAAAATTGCTTCACCAAGTCTGGATAATAAGTATGAGGCAAATTTAGCAATACCTCCCATCCCATGGACGCAAAAGACTGGTGAACCTTGTATTCCTCCTCCAACTCCGGACTAAGATCAGCTTCCTCAAGAATCTTAGTAATAGCATTCTTATTGTACCACTCAAGTGCAGCAACATTAGAAAAACGTTGTCTATCCAAACCCCTTTGGTGACTAGAGCTCGACTCCTTGCTCCTCTTTCGTTTTTGTGGCATAGTGAATAATTCACAATCACTGGTACTGTGTAAGAACGAAACAGTACACTGATTTTCGGCGTTATCTTCTCTCTTCTTTGGCGAGCGTGGTGACGATTGAACCGACAAGAAGATGGTGGAGACGATGGCCCTCCAATAGAATGCTTGAAGAGATGAATCGTGGTGATGAAGCAACGACAATTTAATCGAAGGATAAAATTGATGAAATTGAAAGAGGGAATAAAGGAATTAGGGATTTGGAATTTGGGGGTTTTGAAATTTGGGAGTGTAAAAAAAAAGGGGGGGAGAAGGAAATTTGGGAATGGAAGAAGAAAAAGAGAAGGGAGTTTGAGAATGGCAGAAGAAGAAAGGGGAAAGGGGGTTATACGTGCGGCGGTTTTCTCTTTAAGTTTTTTTTTTTGAAAAAAAATAAAAAATAAAAAATAAAAATAAAAATAAGATAATATAAAATAAGTTAAACTTTGCTTACCTTCTCCACATGTTTACCGTAAAATGCTGGACCGAATGCTAGATGGGATGCCGGATCCAGCTTTGTATTTCCTCTCAAAAAAATTAGAATCTGCGTAGCTTGCTGGGTCCAAAGCTGGATGAAAAGCTGGCTCTGACATTGATATTTCATCTCAAAAAAATAGAATGCGAAGCTTGCTGGGTCCAAAGCTGGATCAAAAGCTGGCTCCGACATTGATATTTCCTCTAAAAAAATAGAATGTGAAGCTTGCTGGGTCGGAAGTCGGTCCAAATGTCGGACCCAACATTCTTACTGAATTGCCAAATAACAAAAATTCGACAATTACCGTAGAGTGTTGGACAGAAAGCCGGTTCTGAAGTCGAATCCGACATATGTTGCACAACTCCAAAATCCAAATACCGTAAACTGATGGCCTTTATGCTGGTCCAAATGTCGGACCCATCTTTACTTCTTCCAACTCTACGATATTATATTCAATCTTCATCCTAAACTCCCACTCTGAAAATAAAATAAAATTCACCAATTTTACACCCAAGATCCATCCTTTTCAACCAATCAACCTCGAAAGAGAGTCATCATCTGCAGAACAATGTTCAACCAAACACAACAAACACAAACAACGAAGGACCAAACAAGAAAACCAGAAATAAAAACATTGGGCTGCCTCCCAATAGCGCTAAGTTTACCGTCTTCAGCCAGACATACCTTCTAATTCAAGTGAAAGGGCCGAGAGTGAAGGACTCGATCTTTCCAACATCTGCACTCTCTAAATTTAGTTTCAGGCGTTGACCATTCACCACAAATGGTGTCTGCCCCTCCTTTGAGATCTCAATTCCACCTTGAGATCCAACCCGAGTAATAACAAAAGGACCGGACCATCGAGATTTGAGTTTTCTGGGAAATAACTTCAGGCGAGAATTGAAGAGTAGAACCTTTTGGCCAACCTGAAATTCCCTTCTAGAAATATGATGATCATGCCATGCTTTTGCTCTTTCCTTGTAAATGCGGGAGTTCTCATAGGAATCACGACGAATCTCCTTCAACTCATTTAATTGTAAGACTCGCTTTTCACCGGCAGATTTAAGATCATAATTAAATGTCTCTACAGCACAATAAGCACGATGCTCCAACTCAACCGGTAAGTGACAAGACTTCCCAAAAACTAAGCGGTAAGGGGACATTCCTATCGGTGTCTTGAAAGCAGTCCTATACGCCCATAGAACATCATCCAACTTCAATGATCAATCCTTTCGAGAAGAATTTACAGTTTTTTCTAAGATTTGCTTGATCTCACGATTAGAAACTTCAACTTAACCACTTGTTTGTGGATGATAAGTGGTTCCCATTCGGTGATTCACACCATACTTACTCAACAAAGACTTGAACTGTGCGTTATCAAAATGAACTCCATGATCACTAAGGATAGCTCGAGGAACTCCAAATCTTGTAAAAATGAACTTTTTGACAAACTTTACAACACTCTTGCTATTGTTGTCTGCTAGAGCCACTGCTTCTACCCACTTGGTGACATAATCAACTGCTACCAAGATATACAACATACCATATGATGGTGGAAATGGGCCCATGAAGTCCAGCCCCCACAAGTCAAATGGCTCAACTTCAACGATTCCCACTTGAAGTAGTTCATGACGACGACCAATATTCCCTGTTCTTTGACAACGATCACAAGACATAACAAAACTTCGAGCGTCCTTGAATAAGGTAGGCCAAAAGAAACCCGATTGAAGAACCTTTGCTGCAGTTCTATCAGGGCCATGGTGACCGCCACAAGCATAAGAGTGACAATGCTCCAAAATCGGCCTCATCTCCTCCTCCGGTATACATCTACGAATCATACCATCAACACACCTCCGGAATAATAATGGATCATCCCACATATAATGCTTCACCTCAGAGAAAAACTTCTTTCGTTGAGCAAAAGACCAATCATAAGGAATGACATTTGAGGCTATAAAATTAACATAATCGGCAAACCATGGAGCATTATATGTGTGAATTAGCATAAGTTGCTCATCAGGAAATTGATCACGAATAGGAATATCATCCTTCTTATCCACACCTTCCAAGCGAGATAAGTGATCTGCAACAGAATTTTCCACATCTTGAATTTCCAAGTCAAACTCTTGAAGCAATAAGAGCCAACGGATTAACCTCGGCTTAGCATCTTTCTTTGACGTCAAAAACTTGATAGCAGAGTGGTCAGTGAAAACAATAACCTTAGAACCAACAAGATAAGATCGAAATTTCTCAAAGGCAAACACTATAGCTAGTAATTCCTTCTCTGTTGTGGTGTAATTGATTTGAGCACCATTTAGTACTTTACTAGCATAGTAAATCACATGTAATCGTTTATCTTTCTTTTGGCCCAAGACAGCCCCAATTGTATAATCACTAGCATCACACATCATCTCAAATGACAAACTCCAATCAGGTGCAGTGATAATAGGTGCAGATGTGAGTTCCTTCTTAATTGTATTAAAAGTCTGAAGACATTCTTGAGTAAATACAAACCTCACATCCTTTGCAAGAAAATCACATAGAGGTTTCACAATCTTGGAAAAATCTTTGATATATCGACGATAAAAACCAGCATGTCCAAGAAAGCTTCGAATTCCTCTAACGGAAGTAGGAGGTGGTAACTTCTCAATTACCTCGACTTTTGCTTCATCCATCTCTATTCCTTTTTCAGATACTTTATGACCTAACACAACACCTTCTCTTACCATGAAATGACATTTCTCCCAATTTACCAAATTCGACTCTTCACATCTTTTCAAAACACGGTTTAAATTCTTCAAACAAACATCAAAAGAAGCACCATAAACTGAAAATTCGTCCATAAATACCTCTATGTTATCTTCGACCATGTCTGAAAAGATAGCCATCATGCACCGTTGAAATGTGGCTGGTGCATTGCAAAGACCAAAGGGCATCCTTCTATATGCAAATGTACCATATGGACAAGTAAAAGTGGTCTTTTCTTGATCATCGGGGCTGACAACAATCTGATTGTACCCGGAATAGCCATCAAGAAAACAATAAAATTGGTGACCGGACAAACGCTTTAAAATTTGCTCAAGAAAGGGTAAAGGAAAATGATCATTTCTTATGGCTGTATTAAGCTTTCGGTAGTCAATACAAACTCTCCAACCTGTAGTAGTGCGAGTGGGTATCAATTCATCCTTATCATTCTTGACTACCGTCATACCACCCTTCTTCGGAACAACTTGAACAGGACTCACCCAAGCACTATCAGATATAGGATAAATGATTCCAGCATCAAGTAATTTGATTACCTCCTTCCGGACCACTTCTTTCATGTTAGGATTCAACCGGCGTTGATGTTCAACTGAAGGCCGAACATCATCCTCCATGAGAATTTTATGTATGACCACTGATGGACTAATGCCTTTAATATCAGAAATACTCCAAGCAATAGCTTGTTTGTGGTCTCGAAGGCATCCTAGCAACAAATTGGTCTCTGTCGTACTCAAAGAAGAAGATATAATTACAGGATATGTCTCATCTGGACCCAAAAATGCATACTTCAAGTGAGTTGGTAATTGCTTGAGTTCCAATTTCAGATGTGGTGTTTCTTCAGTAGTATTCACTGATTCAATGTGGGTATTCTTCAAGGGAAGATCTCCTTGACCTTCTAAAAACTTCACCGCATCTAAACACTGATCATCTAATGTAGAATCATCCAAGCTTCTAGCAACTACCTTCTCATACACATCAGACGGGGTGAAGGATGTGTCACACTCTAAAGCACATATATCAACAGCATCCATTCGAATGCAGAATGATTCTTCATAGCTTTAGAAACTTGAAATTCCTGCTTCTCTCCCCCAACTCTGAGAGTTAATATACCGGTTACCATGTCAATATTTGTTCCTCCAGTAACTAAGAAAGCTCGCCCAAATATGATTGGAGTGTTGACATCTTCCTCCATATCCAAGACAATAAAATCTGCAGGAAGATAAAATTTTCCAACTTTTACTACCATATCCTCTATCATTCCAGCTGGATATCGTAGAGAACGATCCGCTAATTGAAGCACTACATTAGTTGGCACTAATTCAGCATACTTCAACTTTCGGAAAAACGAGAGAGGCATTAAATTGATAGCAGAACCAAGATCACATAAACATTTAGCCACTAAAATGTTCTCAATATAGCACGGTACCGTGAAGCTACCCGGATCTGCTCTCTTTAATGGTAAAGGATTCTGAACTATAGCCGAACACTGCCTAGATACCGGAACTGTAGCAAATTCCTGCAATTTCTCTTTGTTGCACAATAAATCCTTAAAGAACTTTGCATAAGCAGGCATGTTTGCTATAGCCTCAGAAAAAGGGATATCAACATGTAGCTTTTGGAACATCTCCAAAAATTTCTGATATCTTCCTTCATCAGACTTCTTCTTCAAACGGGAAGGAAAAGAAATAGGAGGAACATAATTATTCAACTCTGGTATGCTGTCCAATTTTACCTTGTCCTCCGTAGAAACTGGAATTCGAACTCCCCCATCAGAATTTCTCTCAACTTTCTCTTCAGAATTAGGCACCGCATGTGCCTTGTTCACTGGATCATTAAGTATCTTCCCAGAACGAAGAGAGATGGCTTTAGCCTCTTTAGGATTGGTCTCAGTGTTATTCGGAAGCTTTCCCTGATCCCTTCCTCCAATGCTATTAGCAATTTGACCCACTTGATGCTCAATATTCTTATTCGACTGCCTTAACTCGTTTAAGGCAACTTGTTGGTTTTTGAGCACTTCAGTTAGCGTTTCCTCCCATGTTAGCTTTTTCTGTTGAGGAGGTTGTGGAGGTGGAGCTTGTGGAGCTACTCTTTGCTGATTGTATTGAAATCCAGGAGGTTGTGAGCTACTCCCTTGTTGTCTCCATGAAAAATTCGGGTGATTCGTCCAACCCGGATTATAAGTAGCAGAATATGGGTTATTCTTTTGCATAAGTGGTGTCGGTGGTCCTCCCCCATAAGGACCAGCGTAACACACATCCTCATAAGAAGAATTATTTTGTTCTTCTTGCTGACCTTGATTTGTTAGAGGCCCCGTCATGTATTCATTTGCTTGTTGAAGTGGTTGTGGTGGTGTCTGCATCATGATCTGCATGTTCTGTAGCTTCTTGCCCATTTCCGCCATTTGAGTGGTTAAATTGTTGAAAGCTGATGTATTGATTTCATTAACTTCGTTAACCGGAGCTTTTTGTCCTCGAACAGCTTTCTGCATAGAACCTTCAGCTAGCTCTTTGAAAATATTATTCATCACATCGGCCGTCTTGTTTCCAATAAAACCACCAGCACTTAGATCCACAAGCTGTTGAGTGATCTCAGTTAACCCATCATAGAAATATCGCACAAGTAATGCGTCAGAGAATTGATGGTGTGGACATTGAGTAATAAGTGCCTTGTATCGCTCCCATGCTTCATGAAGAGGCTCTCCTACAGCTTGTGTAAATGTGCAGATCTTTCTTCTGTTATCGTTGGTCTTTTGAGATGAATAATACCTTGAGATGAACACATCATAAACTTCATCCTAAGTAGACAATGATTCTTTCTCCAAACCAAGCAACCAAGTCTTTGCCCTATCCTTTAAATAATAGGGAAAACAACGCATCTTCAACTCCTCCTCGGTTAAGCCACTCAATGGAAAGGTTTGTAGAATAGCAAAGAATTCCCTAATGAATGCCAAGGGATCTTCATTCGCCAATCCATAGAAAATTGGGAGTGTGTTGAAATGCAGATTCTTCAACTCATAATTTCGGGCTCTCGTACTCAGCCTAATGTAATGAGGATTGGCTGCAATAACGGGCCTCTGAATATCGCGAAGGCGCATAGCTGGTGGTTGTTCTGGACCACGTCCATTATTATTTTCTTGCCTCTCCGCCATTGGAACAACTTGTTCTGTTTCAATTTCCAATTCAGAATGTGTGATGTCCGAACCCAATCCTTGAGAAGGTGATTCTTGCAAGTTTCTCTTCCGTAATTTCTTGGCTTTGTTGTTTCTTCTGCAAGTCTTCTCGATCTCTGAATCCAAAATGAGTAAAGGCTCCTTTTGAGATTGGGTCATAAACTGAGTACCTGAATAGATTGAAACAGTATATAAAAAAAATACAAACTAAAATAAAAATTATTAGAATAACACAAGTAGACAAATAAACATCGTTCCCCGGCAACGGCGCCAAAAACATGATAGGAATTTTATTCACAAGTGTACGAATTTAGTCCTATTGTAGTAATATATCTTGGAAGACCAAGGTCGAACCACAGGGACAACGATTTCTCTACTTAAATTATATCTAATAACATAAAACAAGTAAACAAATTGTGATGATTATGTTTAAAATGATAAACACTAAAATATTATGAAAACAGATGAGAAAGAACTAGGGGCGTCGGACTGTGATTAGGAATCCAATTAACCTATTGATTATGTTCTTCAACTATCCTACGGCATGCACTCTATTATATCTTAAACAATCACTCGATTCGGATAAGACGTGCTCGCATAAATGCTATACCTACTCTCGTGATATAGAAATTAGACGAACCCATTTCAATCGTAGGTGTTAACTATGCTATATCCTTATTAGCCTACTTTCGTGACTATTCTCGGATATATTCTATTATCTATTGCACGAATCAATTTCAAGGGTTACAAGGAATTAATTCCAAAGAGCACATCCATGTTGGCCAAACATATACATGTAATGAACACAAGATAATAGAACTCGGAAATTGAAAAAGAGCATGAACCAATAAAAGCTAAAATTCATCCATAAACATAAACAATCCTAACCCCTAGCAAAGGAAATTAGCTACTAGACATAATTAAGAAAACATAAGAGAATTCAAATACAAGCATTGAAAAGAAAAGATAAGAAGACTTCTCAATCTCTATATCAAATCTTGTTCAGAAGTTGTCTTCATTCTCCAAAAGTTGCAGATGATTTTCTTCCCAAGTGTTGATGATTTTCTGTCTAATTCTCTCCCCAAATCTCTCCTCCCGACTATGTCCCTTTTTTTCTCTCAAAACAACTCCCTTTCCTTCTCAACTACCGTGCAGTTTTGGAACTCAATTGGGCTCTAATATACTTGTTGGATATGAGTCAGTAGATGATACTCAGTTGTTGTTCGGTTAAAAGAAAATTGGGGGAAATCATAGTAGTACTATGGAATTGAAGATCCCAAAACCTAGCTGATATCAGTAGATTAGTGTGTCGTTAGGATTAGCTGATGTATAGGTTAGACTTGATGTATTGTTTATTATTTTTGTCTAAGTCCTGTACGGAGTAGTTGTTGAACTGATCTTCTGTCGAAGATACTTTTCAGAACCCCACGTCATCAGTGTAATCACTTGTGTTCTTCAGTCAGCAGCTGATCTTCCACTCAGTCGAAGACAGCGCATCAGCTGACAAATCATCAGTAGAAGACTACTCCCAGCTGATAGTCATCAGCAGAAGAACAGAAACAAGCACAGTACCTTCGCAGTCGCCAGCTGACCTACTCAGTAGATGCCCTGTCAGCCGACTCAGCTGAAGAAGACAGAGACTTTTCAGTCTTCTGTATCCTACGGAAAGCGACCCAGCTATTCAAGTCTTTTCGAAAAGTTCAGCAGAAGACATACGAGGTTGTTGAACGGTCAACTCTGACATTCTCACCAACTACAAACCTCGACCAATGAGAAGCCGACAACGCTTACCTACTCTACACAATAAAGCTGCTCTCATGAACAGTGCATTAACTGCCCTGCTGCAACAAGTTCGAATTATGGCCGTTTTCTTTGGAAGCTTGTGACACGTGGCATCGTCGTCTCCAACGGACATATGCCATAACTTACAACTATAAATAGAGAAGTTTTTGAAGCTCCGAGTGACGGAATTTCGAAGGGACAAGCTCAACTTCATAAACGCTCTAGAACACTCAAAGATCATCCAGAGGAAAACTCGCATACTTAGAAGATTTCTCAGTTTTTCTCTCTAGAGTTCTTAGATCCCTTTCTTCTCTAGACTAAGTTCATTGTCATATTTATAGCTTAGATTCGAAGGAGTTCACATTCAGTGAATTGTTCTTATTGTAAGAACTCCTTCTCAGTTGGAGAATATTTCCTTCCCTTTCAGACTTAGGTCTGGATTGTAAAGTCGCTAAGGACTATAACTTAGAGGGAACTGTCCAAAGGCAAGTATCCCCGCCGAGGCTTGCTCGGGAATAATCAACAAGTTCTCCCGCTTTGTTCGGGACCGTGGACGTAGGATCTTGCGTATCCGAACCACGTTAAATCGCTTGTGTTCCTTTACTGTTTTATTGCATAGCATTCAACTGACTTGAAAATCATAAGCTTGCATAAAACGTATTTTATAAAGCGCACAGCCAAAAGATTTAATTTGCTAAAACGTGTTTTCAAAAGAGATGAATTCCGGGCCCCACACTTTCCGCACAACAGTCTCCGACTGATTCTCAAAGTACCGACAACGTCCGTAGGGAGAGAGCTCGCATGGGCCGACTCACTCTGTCCCGCGATCGAAGGCTTATTTGGCACTCGTTCATCGGTTCCAATCATCGGCCTCAGCTGACCTTCATTGAGAAAAAGAAACTGAGCTCAGGTGTATTCACCCCCCCCCCTCTACACCTGACTTATCATCTCCGGACCAACAATTGGTCTCAGAGCACACGGTGTTCAATTGATCGCCGGTTCTGAAATACTGGTCCTCTCGAACTGATCCTAAAAACCGTTTTCACTGCATAAGCATCTTTTCAGCATCCTTATACTCTTACTCTTACAATGTCTGATATGTCAGGTATTAGGATGGTACCGATGTTCTCAATAGAGAACTACACGGTATGGCGTGTACGTATGGAGGCACACCTAACGTCACTCCACGACAGCATGTCAGATGTCCTAGAGTCGAACCGATCATTCCCATGATCGACGCGTAGTATTTTGCCGCCGGAGGAGGCGCGGGAGCACAAACTGGTGCTAAGGTTCCCAAAGATAAATCTGCCTTCACGACTGACGAAAAGAAGTTGCACAACCTTGACCGAGTTGCACGTAATGCCATACTGACTACGCTCAGTGATTCACACCTCGGAAGGGTACAGGATTGCAAGACGGCGAAAGAGCTATGGGACGCCTTGGGCCATACCGAGCCATGGAACCCCTCGGATCAAAGAAAACAAGCTCGAGCTAGAGCTTCGAAGTTCGACGCCTTTGCAATGGAGCCTATCGAAACCATTGACGAGCTGAGTGTCGATTCACCAATCAAGTCAATGTCATCAATGGGCCGGGAGGTCGTTCACCAACAAGGAGATGAACACCAAGATCTTGAGAGCGTTGCCCCGACGTAAGTGGCTTCCTTTTGCTACTTATTTACGTCGCTCTGATCTAAATGCTCTAACTCCTGATGTTATATTTTCAGAATTAAAATCGAAGGAATTCGAGAATAGCCTACCCCAAAAGTGCTTAAGCGCTCCAGCTGACACACAGTTCGACCATGCCTTCAAGGCAACAATCAAGCAACACGAGAGCCAAGCCTATTTCCTCAAGCAAAGCCGTGGCCACATCGCAGCAAAGTCTTCCGAGACTCCAGGCCCTGGTCAGCTAGCACTGATGGCTCTCAAATATCAGAGGGAAAAGGAGAAAGTCAAGAAGCTGAGGAAATACAACCGAGATTCTTCTTCAGGTAAGAAAGACTATCATAAGAAAGAAGAATCTAATCCTTCTACTGAATGCGGGAAATCGGAGTCTGCCGCCGGTCCGTCTAAAGACTCACTGGTAAGAGCAAAGCAGAACATCCACCGCTACAACCGCAAGAAGGAGGGACACTATCGGTATGATTGTCCCGAACTCTCACCGCTCAAAGAGCGAACGGCAGCCGAAGAGAAAAATTTGCCAAGCGAAGGCGAGCCTACATAGCCGGAGAGATATCCGACAACTCAATTGAAGAGGATACATTCATGTATTCTTCGAAGACGAAGCCGCGTTCGTCGCAGCTTGAGGTTACAGAGACAGTTCTCGATGAGTCGCCCGAATATCGCCTCGATGGCCGGAGAAGAGGCCGAGGTAAATTCTAAACTTAATATAACCTCCTCTTCACACAAAGACACACGACACGTGCTCGGTCTCGGATGATCCTCTAGATGTGGTACAAGCCTACGACGATCTACTAGAGGAACATTCATTTCGAGCAGAGAATTCAAGCAGAACCATCCGAGAACTTGAACAGTAAAGGCCGAGAATCGGACACTTTCTTCGATTGTCGGGTCTCTACCGAGTCGGTGGATCTAGTTGCGAGACTCAAGGAAGAGATTGAATCTCTTATGACTAAGTCTCAGCTTCAAGAAACTCAGATCTCAGTTCTGACCAAGGACAACTCTGAGAAAGAGACCGAAATAGCCAAACTCGGCCGAAGCTCACAAACGTGCGTAAAGATTATGACTCACTCGGGAGAAGTGATGAGGTCCGGAGAGGATCGATGACCGAACAAGCACTGGGAGCTAAGGAGAAGCTAGAAAGCATGCTCAGAGCACAACGGCCATCTACTGTAAAAGAAGGCCTTGGCTATACCCATGAAGCTTCCACCTCCAAAAGCTCAGCAACTCTGGCTGATAGGTTCGTCAGAGGAAAGGTGCAAGCTGCTGACACCACACCTCAGGCGAAGAACAAACAAAAAATGATTGCACCTCAGCCGAGTAGCAACAAGCAGCTGACCAAAGTTTCCAGCCCCAGGACACCGCGATCAAATTCAGGGGGAACCAAGAAGGTCGGGATGGGCGTAACAAGTACAAGGAGCCACCGTATGAGCACCCGGCTCAAGACGGCTCGTACTACTATGAGCCCAAGTGTCGGGAGAAGCGCTAAGACTCAGAAGAAGAAAGCGCCTGAACCCAAAATCATCAGCAGAAAGTCAGTATCTCCAAGTCCTGTGGAGAAGAAAGCTGATAAGTTTCAGAAGAAGAAGTTTAGGACTTCTAAGGTTCCGAGACAGATCCGGGTCCCGAAATCACCCACTAACCAAGAAGGACCCAACCGAACCAAAGGGTACCTAAAAATGCCTACGTTTTGCGAGTGCATAAGGACCCTTGGATAGTGGACAACGGGCCGCTTGAGACACATGACTTACCGGAAGAGCTCGCCGACCAACTACGTACAAGAAGATGGTCCCGCACTGAATTCGGTGACAACTCCAAAGGCTACACAATGGGATACGGAACGCCGAACATTGGGACCGCCACGATTCTAAAGAGTAACATATGTTGAAGGACTTCAACATAATCTCCTTTCGATCGACCAATTTTGTGATAATCTTAATAGAGTAATCTTTGACGCTGGTTTCTGTGATATTGTTGACAAATCTACAGGGAAAACAGTGTTATCAGGCTCGCGGAGGAAGAACATCTATGTTGCAAACTGGAAAACCGTAGAACCTGAGGCTTGCTTACTAGCACAGACAAAATCTGGTGACAAGTCAGGATGGCTATGGCACAAGAGACTCAGCCACCTGAACTTCAAGACCAAGAACAAGCTTGCCAAGAACTCCAAAGTCAGAGGACTGCCCTAAGAATCGTTTATCAAAGACAGAAATTGTGAAGCGTGCCTGAAGGGAAAGCAGACAAAGGAAAGTCATCCACCTATTCCGTCACCTTCCACTGATGGAATCCTTCAGCTGCTGCACATGGACTTATTCGGGCCAGTCTCTCCAGTGACTATAAGAGGCAAGAAGTATGCCCTCGTCGTCATAGACGACTACTCGAGATATACTTGTGTCATCTTCATCGCCAACAAATCTGATGTTCAGACTGAGTTACCTAATCTACTGAAGAAACTTAGTGTGGAAAAGAACATCAAGATTAAGAAGATACGCTCAGACAGAGGAACAGAGTTTATGAACTCAGTAGTTAAAGAGTACTGCGATAAAGAGGGAATTCAGCACGAGACATCAGCTGCGCACACCCCTCAGCAGAACGGACTTGCTGAACGTAAGAACAGAACACTCAAAGAAGCAGCAAGAACGCTCCTCGCAGATTCTGGACTACCCTCGAAGTTTTGGGCTGATGCTACTGACACCGCCTGCTATACTCAGAATCGCTCACTACTCACTCAGCAACACATGAAGACACCATATGAATTATGGAAAGGGAGAATTCCTTCTATTTCTCATTTTCATATTTTCGTACTGTCCTTGCTTTATCCACAATAATGGGAAAGATCGGTTGAAGGTCTTTGATAGCAAATCCGATCAAGGAGTATTCTTAGGATACTCTCGAGTCAAGAAAGCATTCGTAGTCTTTAACTATCGGACTCTTTGCGTGGAGGAAAGCCCTCATGTTGTTTTTGATGAATTTGTTACTGAGAACAGGAAAGAGACAGAGTTAAATACTGAAGATGTCAGCAGCAAGCTACAGGATCTCGGACTTACTGATAAAGCTGAAAAGATCCAGCATTGTTGGGATGATGAGTCAGACGATGAACAAACTCAGACTCAACCAACAATCGATGTAGCTGACCTAGTTGATTCTATCGAACAGAATCAACAATAGGTAACATCGGTCGATGAGGAAGCCCCTGTGGTAACTGAGACCTCTACTGAGAATATAAATTCAGGGGGAACGATTAATGTTCCTGAGCTAAATGCCCCTGAACCTGGAAACTCAATACACCCTAACCTTCTTACTGAATTGCTTCGGTCGCGAACGCATACTACTCGAAATGCTTAATACACCTATCGACCGTGCGTAAGTAGTATCGAAGAAGAAGCCCGACTCGGGCGTTCGTGGCTCGATGCTCATTCTTCAGATCTTATCATTGGAGATCCATCAGCAACTATAAGGACGAGATCAAGATTAAGTCAAGGAGAAAGCTCACTTTACTCTTGTTTTCTGTCTACAGAAGAACCTCAGTCGATAGAGGACGCACTTAATGATGCTGGACCGGATCATAGCCATGCAAGAAGAGCTGAACCGGTTCGTCGAAATGAAGTATGGGAGCTTGTTGACGGACCTGGACATCAGCACGTGATTGGTACTAAGTGGGTCTTCAAAAACAAGCGAGATGAAAACAACGTCATTGTCAGAAATAAAGCAAGACTAATTGCAAAGGGATACAGTCAGGCAGAAGGAATTGACTTTGATGAAACATTTGCTCCGGGCCGCCGATTGGAAGCCATTCGTCTTTTCCTAGCTTATGCAACACATCGTGGATTTAAGGTATATCGGATGGATGTGAAGTCAGCTTTTTCGAACGGCGCATCGAAGGAAGAAGTCTACGTGGAACAACCGCCCGGCTTTCAGCAAGGGACATCGAGTGTACGAGACTTAGGAAAGCTCAGTATGGGTTAAAACAAGCACCCGTGGCTTGGTATGATACCCTATCGGACTTTCTACTTGAGAAAGGTTTTCGTAAGGGGACAGTAGATCGCACCCTATTCAACATAAAGTCAGGAGATGACATCCTACTGGTGCAAATCTACGTAGACGACATCATTTTCGGCTGCAGAAACGAAGCTATATGTCAGCAGTTCGAGAAGATGATGAAGGAAAAATTCGAGATGTCCATGATGGGAGAGATGAATTATTTCCTTGGATTTCAAGTGAAGCAATCACCGAAGGAATTTTCATCAATCAAGCCAAATACACTCGAGATCTTCTCAAGAGATTCGGTCGTGACTCCAAAGAAGCTGCCAAAATCCCTATGAACACGAATTTTAAAATTGATCTAGACAAAGAGGGAGCTTCTGTTAACTCTACTGATTATAGAGCTATTATAGGCTCTTTACTTTATTTAACAGCTAGCCGTCCTGACATAACTTATGCTGTAGGTGTATGCGCAAGATTCCAAGCAGATCCCAAGCGAAGTCATTTAGACTCGCCGAAGAAGATTCTACGCTATTTAAGAGGAACACCGATGTTGGGTTATGGTATCCTCGCCGATGATAACTTAATGCGACGGAAGTTATTCGATGCCGATTATGCGAGATGCAGGATAGATCGAAAGTCAACTTCCGAAACTTGTCAGTTCCTAAGCAGCAAGCTGATTTCTTGGTTTTCAAAGAAGCAGCATTCAGTAGCAACGTCCACTACTGAAGCTGAGTACATGGCTGCAGGAAGTTGTTGTGCCCAAATCCTTTGGCTTCGACAACAACTTAGAGAATATGGTATAACTCAGAATGAAGTGCCCATCTACTGCGACTCCACAAGTGCAATTGCCATAACTCAGAACCCAGTTCTACATACCAGATGCAAGCACGTGGATATACGACACCACTTCATCAGAGACCATGTCGAGAAGAAGGATATCAGGATGGAGAAGATCCATACTGACAAGCAAAGGGCAGATATACTGACCAAACCACTAGCTGAGAACAGGTTCAGAGAACTATCAGTTGAGCTAGGTCTACTGGATCCTACTGAGATACGTCAGTAGATGCCGACTACTGAGAACATCATTGCCCAACAATTGGTAACAATTGGTATCAGCATAAGGAATCAGTACGACAGGTCAGATAACTAAGTACAATGACTCAGTTGGGAAAGTCACACTGTACACAGCAAGGGGGAACATAGTCATCAGCATGACAACCATTCTCCTTATATATAACGGTAACCAGCTGATAAGTTCAGCTGAAGAGGTTTGCGTAATTTTGTGTACTTATTTTTTTGAAGCATGCTCGCATTTATTGCATCAGTCGCTCACACTCAGTAGTTAATGTGCATTCATTTCCCGCCATTAATAGTTTAAGGAAAGGTCAGTAGGAAACCTTTTCATTCGCATAAACTGAGTAATTAATGATGTCTGTCGCGCATTTAATGCATGTCTTCTCTCTTACCTTTATTACGTAAATCTATGTTTGAGGCGGCTTTGGTAATCATTCCTTTTATAACTTTTAATCTCAGCCGTCTATAGATTTGAAAGATTATAATAGGATCATTGGATCACAACTTATAATTAGATGATATATATAAAATCTTTCATCTTCTACCTTCTTCCTCACTTTTCGCCATTTTCATATCTTACGAGCTTTTCTCGTAATCAGTTTCTACTTCTTATAACTGCCTTGCCTGTGCATCTTTCAAGCTCTAATACTCGGTAATGTATTAAAATTTGCTGATAACTACTAACTTACTCTATTTTCAAGTGCTAACAAGTTGTTTTGCAGATTTCTATGGCGATCGTACAGACTCCTGAACCTATAGTGGAGATCATGACCATCCGGATTCAGTTCGAACCCACAATGGCTTTCTGCCAGGTGGATATCCCATATTTGGAACCATTGTTCGATGCTCTGGAGAGGTCTGGGTTGGAGACCCTCGTGACCAAGCATCCTCGTGCCAGTCTGCCGAGGCAAGTGGCGGAGGCATATTTCAACTGGAATTCGGTGGCTGCCGGAGGAGAAGAAGCCTCGTTTTCTTACATGGAGGAGACTAATTCGAACAAGTGGAAGGCGTCTCAGAAGACCTTCAACATCCGAGAGGCTCTAGTCCTCGCGTTTCAGCTTCCTATTTCTGGAATCTCCCCTATCGGATATAAGGAGAGGGAGATCAACGCTTATGTGCAAAAGTATGTGGACGCAGTGATGTGACGTTCAAGACAGCTCTCCCGAGGAATCTCTTGCTACCTCAGTATAGAGGTTTAGCGTATGTGGTCTCGCACATACTGACAAGATCAGCTGGATCGTACGATCAACTGTCCAAGCCAAGGATTCAGCTGATGATGGCCATAGATGATGGAGTAGAAGTATACAACTCAGACGAAAGCCCAAGCCCAGAAGTTCACTACGCTACCCACTGGCGAGAGGAGGTTGGCCAGTGTGGGTAAGCTTCTATTTGGGACCAAGATGTCAGTCCTAATAGAGAGTGTTGTACAGAGGAACTCAGCTTTTGAAGATTCAAAGCTGTACAACACTAAGCTGATAAAGTTTCAGACTAAAGAAGCGACGGAGAAGTCTATCGGTAAGGGGCCGCCTGAGCCGAAGAGAGCAGCATCCGCTCTGCCCCCTCATACCGAAGTGCCTAAGAAGAGGCGGCTGACCAAGACCAGACCAGCTGAGGTCTCAGCTGCTCAGCCCCTCTCTATTATTAAACCCACTCCTCCTCCTACTCAAGAAGAGTAGTTTTTAGATTCTGATACTGGCATTGATGGTGCGACCCTCAAAGATAAAGTCCAGGTGATTAGCTCAAAGGAGACACAGTCGGACGTTAGGGAACCGACTGAGGAGAATGCGACTGAGTGGACAACTATTCACACCACTTGTCTCCGTGCCGCAGCTGACGTACACAATCATATTCATGAAATTGCTGGGCACTCAGACTTAGTCGACATAGCCATCAGGGCTAGGGTTCAAATGCTTCTTAGATTTCTGAGTTGGGATATTCTAGAAGACATAATCAAAACCCACTCAGTTCTCTACCTGCACGATGAGGAGCAGAAGCTACAAGAAGTAATAGGGTACGGAGAACCAGCTGACTTAGGTACTCTTGAAGATCTCAGAGCCGCAATGCTTTACCTTCTAAGCTTGCGAGAGTCAGTCCCTGGTAACACTCCTCCACCCCCATCTCCTCCTGCTGATGATAAAGATGATGATGACAACAATCAGAGGAAGGATGACACACCCAAGGATACAGAGTTGGGAGGCTCTGCTGAGGGTTCAACTCCCCGTGAGAAGAGCAAATCACCAAACCCTGATACATCAGGTGATGCTCAAGGTGCTCCGAAGTACAGTAGGGAGCAGCTTCTCACATTTTCTGAGCAGAGGCTCGAAACCAGTTCTTATCAGATTCAACCCATCGGTTCCGTGACCTCAAAATCTGTCAACAAAGCCATCCGACGCCAAGGAGAGAAAAACAGACTTCTCGCCAAAGACGTTCATATCAAATGGGCGAAGTATACTAAGGCTCAGACAGAGAGCCTAGACAGATTAGCAACCGGCATCTCAAAGACTCCAGAAGCTCCTCCGCAACCAAATTTTCAAGAGCTTATTGAGGCCGCGTTATCAGCTCAGAGAGTCGATCTAGAATCTCAGAGTCAGTAGTTGCTCTAGTATCAGCATAAGATATTTTCCGAGCAGCTGACTCAAGTTCTTGAATCTGTCAAGACAAAGATCGACGAAAGAAATAGGATTGCAACCTCTAGCCTTCAGAAAGCTATTACTCAACAGGCAGAGGCTCTGAAAACTATTCAGAAGGAAATGACCGAATCGCATGATCAGGCTCTGCTGCTGAAACTCCGTCTGGAGACAGCTGCACAGGGTAAAACATCTAGAGCTGATCAAGAAAAAGACTGGGAATTATACTGCGATCTCGTCAAAGACTTCGAATCCACAGCAAATCAGATTAAGGATTCAGTCCACAAGCTGGAAAAAGAAGTCACAGCTATCCGTACCAACCTCGATAAGGCTGCTGATGCCAAAAAGGGGGAAGGTATAATAAAAGATGAATCTGAAACGGATACAGCTGATGTACAGATAATAAGGGAAAGGGTTCAGGAGAAGAGACCCTCCACGATGAAGAACCCGCATGCGACTCGTGGGGAAAGGGCTCAGGAGGAAGGACCCTCTACTACTCAGGATAAGAACTCTTCTGAGGTCCTTCTCCTAGAATTTCCACTACAGCCGACCCTCATCTCCTTTTCTGCTGCTCACATTGAAGAAGTAACCAGATTTATTGAGCAGGAGACAGAAGAAGAAGAGCCTGAGCCTGAACAATTGCCACCGCAGAGGCCGGGGAAGGAGATTGCAACTGTATCTACTCCTCCTTCCTCCCCGCTCCATAAATTCAAATCTAAAGCGAAGCAAGAGGCTTATGACCTCAATGTTGCCCAACAACTGCAAGATAAGCTGGACCGAGAGCGTCAGCTTGAAGAAGTAGCAGAAGCAGCAAAGAAGCCCAAGGGCAAAGCTGTTAAGGGCAAAGGCAAGAAAAAGGTCGAATCAGTCGAAGAGCAGAAGAAAGCCCAAGCAGATTTTGCTAAGGCTCTTTCGACTGAGATCCCAGCTACTACTCAGAGCATTCCCACTCCTACTCTAACACCCGAGCAGATAGCGGAAGATCAAGCGACCTGGGAGGCGACGCTGCAAGGCCTAAATATCATACGAGGAGACTGTAGGGCAGCGGCTCTCCGAGAAAAGAAGAGAATGGCTGATATGGCTAAGATGAGTAGATTATCTCAAAAGCCAGCAGCTGATCCCAGAAGACAAATCCTAAGAGGATCAAGGAAGAGAACACCTCTCGCCAAGAAGGACTCAGTTGTTCATGTCGATCGATGGGTTCCGGCTGAGGTTAATGATCAATGGGAAGAACTTAAAGAGCAATTTATCAAAGGCTACTATGTTTGGGGATTCTATCCTCGAGAGTAGCCTATCGTTCAAGCCTTTGATGAGTTCATGCTTATTTACAATTCTGAGCTGAGGGAACAGCTCAAGGAGATCATGAAGAGAGAGAATATTCCGTTTAGAGCTCCAGCTTTCAGGCGCATCCCACCTCCTAGAACTGCGTGCGGAGTTCTATGTACAAAGGATATAGAGGATGAGATCAGAGCTGCAGCATTCCGCTTCAACCTGAGTGTCGACCTAGCTGAAGACGACGAGGATGTCCAGACTCTAAGGAAGAGAATCTACTTATACTATCGTCTGGAACCTCCCATGGACAGATCTGCAGGATTCAGGGAACACACTCAAGCCTTCAGGCATCTGTAGTCCTTCTCTTTTCTATCTTTTGTAATAGTGATAGGAATCTGTACTTCATTGATTATATATATCAGTTCCTATTGCTTGTCAGACAATTACTCATTGTCTTTCAGCTCTTTGCATTGTGTTTTCACGACTGATCACTAAGTGATCTGACACACACTCACAGTCAGTTTCTCTGATTTTGCCTATCTCCCACCTACTGAAGTATTGAAATTCCTTTATTTTTTTTCTCAGAATGTTGTAAGGGGGAAATTGTTGTCAGTAGGATAGCATCTTTTATAGACTTAAGAAGTTTAAGAGGTAGAGGTAGAGGTTTTGGCATCATCAATTAGGGGGAAATTGTTGGATATGAGTCAGTAGATGATACTCAGATTTATTGTTCAGTTAAAAGAAAATTGGGAGAAATCATAGTAGTACTATGGAATTGAAGATCCCAAAACCTAGCTGATATCAGTAGATTAGTGTGTCGTTAGGATTAGCTGATGTATAGGTTAGACTTGATGTATTGTTTATTATTTTTATCTAAGTCCTGTACGGGGTAGTTGTTGAACTGATCTTCTGTCGAAGATACTTTTCAGAACCCCACGTCATCAGTGTAATCACTTGTGTTCTTCAGTCAGCAGCTGATCTTCCACTCAGTCGAAGACGGCGCATCAGCCGACAAATCATCGGCAGAAGACTACTCCCGACCGATAGTCATCGGCGGAAGAACGTAAACAAGCACAGTACCTTCGCGATCGCCGCCCTGACCTACTCGGTAGATGCCCGTCGACCGACTCATTGAAGAAGACAGAGACTTTTCGGTCTTCCGTATCCTACGGAAAGCGACCCAAACTATTCAAGTCTTTTCGAAAAGTTCGGCGAGAAGACATACGAGGTTGTTGAACGGTCAACTCGACATTCTCACCAACTACAAACCTCGACCAATGAGAAGCCGACAACGCTTACCTACTCTACACAGTAAAAGCTTGCTCTCATGAACGGTGCATTAACCGCCCGCTCGCAACAAGTTCGAATTATGGCCGTTTTCTTTGGAAGCTTGTGACACGTGGCATCGTCGTCTCCAACGGACATATGCCATAACTTACAACTATAAATAGAGAAGTTTTTGAAGCTCCGAGTGACGGAATTTCGAAGGGACAAGCTCAACTTCATAAACGCTCTAGAACACTCAAAGATCATCCAGAGGAAAACTTGCATACTTAGAAGATTTCTCAGTTTTTCTCTCTAGAGTTCTTAGATCCCTTTCTTCTCTAGACTAAGCTCATTGTCATATTTATAGCTTAGATTCGAAGGAGTTCACATTCAGTGAATTGTTCTTATTGTAAGAACTCCTTCTCAGTTGGAGAATATTTCCTTCCCTTTCAGACTTAGGTTTGGATTGTAAAGTCGCTAAGGACTATAACTTAGAGGGAACCGGTCTGCAACGGTATCCCCGCTCGAGGCTTGCTCAGAATAATCAACAAGTTCTCCTGCTTTGTTCAGGACCGTGGACGTAGGATCTTGCGTATCCGAACCACGTTAAATCGCTTGTGTTCCTTTACTGTTTTATTGCATAGCATTCAACTGACTTGAAAATCATAAGCTTGCATAAAACGTATTTTATAAAGCGCACAGCCAAAAGATTTAATTTGCTAAAACGTGTTTTCAAAAGAGACGAATTCCGGGCCCCACACTTTCCGCACAATGCTCTCCGACCGATTCTCAAAGTACCGACAACGCCGTAGGGAGAGAGCTCGATGGCCGACTCACTCGTCCCGCGATCGAAGGCTTATTTCGCACTCGTTCATCGGTTGCAATCATCGGCCCCACCGACCTTCATTGAGAAAAAGAAACCGAGCTCGGGTGTATTCAACCCCCCCCCCCCCTCTACACCTGACTTATCGTCTCCGGACCAACAATACTTAATTTTAGCCCACCAAAAATAGAGAAAAAGCCCAATTCTTTCTTTCACAATCAGCACACGTTTTCTTCATTTTTCTTCTTCGTCCGACATTCATCCCGACATTCAATCTGACATTGTTCAATAGTGGTTTTGGTCTTTTTTCTTTGTTTTCTTCCACTTTTTCATAAGAAAGCTTTACACTCCTAGAACAGCTATCAAGATCCAAAAAATTATAAAATAAGTAGCAAACATGTTCAAAAGTGAAGATTATTAATACCAAAACACATACTCCCTCCGTCCCGTTATTTGTGGCTCAATTGATTTCGGCACGGGAATTAAGAGAGTAGATGATAAAGTATGAGAGAGGGAGTAGATGATAAAGTATGAGAGAGAAGATGTGTAAGATAATGAGAAAGTATGAGAGAGATGATGATAAAGTAGGAGAGAGAATGTAATAAAGTAGGAGAGAGAAGATGATAGAGTAGAAGATATGATAATATTTTTTCCCAAATTAGGAAAGTGACCACAAATAACGGGACACCCCTTTCGACAAAGTGAGCCACAAATAGCGGGACGGAGGGAGTAATTATTTGCAAGTGTATACTACCTCCGTCCCGCTATTTCAGGCACATTTCACTTGGGCACGGAAATTAAGAAAGTAGATGATTAAGAATGAGATATGGGTAGATGATAAAGTAGGAGAGAGAAAATGAGTGAGGGTAGATGATAAAGTAAGAGAGAGAATATGATAAAGTAAGAAAAAGTAGGAGAGATAAGATGGTAACGTATGAGAGATATGATAGTTATTTCCAAATTAGGAAGTGTGCCAGAAATAGCGGGACGTCCATTTCGGGAAAGTGTGCCAGAAATAGCGGGACGGAGGTAGTATTAAACAATGCCAAGATTATAGTCTATCAAAATTCCCCCACACTTAGCTCATGCTTGTCCTCAAGCAAAACACACACAATTACCAAAATTTTAACTCGATTATCATTGAAACAACTTGAACATAAGGGCAACAAAATGAAGTGAAGACTTAAAAGCTATCATTCTGTTAGTACCTCCTACCATCCTCATATTCTCAACCGGCTAATCAAGTATAAATATTGGAATGAAGGACAAGAAATTACCCAAGTGAAACAAGAATTAACCTCAATCCAACATGTCAAACTTGAAAATAAGTCATTGGCCAAAATTGTCACAGGCGTCCACAACCGTTCCCACAAGCCGTGGCCCAGCTTGTTGTCCGCATCAAGCAAGAGCAACAAGCCTATATCACCCATTTGTTCCACCACTTACAACTTTCCCAAAGTAAATATATATATGATTTTTTTTTTCGTCCTGCACACTAGGCGAACCATGTAGAACAGGCACTCTTCCCCCAAAGTGGGCATTTTTTTTATTTTTTTTTTTACGTCCTGCACACTCGGCGAACCATGTAGAACAGACACTCTTCCCCCAAAGTGGGCATTTTTTTATAAACACCACCAACATACCAAAACAACAAATTCCTTCCAACGCTTTTTCCAAGAAAAACATCAAGGATCGAGGTTAATTAAAGTTCCAACAAAAATGCAAATTCAAGTACTAAATTCCAAAATTTACACAAGTTTAGCCAACTTAGAATAAGCATCAAGCATACGGTGTTCACACGAACTTTAACTCTAAATCCACACAACAAATTTTTGCCCCGAAATTCAAAATGCGTCAACGACCATCAATTTAAACTCAAGGTAATCATGCAATCATCATAACCATCATAAAAACTCTCTAAGGACTCAATTTTCAGCATACAGAATAACTCCAAAACAACACAAAAATGACACCCATACTCCCCCACACTTGTACGGAACATTGTCCTCAATGTTTCAAATATTCAATAATATCAAAACACAAATAAAGAGCAAATTGAAACTGAGGACTTCCCTGGGATTAATTGGAGGGAGAGGAAGGAGCAGGATGAAAGCCCAGATGTTTATAAAACTGCAACAGCCGACTCTCGATGGATTCGATTTGTCTCATTTCCTGTTGCTGGTTCATGAGAAGTCGGTGTTGTTGCACTCGTATTGTAGTTATCTCTGATTACATTTGGGCTTGTTGCTCCTGCATTTGAGTCCTCTTCGAAAGAGCTTGGGTCATCTTGGAGTCCATTGAGCTGAGCAAAGCATAAAGATCGGGGTCCTGCACCGGAATGTCTCTACTACTTTGTCCCTGCTGACTTGGTAGACGTGGTGGTGCCACTGCTGATGTAGACTCGGGTGGGGCTGCTTGTGAAGGTATCTCTGTGTGGTGGCGAAGGCGTCCTAGCTTTTGTCGATTCAGAATCGTTTGTGATACCAAAGCTTTTTCATCAGAAAAATCCACTTTAAAGTGTTGGAAGACTTGAGACAATAACCGACCATAGGGTAAACACTTAGGACCATGGTAAGCAAGAGACTTGCTTATAAGATATAGAACAATTGGGGCCAAAGAAGGTCCGGTAGGTGTTTCTGCCATGTTCTCCAACTTATCTAAAGCATAGCAATCAACTAGTCTAACATCCATGTGACCACTGCTTGAGCATGGAAAAACATTATGATGGATCAAATAGACTAACAATATGTGATGGAGTGAGAGAGCACTTGCGGGGTCGCTAGCTCGACCTATTTGCCGCCTGCAAAAATTTGAGTCATCCGGATCAGGAATTTCAGTGGTACAATGTTTAACCGTGTTCCTTGTATACCTCATGAATGCAACTTCAGAATTCCGCAATGGCTCACTCTTAATAGTTTGTTTGCCAAGCTCAAAGGGAGGTCCATGGTCGGTAGAGTGTAAAATCGTGGAAAGGACTTCACGATTCAGCACTATACTCTTCCCCTTCACATAGCTCTTTACAACTTCACCCGTCAATGAGTCTTTGCCCTCAATATTAGCATAAAATTGCTTCACCAAGTCTGGATAATAAGTATGAGACAAATTTAGCAATACCTCCCATCCCATGGAAGCAAAAGACTGGTGAACCTTGTATTCCTCCTCCAACTCTGGACTAAGATCAGCTTCCTCAAGAATCTTAGTAATAGCATTCTTATTGTACCACTCAAGTGCAGCAACATTAGAAAAACGTTGTCTATCCAAACCCCTTTGGTGACTAGAGCTCGACTCCTTGCTCCTCTTTCGTTTTTGCGGCATAGTGAATAATTCACAATCACTGGTACTGTGTAAGAACGAAACAGTACACTGATTTTCGGCGTTATCCAAAAGTTGCAGATGATTTTCTTCCCAAGTGTTGATGATTTTCTGTCTAATTCTCTCCCCAAATCTCTCCTCCCGAATATGTCCCTTTTTTTCTCTCAAAACAACTCCCTTTCCTTCTCAACTGCCGTGCAGTTTTGGAACTCAATTGGGCTCTAATATACTTAATTTTAGCCCACCAAAAATAGAGAAAAAGCCCAATTCTTTCTTTCACAATCAGCACACGTTTTCTTCATTTTTCTTCTTCGTCCGACTTTCATCCCGACATTCAATCTGACATTGTTCAATACTGGTTTCGGTCTCTTTTCTTTGTTTTCTTCCACTTTTTCATAAGAAAGCTTTACACTCCTAGAACACCTATCAAGATCCAAAAAATTACAAAATAAGTAGCAAACATGTTCAAAAGTGAAGATTATTAATACCAAAATACATATTAACCAATGCCAAGATTATAGTCTATCCGTTTTGAAGTGCTTTTGAACTTTACTAATTTGAAGATGTTAGATGTTAAATGATTCCCCTTTATTTGCAGCAAAGTCTTGTACCTAATGCATATACATTGGCCATCAGCGGGAAGAAACCATTTGTTGTTCATACAAGCTTAGTGGAGCTTCTGTCAAGAAAGGAGTTGCAGGTCCGCATTCAATCAAAAATGTGAAACCAATATTACTTCTAGCAATATTATAAATTGTTGTTGTATTTATGTTTGCTTCCCACGACACTTGAAGGCGCTTAGGCTACCTAAAGTGTGACCATGGTGTATGGCTTACATTTGCTGATATTCTTGCTCATGGAGCATCTTCTGTAACCGATAACTTCATTATTTTCGATTATTAGATTTATCTAGACTTAGAAATGTTGTAGAATATTGTTAAATATATGGTCAATCCATTTACTGCAATCTCTTCATTCATAGGTGTTAGTCCCGATATGAACTCAGTATGGCGGGAGAGGAAGGGGGGGGATATTACACATGATTCCAAAATTCAGACTTTTAATCACAGATTCATTCCCACATAAGAACTCCTAGATCCTTTAGGTTCAGAGTGAGTCTGACTGAGTTTAGTCAGTCAGCACGTACATGATAACGTTAGCCCTTTTAGCTTAGTTAGAAAATTTGTTTATGAAATCGTGATTATCTTGTGCTGCAAGTCATGTGTTAAACCTGATTGATTCAGACATACTTAAAACAATGCTTTTCTAAACTCAATTTATGCAAATGACCTGTTATATCAAAATGAGCTACGTTAACTTTCTGTCTCTGCAGATATCCACTAGTATCTTCTCGAAGACTGTCGAGAAGAGATCAATACAAACTATCAAACTATCTAACTATCTATCAATTATCTATCTATCAGCTCGAACAACTTCCAATCTAGCAACTAGGTTGAGGATTTGGGTTTTGCCAACTTAACAAGTATGAAACACTCTTGTTCCAAGTATGTGATGTATATGATAATCACTTGAAATATGCACATATGGAATTTCCTATGAAAGAACACTTAAGATTGCTAGGGCTAAGAGTATGTTCTTTGCTTTGAGAGTATGAGAGTTTGACCTTGAAATTCCATGACCTCTTAAGAGTGAGAGGTCCTCTGTATTTATGGGCGAGCTAGGAGAGATGCATTGGACTAAGACCGGCCTTTCATTGGCTCTGGGTTTACCACAGTCTCATGCATTAAATACATCGAGTATGCATCGCTTTCTACACTTGCTTTCTGTATGTCAATAAGGTATTGTTTTGTCCGTCTGAGATTATGGCTTACATGGCACTTTGTTATTCATTAATACTAATTTGGTAGTTGGTTGTTCCATTAACTTTTGATTTTGAATTATATGCCCCGTACCTCGTACTTCAATCCGTCAATCAAGACAAAGACAGATCTGAACTGCTGAGTTCAGTCACCCTGATTGAAACTTAGATGACAAAACTCAACCTGGATAAACCTAGTCTGAAAAACTATCAGTCTACCAAACTAAGTAGTATGGAAGCTACCAAACGGATTATTATCTACATCAAAGGAAATGTCAATCTAGGTTTGTGGTATCCTTTGGATGATAATTTAAAACTAATTGGATATTCAGATGCTGATCTTGGAGGTTGCAAAATTTATTGGAATTCTACATGTGGGACTTGCCAATTCCTCGAAAATAAACTGATCTCATTATTCTCGAAGAAGAATGGCCTTTGGAAGCTATTGTGCTCGGATTCTATGGTTAAAGCAACAACTCCGAGATTATCTGATTCCGACGGCCGACGTTCCTATCTTCTATGACAGTTCAAGTGTTATCTCAATTACGCTAAATCTTGTACATCATTCGAGATGCAAGCACGTGGACATACATCATCACTTGCCTCCAAACGCAAACAGGTTGCTACAAGTAGCAAACCTGAAGTTGAACCAAAGAAGAAAGGGCCAGGAAGGAGCCTGTCCAATCTCCATAAGAGCCAACTTAGCTTCGTCTGATTGACGAAACTGAAGAGGAAGAGGAAGCCGATCTAGAACTAGACTTCAGATTAGTCAAGAGACTTAGAGGGGTTGAGTCTCAAATAGAGACAGAATCTGGAATTCCAAAATGATACTGACTTTGGTTGCACAAGCAATTCCTGTTTTCGTTCCTGAAGATATAGCCACAACCGCCAAGCAGTCTGTGGCGAAAGTTTTGAACTTTGATGATTTTTAGATGGACTTGCCTCAGGTTAAGGAAGTCGGACTATCAAAGGAGCTTCCCGATGATCCAATAATTGTTCGAACTGGTGAGGCGGAAGAACACTCAGTTTTAGAGATCGAACTACCAACTGTGAAAGCTGCCACTTCAGTAATCTCTACATCACCTTTCCTCTAGCCAGCGGGTACTCTTCCTACATCCCCACCGGCTGAGTTTGCGAATGTCGAGAAGGACATGGAGACCCTGGAAACTGATCCGAGTATTCCAGAAGAAACAAAGATCGCAGCTGACATTGCACTTACAGCTGGAACTAGGATAGATGCTGAGACTGGGAGCACAGTTGATCCAATGAGTGAAACAAACCCTAAAGTGTCGGAGATAGATTCTGAAGAAACAGTTTTGACTGGAAGGCAAAGGGCAAAGGCCTATGATGGAGAGCATACCTGAAATAGAGATCATTGAAACTAATGAAGACGATTCTGATGATGATCTTGCTCTACCGGTTGTTCATGCAGAAGATTGCCAAATTTGAGAAAGTAACACTTCATGACTTTATGGACTTTACTTTATCGGCTCAATAACACTATGGTCGAAGAACCGTCAGATGTTGAAGATAATATTTCGTCATATGATGAGGCGACATAAATATCCCTTGGAAGGTCGCTACTAGAAAAGGCACAATCTACTGCATTCGATAATGTTATTGCATTGTTGCAGAGTTAGTCACCTACACTTTTATTAGTGAGATTGGTGCCCGAGCGCAGATGGTGATCAACATCAGGTCCATGTGGACTAATGAACAGATAGCAATCCACTACACATACACACCCACCCGATTTTTCAGGGAAGAAGAATTGCTCTAATCCATTCTCTATTATGAGAATCCTGATGACTTGATAGACGAGATAATTGACCGGATACGGAGAAATCAGATTTATATTTAGTTGAGGGTCATTGACATTCCAGGTCTATTAAGATTTAGAATTTGTCATTCTTAAGGTTCATAAATATTATTCTTGTAAGATGTGATGTACTCTTGGTATACCATGATGTCATGGTAGCTTTTGATAATAAAAAAACATCAGAATACATCTTTTACTTATATTTTTTTCTGCCAAATAACATATTTGTGAGGGGCCTTCAATATAGAAACATTAATATCTTTTTTGTACAGGGAAATAATAAGGATGCACCTCTTGAGAAGAAACCTATGAACTTGGAGGTTATTTATTGTACTAATAGGAACCATGCAGTTGCAGTAAATTTTCTTTTAAGAGCATACTAAGAAACTAGAGTTAATAGAGTCTAACATGACGAATGCTCTTGCAACAATAGGTGTGCTTCTTTCGGATTTTCTTTGCTTGTTTTTTATTTACTCTCTCTCTCTCTCTCTCTCTCTCTCTCTCTCTCTAAGTATATAGACAAAGACTCGACATGTCGTGTCCCTGATTTATGACATTTTGGTGAAATCAGGATATAGGGCACCAGAGCCTGATCTGATGTTGATGTATGGACATGTAAGATGTCACCCTAGTTTTCCAGCATGGAGACTTTGTTATACTAAGATTGTGTGAGTTCTTACATTGTACTTCTTGAAAATCCACTCAATTAATTCTCACCGAACCATTACAAGAGGCGATCCACTTGAGCAACACATTTTCTTGTATCAAAGAACTTTTTGTAAGGCCATATGTGAATTACATCACATAACCAACCTACTATCCAGAGTACTATTTATCAGAACAAACTATAATAGTTGTGACTTTGATGGACAAAGCGCTAGTATAGTTCCTATATGTAGCATGATATTCCCTATTGCAGCCAAAGAAAATTCCTAATAATCGCTAATTATCATCTTTTGGCCTCTTAATGCAGACTAATAAATGTGCAACTTTGTCTTTGTTTGTGTAGAGTTGTTTTTAAACTTTCAAACAGTAATGTACACTGGACTCTCATTTAAGTCTATGAAACATGGTGCCGTTATTTAAGCTATTCATGGGTACACTATGGTGCATAAGTATATCCATTTATCTTCATTAAGTCATTGTTTTTTATCTTATGATGTCATAAACTCTGCAGATCCACTTTTGCAAATCAAAATTAGTCATTTTGAAGCCACTGCTTTTATGTTATGATGCCATAAACTCAAGAGATCCATTTTTTCAAATTAAGATTAATCATTTTGAATTCTAATTGACACTGCTAGGTTCTTAGTTAATGTATTTTGAACAACGCGTTTTTAGAAGAGGGTCAAAATAGAATCAAAATGACTTTTGTGTCAATATTCAAACATTACATTAGAAGAAACTGAAAAAATCTTAGTACACTCCTGATTTGTGAGAAATCTAATCTACATGGTTCATGTGTATCGACTAATTGTTTTTTTGTAATATGAACAACTACGTTTGGTTCAGATTTTATTTCATTTTAAAGTTTTGTTTCATTTTTTGTCTGAAATACATAAAGTGGTGTATCTCAATTGGCACTTTCTCATTCGCAACTAATCTCTAAACTTTGTGTGTGTTATATTTCCATTTTTTGATTGTGTATAGATTTTACTAGGGTCGATTGTTGTACACTATTGTTATTCATCAAATCTCTATCACATTTATTTTCTCACACAAAAACTTCAACATTGTAGTTACTCTTACAGAGGCGGATGTAGGGGTGGGCTGGGGTGGGCTCCAGCCCAGTGCAACTCCGGCCCAGAAACTACATTTATCCGATCCAAATTTATTTTTTACATATTTCAGCTCACCCCAGATCAGTCCAAATGATTTGCAAATTTATTATAATTGAAATTCATTTCAACACAAATTCTAATTCGCAAGCCCAAATCCCAAAATCTAATTTTGACAGCCCCCATTTTTCGTGTCGATGCCGAATTTTTTGTGTAAATTTTACGATTTTTTTTTCATATTTTATGAAAATTTAATATATTGAAGCGAATTTAAAAATATATTAGTTCAATGGCCCAACAACAACTAAATTAAATGGTCCAACAACAATAATTAAATTAAATGGTCCAACAAGTCAACAACAATAATCCTATACAACGAGAATTGAGATATAATTGAGAGGATAGTGAATTAACGACACTTCGGTAGGACGAGAGGAGGGATCAAGGAGCGAGAGTTAAGAAGGCACCGTATCCTAGGCGTCCGAGTCCTTACTCTTGACTTCCTTATACTCATTGTTACATTATATTTTGTCTAAATTTTTTTAGGGGCTTCGCCCCCGAACCCCCAATAAGTCTCACATCCCCCATCTATAAATCCTAGTTCCAACCCTCCAGACCCCCCTAGTATACATTTCTAGATCCGCTCCTGTACTCTTATCTAATGTTATGGAAGGATGGAAGTTTTTTACAGCTATCTATGTAAAACCTGAGTCGATCAAATAGAGCAAATCCTTTAATATGCCTCTAAGTCCAGTACAATGTTTCAAGAATCCCATCAATAATGCCTAAGTCCATTGCCTGAGAATTAATACCATGATTTTGGATTTTAATCAACATTAAGAAGTATAAACTTATATTATACACTTGAAAATGTAAAATGTTCATTCTTCACGAGTAAGTACTAGCTTGACAATTGAATCAAAGTATTCAAACATGTTCATAAAATACTACAAAAGGAAAAGGAAAAAGCAAATTCTATACTACTTTAAAGCTAATTTGTTAAGAACAACAAGAGCAAATAATCTGCAAGCTCTTAGGGAGCACTACTCTGTCTATTAGGGCATAAATATTTTTAGGAAATGCATTGTGGTTATCTATCAATGTATCATTCGTATCAACTAAAATTCACAATTCGTGAATAATAATTCTTCGTATGTACTTCACCCCGTTAACCTCCACGTGAACTCCAAGAGGTAATACTTTGATGGTAACTCGCACCTCACGTACGCTTTTCGAAATATGACAAGACAAATTCATAGCTGCAAAAATATAATAATTAAATATTAGCAACTCAAAAAATAATTAATACTTATGGTTGTTCCATGTGCAAATAACATAAATACCTCGGGGATTTGTCATTTCATTCATGAAGAGGTCCACTATTTTTCGGAAGTAATTTTGTAGTGATAATCTTAAGTGTTGGCCGTGTTTGAATCATTGATCCCCTAAATCCATGATAATCTTTGACTCTTGGGTAGTATCTGAGGTCTGGCCAAAATACTCTTAAGTCGTTGATAAGGTCCGAATCCAGGTCATCATAATATAAAATACAAATGTTAGATAAATTAAAATTATTTTTTTAATTCAATGTTTGACTTTAATGTAGTACTTACTGTAACGCCCCAATTTTCATAACTTAACTAGGGACGCTACTTCATACTTAACATGCATATTTCAACTCTTTCAAAATATTTTCATGGAAAAGAATCATTGAAAAACTCAATTTATTTTCATACTCAGCGGAAGTCTTAAAATAAAAGCAAGTTCAACAATTAGTTTTCGAAAATTATATGCACAGTTCATGATAAAACTAGTTTTGATGCATTAATAAGTTTCATAAATCCTTCTTCGTATGACCATCACCACCAACACCTCTACGCATCGGCCGAACCATTTCCTGAAAAATGTTAAAATGATAGGGATGGGTACGACTACTCAGTGGGAGATGTACACATTTACCAGATTTATAAATCACACCGATAAGACATGAAAAATTAGATCATGCAAAGGATACTCGGCCACACAGACCACATGAACTTTTCAAACAGTCCGATTTCGACTGACGGCCGGATTTTGACCGATTTTCATAGAGGATCCGAATCCGAACCTATGGCTCGATTTTGACCCTTGCCTTTTCTTTTAGGATCCGATTTCGATCCTAGGGTCCGATTTCGACACTTCCTTTCATTTAGGATCCGATTTCGATCCTAGGGCCCGATTTCGACCCTTCCTTTCATGCATGTCATAATCACATGAAATATCGAGCACAATGTATGATAAAGATAAACAGTAACATTCCCCACCTTAATCTTGACTCGATGAAAATAATGGATATCAATGTTTAAGTCCTGCGCGCCGATCCTATACATGGAAATTTATCTTAATGCCTCTACATGGAATGTCATGCATGCATTTATAATTCAAATAATTCATAAATACACATAGATCAAAATAATCAAACAAATGTATATTATACATAATCCACTTATTAACATGCAACTTTAATGGTTTCACATAATAACAAACTTAAGTATATTAAATATAATCTAACTTTTATTGACAATTCATTCGTGCATTGAGTAATCTGTCAATTCATGAAATATATTAATAAAATCATAAAAGTATTGTTCTAAAAATTATAGAACTCAAACATGAACAACATATTACATATACCATCATAATAAAACTTATCATGATCAACAATTCATTTAATAATATCTGAAAACTTTTATTTTTTAATCTACATGCATGTTGGCAAAAGAATCTGGCACATCAAGAAATAAATTAACAAATAAATACCAAACGTATCCTAAAAATTCTATATTTTTAACATGAATGACCTAACATGTATCATATCCTATTAATATTCAGCATAGTCGAAAAAAACTCAAAGAAAACATGAAAAATAATTTTCTTATCAAACTTATGGACATGCTGTCAAAAACTGGCAGGTTACGAATAACAATTTTAAACAAATACTTATCATGCTTGAAAAATTCTAAACAATTAATAAAGTATACTACACATACCTATAAAGACGACCCTAAATTTTCACGATAATACGACGACGGGAAGATATGGAAATAATTCTTGAAACTGTTCGCAGATATGCTGGCAGATTTTTTGAAATTTTATGGGATGCTATATTATGAGCGACTAAGGGGTATTTATAAGCCTAAAAATCATTATCCAAACATCCCTAATCAAATAAGATATCAAAAATATTTTATCTATAATTATTTTCGTACTTAATATAATTTAATTTATATATAATTTAGTCTATCACTTATCATATAAGAGATTCAATCCTAGATAAATTAGGATACAACTAGATTTTATCCTAAGACATGTATATCACAAATATAATATCTATTTTATTCGCAAAATATAATTTCAAATTATCTCCTAATAACTTAATACCATAATAAATATTATATCCTTTTATGAATCCTAGTTGGTTTAAGAAATCTAAAATAAATAAATATTATTCTTGCACAATAATTCTAACATGATTTCTAAATAATTAAATAAAAAAGAATATAATCATAATATGATATAAATAAATACATTCAAAATTCAAAATAAATTTACATGATAAAAATAATTTAATGACAAATAAGATAGATGCTTTAATTTTCATTTTAATTTCTAAAGCGCGACTTACAGAACTAAAACACTTGATAACATGCATGAATAGATATGCAATGCATTTTATATTGAAAATTTCAAGGCGTTACACTTACCACACGGAGTTTTCGATTCTTTGCCTTTCTCTTCATGGATGGGGTGATATTTGTACGCCAACCACATTGAAGTCACCACGCCGACCATCAACCCCTTCACTAGGGGGTCGCAGACATACCAATAAAAGTTCGACATTCTTTAAACTACGCGTAAGCAAAGCAAGCTCATAATTCTCTAATTAAAAATCACTTATATCAAGGGGGAAATTAAAAATAGGCAAACTATGTCAAATATGCATAAGATAGACATTTCGCCTTTTTCCCCTTGTTTTTAAGTTTTTTTTTACTCACATCAAAACCCTCGTGACTGTTATTTTGTACTTCTTGTTAACTGATGTTGATTGATGTACATGCAATAACATATTACATTAATTTTTTTATTATAATGTAATGGATCTTAAGATATTATAACTTTTTACTAATTTGAAGTTATTATAGTAACGGAGAGAGTATTTCCCCAAATTTAAATATTAATGCACATAATGGATCTTAAGTTAATTTTGAATGTTTATAGAATTGTTACTCAATACAAAATTTCAGTACAATACAAAAATTACATTACACTCACGTTAGACATTTCTTTCTTGAATGGCCCGGCTGGCGACATTTGCTGCCCTTCTTTGATGTGTGGGGTCTTGCAAGATGATTCCCCTCCAGATCGAAAACACCTAATCTTTGGACGACTAGCTTGACGTCTTGTCATGGGGACAAAACTATTTGAAAATCGTTTCGTATGTTCTAACTATCCGGATGAGGAAGGAGATTAATTACCCGTGAATATAAATCCTTAACAGTTGTAAATATTCTCACCACTATATATGTGGAGGATTTTTGTTTAGTACATTATAATTCAAATAACAAATAAAATCAAATAGAGTTTTCCTTACATAATTGCATCAACGGCATGCGAACATGGCATCAAATCAGATTGGAATTCAAGAAGAACCGAAATGATCGGTACGACAACGATATATTTTTTTCCTATACCGAATATTTTCGGTACAATATAGGAAAAAATAATACGGTATACCGTACCGAACACTCCTACTTTAGAAGAACCTCGAAATGGCATTAAATTATTTTTTATTAAATCACCCCATAGAAACTGAAGAGCCATTAAACAAAAAATTAAATTACATATATATCATAAAAAAAGAGCTTACATAAACGGTGAAAAACTAATTATTTGTTAAGAGAGAGATAGGTAAGTATAAAGAGGCATTTGAGCGGTTCAGCGCGGCATGACGGAGGATGAGCACAATATTGAAAATAAATCACGTATATAGTAAATTGAAAAACCTTATAGTAGAGAGAGAGTGAGGAGAAGAGAGAGACCTTGGAGCATATAGAGAGGGGGGTAGCCTCGTAAAATAGCAGATACTTCAAAGTTCTTCCATTAAAAGTGAGGGGGAAGAAGAGAGATGTTGGAGTAGAGAGAGAGGGAAGAAGAGAGATGTTGGAGTAGAGAGAGGGGTACAAAGAGAGGGAGGGGGGAATAGAGAGTCAATTCTGCAGCACCATGCAGGATGACCATAGAAAATAACGTACATACATAACTTTTTTGTTGTATTTAAATTTACACTAAAATTTAACCAAAAACATTTAATTTAGAGTAGGGGTGTCAACCGCATTAGTCAACCGAACCGAGCCGAATTAAATTATTTTAAATCGAACTAGAAAATTTTGGTTTGATATTCGTTTTTTTTTTTTGTTATCGGTTTCATTATTAGTTAATCGAACAAAACGAACCAAAAATATTAATTTTTCTAATTTTAATTAATTGTATTACTAATATTTGTATTTTAAAAGAAAAAGCTTTTATGCAACACTTTTGGACTTATTTTGACAAACTTTGGTTTCTTTGTTCTTTGATTTTGGATATGACAACATTACACTTGTTTAGTTATCAGTTTATAAAATATAAATAGTTAATATTTTAATTCTTCATTTAGTTGTATTTTTTGTTCTAAGAATTTTAGTAAAAACTGAAATCGAAACTTTTGGATTGCAAACTGAACCGAATCGAAATTTTTCAATTCAGTATTTGATTTTGTAAAATATAGGTTGTAGCTCCAGTTGTTTAATCAGATATGAAATTGTTATTCCAATTTGATATAAATTTTTTTTTCCTTATTCTCGTTTACCTAGGACAAGCATAAATGTTGAGTTTGTTAATACTTCGTATTTTTTTTGACGATGTCTTCATTTCTATGCAATAACTGTAAACTAGATATCATATGTAACACTCATGCACATTAAGTGTTTTATTTTTTTTACATTAATTATGTTTTTTGATACACTATATAAAATCGTATTTGTTGCCTCTAACAAGTGAAATACAAACATTAGGTGATCTTGGAACGAAACTTGCTAAGTACTTTGACATTAATTGGTTCCCTTTATATTATAGTAATTGAGATTGCCACGTACTTTGGTAGTACTAATATCTTGCAAGGTTAATCTGATTCAACAACTTGTTACAACAAGACCTTATATTTTATAAAAGATGTAATTAAGTTCCTTAATATCTTGCAACGTACTTTGGCAGTACTAATATCTTGCAAGGTTAATCTGATTCAACTACTTGTTACAACAAGACCTTATATTTTATAAGAGATGTAACTAAGTTCTTTAATATAGGTTAACCGACCCTCTAAATAAGTTGTGATAAGGTGAAAGAACTCACTGATCTTCATTCAAACGTAAAGCAAAGTTTGCACGTTCGCCAAAAGCAATCAAGTCATTCAAGCACAAACAGAAGCATTTTTCGGTCCCATTGCTTCGTTGTAAGTCCAGGGATCCACGGTATCTTGTTCATCTGCCGGGAGATGATCAAACGTCTCCCCAGTGAACATATATCGATCAGGTGTAAATATCACCCTCCCACTACGTCGAACAATGTCAGGCGTTGTGTTAACAGATTGTGCAGTTACACGTGGAGTACTATCTTGCACAACTGGCTGTTCAAGTGGAACTCGACCACCTTTTAATTCCTCAAGGATGATGTCGACTCGAGATTTATGGTTACTAATGTAATCCTCTTCTAAGAACCGAGCGTTAGGGCTAACAACGATCTTCTGTTCTTTAGGATCATAAAAGTATCCACCCTTCATTTCCTTCGGATATCCTATGAACAACATCACTTTTGAACGTGATTCCAATTTGTCGGCCTGCCTATTTAGCACATAAGCAGGATAACCCCAAATCCTTAAGTGGTGCATACTGGGTTTGTGCCCGCTCCACAACTCGAAAGGGGTCTTTTGTACCGACTTGGAAGGCACACGGTTCAGCAAGTATGCTGCAGTCTCTAGGGTATATACCCAAAAGGAAACTGGCAAAGTAGCATGACTCATCATTGAACGAACCATCTCTAAGAGACTTCGGTTCCTTCTCTCTGACACACCATTCTGCTGAGGCGTGCCCGGTGTTGTCAACTGGGATGTAATCCCACATTCTGTCAAGTAGTCATTGAACTTACTGGATAGGTATTCCCTACCATGATCAGATCGTAGTGTTTTGATTTCTTTACCTAGCTTCTTCTCCACTTCTGCCTTGAATTCCTTAAAGGTTTCAAATCAATCCAACTTGTGGCGAAGAAGGTAAACATATCCATACCTCGAGTAATTGTCAGTAAATGTGACGAAGTACTCATACCTTCCACGAGCTTGTGTAGACATACACCCACACCAGTTAGAATGTATCAAACTTAATACTTCTGTGGCTTTATAACCTTTTGCCTTCAAAGGCCTAGTCATCATCTTTCCTTCCAAACAGGTTTCGCAAATTGGAAATGGTTCAACTTGGAGAGACTCCAATGATCCATATTCCACCAACCTTTGAGTCCTGTTAAGATTGATGCGGCCTAGTCTTAAGTGCCACAGATAAGTTTGGTTTACCTTAGAAGACTCTTTCATCTTCTTAGGATTTGATGATAAGGAAGCAATATTAACTGAACTACGTGGCTTACAAATAATAGTATATAAAGATTCGTTTAATAGTCCACCACATATAAAATCATCGTCTTTCATGATAGAAACTTCACTATCAAAACTTGATTTAGAACCATCCATGGTGCAGAGTTTTGAAACAGAAATAATATTTCGCCCAAACTCAGGCACATATTAAACATCTTTAAGTATTAAAATAGAAGTATCAAAAGATAGATGTAAATCTCCAATGGCAATTGCAGGAACTTTCGATCCATTGCCCATTGATACTACCACCTCGCCATTGCTCAATTGTCTTTTCTGCAAGAAACCTTGCAAGGTGTAACAAACATGATCAGTTGCCACCAAATCCACTACCCATTCGTGGGTAGAAGAGGAAACCAGAACAGTTTCAGTTACAAGAGCAACTCGCGTCTCTTTCTGTTTTGCCTTGACATCTGGATTATAATTATTCCAGTGTCCTTTCTTACCACTCTTGAAGAACCTTCCTTTCTCCTTTGACATTCGCATGTCGCCGGTAAGGACCGTCTTCTTACTCCCACTGCACTTCTTGAATTGACCAACATTTCTGCTCTTTTTCTGGTTTCCGCCTTTCGGAGGATTCCTTGAACTACTAGGGATATTCAAGACTTGAGCACTCTTGTCCTTTCCTATAACCTCTTTGACCGCTACCCAAGATTTGAGTAACATATTCATAGTAAACTCGTTCTTAGACATAGCGGTCCTAAAACAGAAGTTTCTTATAGGACCTTTGCAGAGCTTTTATTGGGAAAGGTAAGATATCTCTTCCACTCTATGAAATTATTTAAAATTGTTAAACCCGTTAGGGTTTGGTTGGTGAGACTGTTTAGGAACTCGAAAAAAATAAAATATTCGAACAGACATATCTGAAAAATGTAATTTTAAAAGCATGTATGAAATTAATATTTGCACATAATTCGTAATTAATAATCATTGTAACCTTTTGTAAAAACAATGATATTAAAAATCTCGAACGGCTCTGGGAATTCCACTAGCAAGCCACGCAGGTGGACGTTTACTAGCGTAACCCTAAACCAGGCTATTTACCTAGCTCTTTAATTCCAATCCACGTCTAGGTTCTTAAGACGAATGAAATTAATAGTTCGATATTCTGGACCATATCACTATTAAAACGCAGGAAGGGACTTCGGGGGAAGTGAATTGTACATGCGGTAACATCTAAGCATTGACTATTAATTTGACCAAAATAGAATCAAATTCTCGAAATTGACATACTTACTCGAACCATGCCGCATTCAATTTGATCTAATTAGCCATCCTATTTAATTATTATCTTCTAGAATACTCGTGTTTACTAGGCACGCAAGCCACGCAGGTGGACGTTTACGGCTTCGCTCCCACTACTCAATAATAATCAAATATTGTTTTGAAAAACTCATCTCACAAAACTTGTATCTCAAAGATGCAAGCAAGCACTCACATAATCTTACTACTTTTATGTAGAGTCCAATTAATGGAGGTCCAATTAAGTGTTTAATATCCAAATTAATGGAATCTAATTAAACATTTAATTTAAAAATTGCTTAGTCTTTTTATTCAAAAGGTTTGTTTTGAATCATGCATATCCACATAATTCCTAAAGCATGCAATTTCTAAACGGACATAATAAAACGTGCTCGCGAAAAATAAAACATGCTTTAATACGACGTAAATCCTATTTATATATTTTTCTAAGCGCAATTAATCACATAATCGCATGCTAAAGCATAATAATAAATAAATGTACAAATAGGAATTTTAAAACGTCGTTATCGGGCTTTAAAACACGTAATTCCTAACTATTACATTGCCCGATCAAAATACAGCTCTTCGATCTTCAAAATCTTCGAATTTGGAAACTGTATCGAAAACTGTCGCCGCCACGTCATCAGGGGGTCTGCCACGTGGTAGACACGTGGCAGACACATGGTAGACTGGTCAACAAGGGATGACGTGGCGCGCCACGCCAGCCGCCACGTCAGCCGTCTTCTTCCTCAAGCAGAAACCGCACCGCCGCCGCCGCCTGGCCGCGCCGCAGCGCGCCGTCGATAGGGGAGGGTCTGCGGCGGCCTTGCTGCCCGTTATAGCCTCGATCCGCCGCCGGAATCGCCGCCGGAAGTGCGCGCAGCTGCGTGCTGTCGCGCCTCCGCTGCGCGCGGCTGCCGCCCCCGACGCGGCTGATCTGCAGCTCCTCCATCGTCTCCAACCACGTCCGACGTCCCCCAGACGTCAGGGCTGTGCTTAATCGCCGCCTGGAGCCGCCGCAGAATTCCGCAGCCGTCGCCGGCGAGCTCCTCCGCGCAAATGCACCACTTTCCGAGCCGCGATTCGTTCAATTAATTCATGGCTAATGATCCTTGGACGATTTTAGGCCACCCTGACGGATTCCGGCCAAAATCGTCCATCAATTTCCCTCAATTTTGAAACGATTCGCCGGAAAAATTTTGTTGTGAGCAGCGAACTTCAGACGTACATTTCGGTCGCATCCGGGATCGGATGATCCCATACGATATATCAACACGAAGCTTGTGTGACGAGGAATCCATCGGTTCAAGCCGATCGAAAATCGGACCTCGGACCCGCAGGGAATCGCCGCCGCAAGATGTGGCGGAACCCTAGCCGAACTAGGGTTTTCGTCCGAATTGGGGATTTCTGGACAGCACGATCACTTCTCCTTTCCGACGCTATTCCGGACAAACCAGAAATCGGAATGGGTCGTGCGACCTATCCAGATGAAGCTAACGAAACAACGAACAAAACTATCTGAACGGATCGGAAATATAAGGTGGTACGCGCTCCCACGCGCCGTCGCCAATCGTCAGTCGTGTTCTGCCAGTTTCTAGGGTTTTGCCCTTTTCCGTCCTTCTGCGCGTCGCGCCTCGTGTTTTGTGCAACCCGGACCAAAACACAGTACAAAAATAGTATAATTACGTAATACATTGGTCCTATCAACTACTCGTTTGATAGACACAGATTGATTAATAAAACTGTGTCTCAAATTAATTAATTATCTATGCTCAGCCCAGAGCAAAATTAATTAATAAACACAGATTCATTTCACTAGAGAATACATGCTGACTTACCTCTTTATCCCAAATTGAGCAAGGGCTTGTATTTTAGACTTAATCGATCTCCGTATTTAAGATAGAAATATCCGTTAATTAATTAAGCTTACTGACAGCTTAAATTAATTAACATCTTATATTCCTGAGTAGTACCACTCGACCTTATTAACACACCTGAACTTAATCAACCGGCGTGCTAATCCTTTCGAGTTCCTCAAGGGATATTATCAACCCATTTTACTAGGATGCGGTTGCAAGATACAGACAACCAGCCTGAGCTACAAATAACTACTAACACCCAAGATACGTAGATCCGGTCGCGATGACGTTCACCATAGTAGGTCAAAGTGATAGATAGTCAAATGCACTCAGCTGAAGTCTTACCAAGCTTAAGACCAGCTAAGTCACCGAGATCTTGGTTCTCCACTAAGGTCAGTTAGGAGAACACATCTCACTGTGATCCGTCAATACACCACCTTAAGTGTACCACTAAAGACAAGCCACTTCTTATCTAAATTGCAGCTTAAACCGACAACTTATCCTGAAGTTGTCTCAGCTATGATAACTGTTTATATCTTGTCGTTCAACCAATTTGTGTTGTCTTCTGTGATACCCGACACACTACACAAATCTAACTTTTATACAAGATAATAGGATAACATGTGCAAATATACATATTTATCATATAGGAGAATAAAATAGTGGTAAGGACAAAAACACATTGTATACAAGTATAAAAAGTGCTTCCAGTGTACTAAATCCCAACACTTTGTGCCTTCATCTCATCAGCTTGCTGATTTGTTTATAAAACCGTTTGGCCGCACTCAGTTCTTGTTTCTTGTTTCCAGGTTAAGTGTGCTGAATCTGCACCCTCCACTTGAGGGGAGATATCAAGCATCCACGTTGCTTTATCCCACGCTTAACATGAAGCATTTGCCAACTCATACTTCTAGATCTTTCCAAGTTGTTGAAGACAGTTAGAATCACGTGCAACACACATGCATGAGAGATGATGTGTCCATGTGTAACTCTTGTACATAGCTTGCAGAAATTAGGGTACCTCCAATGGGAGGTTTGAAAAGTGGAAAAAGTTGGTTTTGAGATTTTTTTTCCATTGGAGTGGGTGTGAAAGAGATGACATGGCAAAGCCAACTCTTTAAATAAAGAGTTGGCTTTTCGAATTTGAACAGCTGAATGCGCGTGGCGCGTGTATACACGCTGCCTCGTAATTGGCGCGTGTGATGCACGCGCCCATGAGTGAGTGAGTATACTATACGTGCATCTAAAATCGTGCCAATTTTTTTATAATCCGTGAGTGAGTGAGAAATCCATGAGAAATATACTATGCATGCATTCAACGGTAAAAAAAGTTAAATGGTTTTTAATTATTCATGAAACCGTGCCACATTTAATATCTATGAGACCGTGCCACATTTAATTAATGTTCAGACAATTGTTGTTTCTCGATATAGTTGCCCAAATATTATATTTCTCTCTCCAATCATTAATTCTTCATTAAATTTTCAATTGTGCAACGGTCAAATAACGTTTATAAATTTAACGTTATAAATTGTAACGGTCAAAAAAAGTTCTATATATACTTAGTTGAATGCAAAAGTTCATATCACACATTTCCAATTTTTACATCCCAAAAAATTTCTTAATTCAATATTCCCTCTCTAGAAATCGCCGAAAATTCAAGTTCTCAAAATTCGGATTCTCAAAAATCTCACTCGTCTCATAGTCCCAACCCAAAATACTATCAATAATTTCCTCAATATCCACAATTTTCACAATTTCCACCACTTGCACCACATTCTCAATTTCCACCACAATATCATCAATTTTCGCAATATGGAATGTCACCGAATTCCGGAAGCTCTTTTTTTGGTTCGCAACAAGTACCATTTCAATATCCGGATTCTCAATTTCCACAACATTCTTCACAAGTGGGGGTAAAACATACTAGCCTTGTCGATGAAGATGAAGATGATCATGTCCAAGAAATTACTCCACCCCCTAAAAAGGGTAGGACGTTTTAGTCACATGATGAGGAGACATGTGCAGCTAAATCTTGGTGCACCGTGAGCACCGATGCAAGAGTTGGAAATCAACAAAAAACGAAGGTATTTTGGGAAAAAGTGGCGGCATATTACAACGATCATAGGCCGACTGGTACTACTAATCGGCTACCCGAAGCTGTAAAATCGACTTATTATCGTGTCATTCCTGATGTAAATTTATTTTTGCAATGGTATAATAATTTCTTTAATCATCGGGCAAGTGGCAAAGCGACGAAGACGTCTAGATTGTGAGTAGCTAGGGTTTTGTACATTCAGATTCATCTTTTCATTTGAATGAAATAATTTCTTTGTTCAACTTGAATTCTCTTTTCGTTCAATCAATCTTAGCAGGTTCATTATATTTGTTCAATGCTTGAAATGCAAATCTCGTTAAATTCTTAACGGGAATCGCAATTTAGACTATTATTAATTGGCTTGAATTTGAGAAATATTGAAGCACAAAACTAGACACGATTAAAAAAAAATGAGACTTGCACGTTGTAAAACAAGAATTGGATTATATATTTAGAATCTCGTTAAATTAGACCCTAGCTAAGAAAGGAATGAATAAACCGGTTTCAAGATCCCTCTTTCTGCTATTCACGCATACACAAACTCGGTGTTCTGAGTAATTTGATTTCGCTGAATCACTTATAACACCCGCTATCTATTCTAAAAGAAATTTACAGGATTATTCTTTGTTTTATCGGTCACATGAGTAGAAGAATGAGTTTGATCCTAGTGGTGCGAGATTTCTTATTCTACTAAAAAGAACATTAATACGATTTAATTTTGAATTTGCTTTCGTTTCTACATCCTTTGAAATTTGTTAAGTCGTGGCACAGGAAGAGTTATGGCTCTAAGAGAAACAGAGAGAAGTAGACATGCCCATTTTCGGTTACGGTTTCGGTTTGAAACCGTCGGTTACGGTTTGCCAAAAACTGAAACAGAAACCGAAGCGCATGTAGGCGGTTGACGGTTCCGGTTTGAAACCGCAGGTTCCGGTTCCAGTTTACCGGTTTCACAGTTTTCATAAATTTTATTTTTTTTAATTACTGAATTAATTTTTTTATTAAATCTTTTTAAAAAGTATACATTTTTCGATTTCGAATCAAGTCAGTAATAAATTATAAATAAAATTGTACAATCTCATGAACGAATTGAACAATTAAATATATTAATACAATCTCATTGTTGATTCTTCATTATCATCATCGTTTACGATTCTTCATCGTGTAGTAATTATTTAAACAATACTCCCTCCGTCCCTATTTTATATGTCCATTTATTTTTTCACATAGATTAAGAAAAAAAAATTAATAATATGAAAGTTAGATAAATGTTAGTATTGAAATTTGAGTAAATTAAAGTAAATTATTAAAAAGTTAATGTCATAATTGTGTTTGCTATTATAAAAGTTGGATAAAATAGTCTTTTTCTATATTATCATATTAATTAGATCTATTAAAGTTGGTGAAAGATTTAGTTAGATAAAAAAAATTGATAATAGGCATATAGATTTGGGACAGACGAAAAAGGAAAGTAGGCATATATATTTGGGACGGAGGGAGTATTTGATATTCTATGTTTTTCAGTGATAAAATTTGAATAACTTTTATCTCATGTATATTTTTTTTGGAACAATAATATCCATTTGCAATTATACTAAATACAGAATAATGTTTTATCCTTTTGTATACTACTTTAAAATATCAAAATTGGTAGAATTTATGTATTTTAAATGAATAGTTTGCTTTAAATATAAGTAAAAATTAAAAGATTTAGATCTTCAATAATGTTTTTAATCTAAAACTCATTTACCTAATTCATTAGATAACTGATATTTGACAACTTTAATAGGTGAAATCGTCGATTTCACCCAGTTTGGAACCGATGGTTTGAAACCGGAGGTTTCAAGGTTTGAAAAAGTGTAAACCGAAACTGAACCACAAACCGCCAGTTTACGATTCAAGACGGTTCCGGTTTGTACCGGTTCCAGTTCCGATTTAAACCCGGTTTGAGTCGATTTCGGTTTGAAAATGGGCATGTCTAGTCCGGAGGCATTGTGGGAGTTAAATAACAATGCCCCCAAACCAAATTTAAAACTTTGATTGGTGGTAATTAATTTGTTTCAATCAATTTGCTTATCAAATTTCATATTGCATAATCAATATTGATGAGGAGGATTCTTAGGATACGGACGTGGATGATAATGAAGATTTGGACTTTAAGGCTGAGATGATAAAGGTTATTTGTGAATAATGTGTGGAGGAATTAAGAGAGCAGTGGTTTTGTAAAAGAAATGTGTATTCAGAAAGTGTGAGAAAGTGGGATGATAAAGGTGAGGTGATCATATTTAGGGATGTTATCGAATCGAGCTTTTATCGAATAGCTCGGGCTCGAGCTCGATAAGGCTCGGTTCGAATTCGTTAATATCGAGCTCGAGCTCGAGCTCGAGCCTCATATTGATATTCGATAATTAATCGAGCCGAATTCGAATATTGCAATATTCGGTTCGAAAGCTCGCGAGCCCGGCTCGATTAAATTACTTTAGATTTTGGGTACCGAATTCGAGCTTTCGGTACCGAATTCGAGCTTTCGATTCTGAATTAAAAAATTAAAAAAATATTATTTTCTTAATTTTATCGAGCTTTCGAATCGAGCTCGATACCGAAATCGAGCTTTCGAATCGAGCTCGAATACCATGATTTTTTATCGAGCCAAGCTCGAACCCGAATATAAAGCTCGTATCGAGCTCGAGCCCGAGCCCGAGCTCGAGCCTGAGCAAAAATGGGCTAATCGAGCCGAGCCTGTACAAAGCTCGGCTCGACCCGGTTCGATAACAGCCCTAATCATATTCGTATAATGATTTTGGTTAGCAATAAGTCAATAACTAGTTTTTCCATTAATAACTACAGATTTCTTATGCAGCTAGATTTGATAATGTGTGTATTGTTGGCGAGAGCTATTTCGGGAGTGTAATTCGCTTGCTTTCCGGAAAAGATTTGTAATTATTTGTTGTCTTATTTAATATTGATTGTCTTATCTTTGTACTTTAATTATGGATCTAGTTGTATATACATGTAACTTTGGTTCTGGGATAAAACATGAGAAATACATTATGTTTCCTTATCTCTCGTTTGACATGGTATCAGAGCCATGGATGAAAAAAATTATTCATCTTCTATCAATTCTCACGAATCTCGGGGTATTGTTCAAACCTTACAAGACAATTCCCCATTTCAATCCGGAATCATCTTAGATGATACGAACTATCCATTATGGTTGCAACTTATGAAGATATGCTTGGAGCACGAAACAAATCTGGATTTCTGACCGGTGCAACAAAAAAGCCACCAGATGATAAAAAGTTGGAAGTGTGGCTTATTGACCACAATCGGGATAAGAGTTGGCTTATCGACTCTATGAGTACACTCTTGATACAGCGATTCATTCGTCTTGAAACAGCTAAGGAGATTTTGGATGTTGTTGCAAAGACATTTTATGACGGCTCGGATGAAACACAACTTTCGAATTGAACCGCAGATCGTTTACCACTCGCCAAAATGGTAGACCCTTACCTACTTATTATAATGATCTAATTGGCATATTTCTGGAGATTGATGCTCGTATTACAACACAAGAAACTGGAGTTGCTGCAGTCGTATCTCTTCATAAGACCGTGACTCGTCTTCGAGTTCATATTTTTCTAGCAGGCCTCGACTCTGAGTTCAATCAAGCTCGAAGTGAGATTTTGAGAAAAGATCCACCTCTCGATCTTGAGTCATGTTATGTACATGTACGCAAAGACCATAATCAGTTGTATACTATGGAGGAACCGAAGGTACAATTAGATAGTATGGCTAACATGGCTACTCGCAATCGCCATACAAATTCCCACCAAGCCAAAGGAAAAGATACAAGCAATAACGGTGGCAAAACATACACCTGCACTCATTGTGGTAAAGAGGGACATTCAAGAGGTGTAGTCGATATTTCCACCGAATGAAAATGTTGTTTAGCCATTTTTGCTTCTACACAAATTTCACATCTTGAATGTTTGTCAAATGACATTTTCGGCAACAACTCTAAATTCACTAATTTTCTTAGTGTATTTAGATTTACATGTCCTAATCTATCATGCCATAAATTAGGAGACTCAGTCAAGGAAACAACGGGGGTCTTTTTATTATCACGGATAGCATTTACATTGATACAATTCATCTTGAAAAGGCCGCTATCTACATAGCATTTTCCTATAAATTGTCCATTCTTGGACAGTACAACCTTATCCCCCTCAATAACTATTCTAAATCCGGCCTTGCTAAGAATAGAGCCGGAGATCAAATTCTTGCGAATGTCGGGAACATGCATCACGTTTTAGAGAGTCAAATTCAATCCCGACGTCATCTTGAGTACAACTTTTCCAATTCCATAGACCTTGGAAGTAGTGGAATTTCCCATGTATAGCATTTTCTCCTCTTTGACAACTTCATAAGTTGAAAACATTGATTTATCCACACATACGTGCTTGGTAGCGCCGGTATCAATCCACCATCCTATCGGATTACCGACCATGTTTACTTCATCTACGACCGCAAGATAGGTCGAGTTCGGACATGTTGACGGGCACGTAATTTTCTTCGCCATATTTGCTTGTGGACGGCCTTTGTATTTCTTCTTTGGCTTGCGGCAGTCCTTTGCCATGTGGCCAGTTTTTCCACAATTGTAGCAATTTCCCTTGATCTTTTTCTGCCTTTTTGAATCTTTCTTCTTTTCATAGAACTTGCGTTTCTTTGGCTTAGTGCTAGTGATGCACTCGACTAGATTAGCCCCTGCCTCTATAGATGGCTTGTTAGTCTTTCGATCAGCCTTACGATTGTCCTCTTCAATTCTGAGACGGACTATCAGATCTTCGAGACTCATCTCTTTGCGTTTGTGCTTGAGATAGTTCTTGAAATCCTTCCACATCGGTGGTAGTTTCTCGATCACAGTTGCAACTTGAAAGGATTTCAGAAAGGACCATACCTTCGGCGAATATATCATGTATGATCAATTGAATCTCTTGCACTTGTTCGACTACAGTTTTGGTATTCACCATCTTGTAGTCTAAGAATCGTCCAACAACGAACTTCTTTAGACCGGCATCTTCGGTCTTGTATTTTATCTTCAAAGAATCCCACAATTATTTCGACGTCTTTGCAGTAGAGTAAACACTATAGAGAGTGTCGTCAAGTCCATTTAGGACATAGTTGCGACATATATAGTCGCTATGATACCATGCATCAGACGCTATGCGTTTTTGCTCATCAGTTTCATTTTCCCCCACAATTGGAGGTGACTCTTTCAAGAATCGAGATAAATTTAAAGTAGTTAAATAAAACAGCATTTTAGATTGCCAACGCTTAAATTCAGAACCTGAGAATTTTTTCGGCCTTTCCGCATGAACAGGGGCACTTGGAATTTGGTTATTCGTTGCTGTTGTAAAATTCGGTACTACTTGTCATTACTTGGACAAGGGGATCGGGTACATCACTGCTACTTGTCGTCATTTCTTCAAACCAATTATCATCTTGCGATTGTTGTTACGGGTGTGTCGAAATGACGGATTACAACGTTAGCCAAGGCAAGAGTTGGACTCTTTCTCTGCAAGACGATAATGCTCCGCTACTCGGTGCAAGCGATTTATAGCACTCGTCTCCAAGATACAACGACTTTTCAATTACGAGTAGTTGCACTACTTCTCGTAATTCCAGCGAACTACTTGATATTTTGGGACTAAGGAAATGAAAACTAATTTATATGTGTGTAATGAAAAGGGACATAAAAGAAATTGGAGGATGAATGATATTGTTGGTGGTGATATTTTTTCTCGGTTGGGATTTGTTGGTCTATTTATAGACATGACAAAACCTCTTCATGAAAAGATGCAACTCCATGCAACGTGTATGACAACAATGTGTATCCTTCAAAAGGGAAGACAACATTTGGCAAACAACGTTTCATGCAACGTTTTAATATGAAACGTTGCATGCATGAAACGTTATCAAAGCCATGCAACCATTCAATCATTCAACTTGTCTCATGTAAGCATGCAACGTTATTCAAGTTTAGTTAATTAAATCATGCCAACCAACATGTCCCTTCCAACATGAATCTATTCATTTTTATCATGCCACGTTTCATGATTATGTATTAACTAATTTAATAATCTAATTATTAAAATCTAACAGGTATTTCAAATTCTTTTCTTACTAAGAATAATGCATGGATTATTGATATAGGTGCAACTGATTATATGACAAACGATTACACCCATCTTTCCTCTATTCGCCCTTCAACTCAACCACACATTCTTATTGCTAATGGGGGAATTGCTCATGTTACTTGTGAGGGATCAACACATGTGTCTAATTCCATAATCTTGATATCGTGCTTGTTGTTCCATCTCTTTCTTCAAGTCTCTTATCTGTGGGTCAAATTAACTGCACTGTGAAGTTTTGGCCTCACAAATGTGTTTTTCAGGATATCCCGACCGAACGAATTCTTGGCTATGGTATTAAACGGGGAAAGTTGTAATATCTTGATTTGGCTACTGCAGATAACCAGCTTCTTGGTCAAGCGAGCAGTACTGAAGGGAGTCAAGAGAATAAAGTCTGGTTATGGCATTGTCGGCTTGGTCACTTGTCGTTTAATTATCTTCGCAAGTTGAAACCAAATTTGTTTTTACATACAAACAATTATGTGTTTAATTTTGAAGTGTGTGAAATGGCTAAGAGCCATAAGATTTCATATTCTCCTAGTTTGAATAAAAGTTCTACCCCTTTTCAAACTATTCACTCTGATGTTTGGGGACCTGCTCCTATTCCTACATTATCTGGTGCTCGTTATTTTGTAATCTTCATTGACAAATGTACTCGTATGATGTGGATCTGCCTCCTACGAACTAAGGGAGAAGTTAATTCTGCTTTCCAAGAGTTGTTAGAATGGTGACATCTCAGTATAAATGTCGAATTCAATTCCTACAATCTGATAATGGTGGGGAGTATATCAACTCTGAGCTTGATATTTTTCGTAAAGAAAATGGTATATGACATCAAACTTCATGTACTGGTACACCCCAACAAAATGGCTTGTCAGAACGTAAGAATCGACAAATTCTCGAAGTTGTTCGCACCTCCTTATTTGGAATGAAAGTACCTCGTGAGTATTTGAGGGAAGATGTTAGATCTGCGGCATGCCTTATTAATCAAACACCGTCTCGCGTTCTTGATTTCAAGACTCCTCATCAACTACTCCACGAACTTGTATCAGCACCAACTGGCCCAAATCTTGAACCACGGGTGTTTGGTTGTACTGCATATGTGCATCGGCTAATGGGCAAGTTAGATCCACGCGTTGTACGTTGTATTTAAGTTGGCTACACAGATTTTGAAAAGGATTATAGGTGTTATGATCCTACTGAAAGGTTAGTTGGAAGACTAATATATTTATCGCATACACACCCTGATACTGCATATGCAGTAAGTGTTGTAAGTCAGTTTATGCATGCGTCAAGTGAAGATCATATGGAAGCAGTATATTGTATCTTACTGTGTTTAAAAATCTCTCCAAGAAAAGGATTGTTATTTGCTAAAAATGGGGAGCAAGAAATTAATGGATATACATAGGCTGATTGTACTGGTATAAAAGTGTTTTTATATTTGTTTTATTCGTGATTATATTAAAATCAAAAATCAAAAGAAACAGCTTGACCGTGGCACCAGAGTTGAGTTGCACACCATGTGTTCTATCAGCTAACAAGAGGTGGTTTATAGAATATAGAGTGTCATATTTCGAAGTTGTTTCTAAAGCACATTCGTTTACTTATAATCCTACACTAAAAATATTTAATTAACTAAGTTCTATCAAGATTAAACAACTTAAATAAAAAGAAAACATAATTAGAACTATATAACCCGGGAAGATAATTATTATTTCTATATATGAATCTATTGATATCTATTTAATAGTGTCACTAAGGATGTCTTCAACAGCTCAAGATGGTAAACGCAAATAATAAAATTGTTAAGTGGGATTTTGAGAGATCAAAATGGAGATGACTGATGAATAATTGAATCAAAATCGAATTAGGTAGCAATGCATCTTTTCCATGAAAACTACAGCCTTTTGTAGACGATTTCCACAAAATTCTCAAAAATGGACAAGAGATCTTGACTTTTTATTCACATCCATGACCCATGACGGCTTAAATAATACTATTATAGATATACAGATACTAACAAGAAATAAGAATCTCATAACTAGAGATGTCAAAATTAATTTATTCGCTGTTAAGTTAGGTCCCGTTTTCAGCAAAATACCCTATTGCTTTTTAACTATATTCGTCTACGAATTTTTTTCAACACATGTAGAATCATTTCTTTGTTTGTATTATTTAATTAATAATTATTTAATTTAATTTCTAAATAGTTTCTAGTGCATGAGAGTTTTGATCCATGCTAGCTTTAACATAGAGTTGATCAATCAAGAACCCTAGAGCAGAATATATAGCCTCTGCTTCTGAGTAGGATATAAAACTATGAACTCCATTACTCAGATGTATCCAGCAAGCTTCTTGGCTTCTCTCTCTCTCTCTCTCTCTCTCTCTCATTGTCCTTATCATCCTCTGCTTTTCATCCAACTTCCCTCCTGATGGATATCCACTACCTTGATCCTCATCCCTTATTTCCTGCATTCTAGAATGTAATTGTGATTGATTTCCGTTGTCGTGCCAGATTCATCTATTATGAATTCATCATCTGAAATAACAACTGAACAAGTAAAAATTAATAAGTCACGACTTGCATAAATAAGCATAATATGCACTATAAACGTGCACAAAAAATAGTGTAAGCAGTGCATAAATTAAACAAAAAAATAGAGAAGAAAACAAAAGAAACAGAAACTGTAAAACCAAATAATTCGAAAAACGAAAGAAAAGGAGTTGATAAACGATTTATTCATATTCTTTCAATAATTTTTGAAATGATCCTACGAAAAACTAGGTTTGTGATTGATTATTCTAAAGTAAGAATATCAAAAAACCAATGCACCCTATAACATAATTTCATACACGTATATGGAGAAATCAAGAAAAGAAAAGTGGCTGAAATCGAAAACAAAAAACATTGATTCAATCACATATTGAATCAAAACAAGATAATGCAATCAAACATAATATTTACGTGGAAAACAAGCAAATAAACAACAAACCTTGTGTAGACATTATCGAAAAAATGATGATAATCAAAATTGAAGAAAAACTCTAGATTCCGTATGTGTTTGCGCCAATGTTTCATAAAAATGTACGAGAGAACAGTTTATATAGCATAAAAGAGGTTATAAAATAAAATAGAATCAGAATTTTGCAAAAAAGATATTTGTGCAAATTATTTCCTTTAATTATGAAAATGGCAACTTAAATGAAAATACGATCTGGAGCGTCCAATTACTTGATCAAACGGTTACAAACTGTTCTTATTTCTCATATTAAGGGGTGTTCTCATATGATCTCCCCTCTATATAAGTATATGTATATATATCCTCCTCAACTATGCAGTATATATCCGAATATAGATATGGATCCACTTCTCGTGAATAAAGAGAGAGATACAAGCCGATAGTCTGCAATATGAATAAGATAAGAAAATAAATGGAGTCGAATTATAAGAGAACACTTCTTAATTCCCAAATAGCAAACTACAGCGATTAAAGAAGGATGTTCGTCGATGCAGAGGACCCATATTTCTCCTTCTCCTCCCTACCGTGACTTACGAAGATCGGTTTATTTATAGAAGCTCCTAAGGCCTTAAGGCGAAACCATTCCAATGTTTTTCCTCTCTCGAAGCATTGGAATGACTTACGAAGGGCCTAATGGAAGAAAGTGCATGAGGATTGGAGCAGATAACGAATAAGGCGGTTGTTCCATATTTAACATATAAGATATGCATTAATTTATTAAGCTCATTGGTTGCTTTTTTAATTAAGGGATAATCAAAGTAACACCACTCTCGGCTATTGAGTTCTTTCACTTTATCTTCTGAACTATCAAAAGTTGTACTTCCCCCCTCAAGTATAGAATTCGTTGCAAATAGCAACTTTCCGGCCAATATTCCGGCCACACGTGCCAATGGGGAGGATAGTTTTGTCCAAAATAAGTAGTTCAATGCAATTTGCCCCTAGACTGTTGAATTTTATGCAATATCCCCTAAACTATTGAATTTGGGCAATTGGTACCTTGGATGTAACTTTTTTATAATCCTAATTTAGATTAGAAATTATATACATAACCTTATCTAATGCGTCCATATATTGAAGGTAGAAAAGTGGCATGATTTAGCACTAAAGTAATCTAACTTTCTCTAAAGCGTCAAATAATATTCAATCAACTTATTTTTTATTTTTACAAATAACAAACAAGTATCAAAATTCAAAGTTCTTAAGAATTGCATTTCTATATAAGCGAAGACCAAAGTTCTTAAGCAAAAAAGGTAGAACTCCAGTGCCATGTGTGGCTATTGGTTTAATGTGATTGACCCATCAATTAATTGCTTAACGTTGAGTAGTACTACCCAACCTTATTATCATACCTGAACTTAATCAACCTAAGGGACTTAGAATGATAAACATTTTGAGTCCCTCAAGGAGAAATCATCAACCTTTAGTGGGATACGAACACAAGATACATATAACCAGTATGTGCTACAAATAAGTGCAATTACCCAAGATACACAAGACTATTTAGTCCATATGACTTTCACACATAATAAATCAAAGTGATAGCTAGCTAATATGCATTGAACTGAAATCAAAGTGATAGCTAGCTAAGTCATGGAGGCTTAGGTTCTTCACTAAGGTCGGTTAGAAGAGCACATTTCACTATGATCCTAATATGTATACACATAGAAATATGAACAAGTAACCAAGACTATAATCTCATTATAGTCGGTTTGGATTTTTTTTTTTCGAAATTAAAAGTATTAAAAGAACTTGCCAAAGTTGAAATTAGAAACCCAATTAAAAAATTTAAAATTATTTAATAAAAGAATTTGATTATTTTCTTAATTATTTTATTACATATAAAATATGTAATATTACTTACTAAACCAGTTAAGTTGCATTTACGGAAAATAGTTTTTCTAAGTTGAACATCTTAAAAAGCATTTCAGAACAACCATGTCTCAATATCTTTTGAAACTATTTTAGCAATTGAAAATCATTTGTTAACTAAGCTTGAATATAAAAATTTAATGAGTACTTTTGCATCAAAAAAGCAAGGAGCAAGTTTTTAGCTTTATATTACTCTCTCTGTTTCATTCATCTTCTCTTACTTTTCTTTTCGGGATTATCTCATCCATCAAGTCCTCTTTCAAAAATAGCATTTCATTTACATACAACTATCCACTTTTCTTTTGTAGGACACTCATTTACACACAACTTTTAAATTTCCTTAATAACCGTGACGAAAAGAAAGGAGACAAGCTCAATAGGACCGACGGAATATTATGTTATTAAAAGAATGCCTCATTTTTTTGTATGGCTTTAGATCGCAGAAAATGTTTGAAGCGGCCCCTACCAGGGTCCAAGCTTTATGTGTTTGTAAGTTGTAAAGGTTTATTCTATGAAAGATTGAAACAGAAAATCATATTTAGAGCAGGCGAAACAGTAATGTATTACTCACATGTATACAATTGTACTGGGAATTGTATACAGAGAAATAGTATAGTCTATGAATCGGGATTTACACAAACAGAGCACTAATATATTACTCCATGTCAGTCAATTATAAGGAAGGCGCTAACATAAACAAGTCGACTAAATCAAATATTGTCAAATACAAGGTTCATCATTTAACATCGAGTGAGATATCATGAACATTTAACCTTTCAAGCACAATTAGTTCTTGTATAAATTAGTTTATTTATTTTTTTGGTCGATCTTTATTATACAGAAATTTGTCAGAAACATATCACAATTCATTAGTTAATATTCTTTTTTTCCCGCTTGACTTGTCTCAATTTCATTTTCAAACTGTCCCATTTAACTTACCCTAGGTCCAAAATAAAATTTATTTTTATTTTCGGCATGATAATTTATGCGTTTGGCCTTTGTGTATAGAGAGATAGTGTGTGAGTAGGGCCCACAAAAAATGACTTTTATAGCACAAATTTATTTCTTTTTTAAGAAACAAGACATTTGAGTGAGACAACCCGAAATAGAGTACAAGAAGTTTCAATTGGGATGGAGGAATACTACACAACAAAACCCCTTTCTTTTCATTATGGGATTCACTCATCTACACGTAATCAACCACTCATCCTAATCTTTGTACAAGAAAGAAATGAGACAAGTAAAAATATAAAAATAATTAACAAAGTTAGAGCTATCAGAATAATGGTGTTCCCAATTCCAGATGTTTCCATCAATCATTTCTTATAATCTTATCAGAATAATGGTGTTTCTCAATTCCAGATGTTTCAAGATTCCAGTTTTCTGTTTTTGTATATATTTATATGCATATTATATTACATATCATTTACTTCCTCTTTCTTAAAATGGAAAGTAATTAATACATAAATTTTCAATTTTCTTTGTGGAACCTACCTCTTTATACACAATCACTTACTCATTCATATACAACCACTCACTCATTATAATCTCTATGCCAAAAAAGGAAATTATAAGACAAGTCGGGTGGAACGGATGAAGTATTAATTAATGCAAATTAATAACATATTTTATATGTACACTCTGAAATCTCAATTAAACTCCACTTCCATAGTGGAATTAATTGTGGGTCGGTACCATTTCATAATTCCACTGCATGCTCAACTTTATTTCCATGGCTTTGCTTCATTCCAACTTCACGTTTTGTTTTCAATAATTTTAAACCAACTAATTAAAATTGATTCTTCAATCTATCCCCACTTCTGGATTTTTAATTTTTAATTTTTTTTGGATACTAGCATGTTAATACAGAATGTTTGACTCGAATCTGATTTTGTACATTACATTTAAAACGTTCATCAAAATACACTAATTTTAAAATCGATTCAAATTGCACATGCTAATTTGATCGAATCTGACGACATATGTATAAGAAAGAGAGCCTTCGCATCACTAAACTGTTATTACTAAACGACATGACTCATACATATGTCGTACGATAGGTCAGATTTGATCAACCCGAAAGTTTAACCGATGTGCAAATTTAATCGATTTTAAAATTGGTGTATTTTAAGGAGTGTTTTAAATATCACGTGCAAAACCAGATTCCTGCTAAATATTGTGTATTTACAAGCTAATATATTTTTTTTATGACGAGGCTAATTCACTGCAGCTACCGAAGTGCGCACTGGATAAACCTCACTCATGTGCCCTATAGCTAGCCTGCAAAGAACATCTGCAACTATAAATAGGCATACATTCCGACGTTTTCAGTGCTCATACACATCTCAAACACTTTACTACTAAGACAAAATTGATTATTATTATTATTAGGCAAAAAAATACAAGTATGGAAAAGTTGAAGGCATTTGCTCTTCTCGCCTTGCTCGTTATATCAACGCTTACAACAGTCTCGGAAAGCCGAGTTGCAAGAAAAGACCTCGGCTTAGACTTGGGCGACTTAGGCTTAGGCGGCTTAGGCGGCTTAGGAGTAGGAATTGGTGCAGGGATTGGCATTGGGTTAGGTGGCGGTGGTAGTGGATCTGGAGCTGGAGCTGGGGCTGGCTCCGGCTCCGGTGGTGGAGGAAGTTCGAGTTCAAGCTCGAGCTCGAGCTCATCAAGTTCTAGTTCGAGAGGAGGTGGAGGTAGTGGTGCAGGCTCTTCCGCCGGCTCCTCTGCCGGATCACAGGCTGGATCGGGTTCGGGTGGAGCCGGGTCGGAAGCTGGATCCTCTGCCGGTTCACGGGCTGGATCGGGTGGTAACCGTGGATGAAGTGTGTCGTAACGTGCATGTAAATCATGGAAAATAAATTCCGTGTTCATTAAAATTGGAGCATGGAGCAATTAGGTCATAATCATATTGTGTGTGTGTGGAAAATTAATTAAGAGACAATTATCTAATAGTAATTATTATAGTGTGTTTGTATTTGGTACCGTAAGTTGTTATGTAAGTTCTCTTTTTAAATGACGTTTGCAATAATATGTCGAATTGAACATCTTTTCGATTTTCTTCTCGACCTCGTTTTCAATTTTTCGATTTTGTTTTATATTATTCGAAGATTACAAATTGCTATTTTATTTCGTACGCGAAATCGAAATACAATGCAAATCGATTAATAATGTCCCTTTTTATATGAATATTGATGTATTCAAATATAAATATAATCAAATTTGGTATGTCACTCATTTTAAATATTTATACACCAAACAGTGCATTCAAAGTTATTGGTGGTGATGATAAATTTTAATATCCCTCGATCAGGATTAATACTAAGTAGAATTTGAACCGTATAAAAAATTAATATCGACGGACTATAATAAAATACACAACACAATTATTTGTCCGCAAATTTAAATTAAAAAAAAATTAAGTAATATTTAGAGTGTATTTGCAAGAGTTTATTTTAACACCTATATTTTTTAAATCTCATAAATATTTTTTTAATAATTGCAAGAACTGATTCTTGTGTCAGCTTCTCCAAAATTAAGAAGATTTAATCTATAATCAATTATTAAAATATTTTTTGTGCCTAACGCCTCAAAAATTTTAAATATACCCAAAATATCTATTTTTATATTAATCATCAAACACTCTATTTTTATTTGAAATAATTATTTATTACTTTTTACAAAAAAAAAAAGAAATATTTCATAAAAGCCACAAAAATTTAATAAATCGCGCTTGCTCAACATAACAATAACGAAGATAATGACTCGAATCATCTTCCCACTAGCCCCTCGGTAATGTAATTTCATCCACAAATAAATTAATACAAAATATTGCTCCATTCACAAGTTCATTTTTTTCTCCATAATCAAACAAAAATTATATACTAATCCCACTTCTACATTCAATATTATCTTAAATTGGCTTGATTCGCGATAGTTACGTGGATGGGGTTGTAATTCATAATTTGAGAAAAAGTTTATGGCATGTTATACTTAACGTTTGGTGTCAATTGATAAATGCACTAAAATAAATATTCGATAAAGTAATAATCTCGTTAAATGAATATTTTTTTTCGGTCCCAATATTATTACTTTATCGAGATTTAACTGTATATGTATTTTAGGTAGGGGTGTCAATAGATTCGATTAACTGTCCAAAACGAACTGAAACTGAATATTTTTAATTGAATCAAATCGAACCAAGAATTTTAGTTTAGTTTCCGATTTTCATTTTTTGAACTTGTTGGTCTTCGATTTGGTTTCGTTTCTAACCATCGGATAACCAAACGGATTTTTTTTTATTTAAGTTGTGTTCAATAAATGTTTCTATTAAAAAAAGTTTTAAACAATTAATTTATTTCTCTCGCTCCATCTTTATTCCCCTACCATAACCTGCAAACAAAATAGTATTCAAGTAAGACTTACACATATTACTAGCAATTAAAAGATTAAATACTCCAACAATATGAAATGCATTGCTCGGGACAGAAGATAATCCAAATGAGCACAAATTCAAATTTGGGATAACGAAATTTGGACAAGAAAGGGGAATATATATACTTGAATTAAAAACCTTGAGAATATACGGTTGCCGGAATTAAGGCACTGGCTGAGAACTAGAGGTCGGAGCAGGAGAATTGGCAGGAATGACGGACGAGTGAAGGCGGGAAGCAGCAGGACCGTCGAGCATGGGACAAGAACAAGGGGCGGATCCAGAAATTTCAACGACCTTGGGCTTGGTTGATCGTGCAGATTTTTTTTTAATAATTTATATTTGAAAGAAACAAATATACAATATTAGTAATATCTTTTTTAAAATCAAAAATACCTTACAAAATAAATGAAATACTTCAATGAATATAAATAAAAACTACCTCAACACCAACACAAAACGAACCTAATAACATTCTTTAGCAAATATAGATGATAACTTGCAATGAGTTCAATTATTTGTATTAATTATTTAATAAATGAAAAAAAGAATAAGTAAATTAAGTACTTAGAAAAGAAAACTAATATAATTATTAAACTTATTTTCTAGAATTATGTCATTTTTATGTAGGAATAAATAGGTACTTAGAAAAGAAAAACAATAAAACTATTAAACTTATTTTCAAGAATAAATAGAATAGATAATGGACTATTGAACGCTTATATCTAATCTGTTTATATTTGCATACAAGTATAGAAAATGGGCTGTTGTACTTGAATTAAGTTTATATTTGCATACGACTAGAGAAAATGGGTTGTTGTATTTGAATTAAGTCTCCTAATTACTTGGGCTAACTAATAAGGACTATTATATTGAGATGATTTATATATATGGGTCTTGCTAAAATATCCTATTCCCTCCGTTCCATTATTAATGTCTCACTTGTCTTTTTTTATTGTCCATTATTTATGTCTCATACCAAATAAAAAAATAAATGAGTGGACCACAATCAATCTAAGCAAGTGAATCCCACCTCTTTATACTTTTACACCACAACTTTACATCTTTACTTCTAATATATTAATTATCCGTGTCCAGTCCCAATGGAACATAAATAATGGGACGAAGGGAGTACTATTTTTTTTAAAAATTCACTTTTGGCTGTAGCCCTACTCATCCCCTACATAGATCCGCCTTGGGAACAACAATGGTAGTAAACTCGGTTAAAACCAAAACCCAAGCGAACCAAAAGATTTTGGTTCGTTATTCAGTTTCGAAAAGTAAAAAATCGAGTTTTCGATTCAGTTCGGTTTGACCTACATACTTATCTTTCTCTTTCTCATTGGATGATTTAAATTGAAGATGCTTAGCTTACTATTTTATATTCCTTATATGCATAAAAATATAATGAATATACGTAGGATATAGGAAAATATGCGTAAATTCCTAGTTATTATGTAAAGTTTAGTTTAAATGCAGAGGGGGAGGCAGGGTGGGTGGGGCGCCAGTTGGCGGCCGCCACCGGCAATTTTTTTAATTTTTTATTACTAAGTATTGATGCGAGGTAATTATAAATTCTTTATTAGCTTTGCCACTCCTAAAGAAAATAAAATTATTCAGTATCTTAACTCCACTACTGTTCATATGTGAACGATATCCTTCTATGTAAATATTATGGGAATGGATCATATGAGAAGGCATCTTAAAATAAGAAATAGGAAGGAATCCTAGCCTTTCATTTTTATAAATCTATGATCATGATTAATTTGAATATAAATTTTTATTTATTACTTTATTATTCATTAACATATCATTAAGGGTATTAATGTCCATTTACTTTCTTTTATTTATGTAACTATTTCTAAAGTTAATCCTAATTTTCATCATTTCCTTTTTTGAGTAATTGATTCTCTTTCCAAAAGAACAAACTTAATTTCCATATCAAATAAAATTTAGATCTAATTTGAGTTTAAAATTTTGAATTTAGAGATTGTTTGCGCATTTTCATTTCCTAAATAACCATTCTATCTCTTTTCTCGTTTGATTAATTTCCTGAATACGTTAATATAATTAATAATGACACTTTTAGAGTAAATATGCATAAATTTTCATATAATTATGCATAATATTATTCATTTATATGCATTCAATTAAAGTATCAGGTCATAATTACATTATTCTAGAAAGTGTGAATTAACATTTCGGTTAATCAAAGTCTAAATATGCATGAACTTAAACATAATTATGCATTATACTATTCATTTGTATGCATTAAATATTGTTAATTTTTTTTGTATTATATAATGTAATTATTAGTGCTAAATATGCATATATTTTCAAATAACTATGCATAATACTATTCATTTATATGCATTCAATTAAAGTATTATATCTCAATTACATTTGTTGTAGAAAAAGTGAATTAATATTTCGGTTGATAAAGTCTAAATATGCATGAACTTAAACATAATTATGCATAATACTATTCTTTTATATGCATTAAATATTGTGATTTTTTTTTGTATTACATAATGTAATTATTAGTGCTAAATATGCATATATTTTCAAATAATTATGCATAATACTATTCATTTATATGCATTCAATTAAACTATTAGATCACAATTACATTTTTGTTCATCAATGTCTAAATATGCATGAACTTAAACATAATTATGCATGATACTATTCATGTATATACATTAAATATTGTGAATTTTTTTGTATCACATAATGTACTAGTGCTAAACTAGATAATATGCACAATTATTTCATTTGATATGCATATTTAAACACATATGTTTTAATATATTCAATGTAATTATTATGCATAATGTCATTCATATGAAAACATAATATTTTTTACTTAAGAAAATTAATTGTATTAGGAATTCAAAATCTGGTCCAAAATCTTCTATAAATCATTTTTTGGAAAAACATTAAATTCTAATTATTTCTCTCCAAAGGTTTCCTTGTTTGGGGGAGGAGTTATGAAAGGTTTTAAATATGCATATTTTTTATGCCCAAATTGTCCTTTTCTTAATATTACTTTTTACAAAAATTAAAAACTAATATTAATCTTAACCATTCATTAGATAAGAATCTATGGTTATAAATCCTTCTTATTTCTTATCTTAAGCTTCCTTCTTACAGGATTCACACCCAAATATTATATACCTTATCATACAAATAACATTGTTTATGAAATTAAATATAGAAACTCAATATAAACGTGTAAACAAAATGATCTTATTTAAAAAACACCCCAGATCTTAAATGATTTAATTCGCGATCTAATTATCAAGTCTGCGTTCCAGTACTCGCTTCTCAAGATATAATATTATGTGCTATAATTATTACATTAACGGCTCTCAGCTTAATGATAAGGAATTTTTCTACACTTACTCAAAGTGTCAATCGTAATAAACAAAAGAAGTGGTGTAATAAATAAATGTGTCAATTGCAATGAACAAAAGTGTTATTTATCTCAAAGTTTTAATCACAGTGAAATAAAGTGTCAATTATAATTAAATAACGTATTACTTTAATCGAATAATGATAAGAGTTCCACAATCACTGTCAAGTATACACACAAAATCAGCAAGTCAAACATCGCAACTCAAATCAAATACATCAACTATCTACAATTCTACATATATATTCATATAATGCAATCTAGTAGCTCGGGCCAAAAATAGAAGCAAAGAGAAAACCAGAATTTGATCAAATCTTCACTGAAGCAAGGTCGAAGGTGACATCCGCCTTATTATGAAGCAACAATTGTATACTAAAAAAATCCGACCTAAACGAATGAGAGAGCGGAGGCGGAGAGTTCTCGGAGAGAGTGGCGAGAGAGAGAGACATAGAATGAGAGAGCGGAGGTAGAGAGCAGAGCGGAGTCAGACAACAGAGGCAAAGAGGGCGAGAGAGGGAGAGGCAAAAAATGAGATAGCGAATTTAGAGAGATGAGAGAGCGGAGAATGAGAGAGAATGTAGAGTTTATTGTTATTATTATTTTTAAATATAAGCTAAGGAATCAAACGGTCCTTGATTCAATCAAAATTGGGTTTGTGTGACCCAGTTGCATGTGCAACTGGGCACACGGTAGTGCATCCCTTTAAAAAATTGTAAGCACTATAATAGAAACTTGAAGGCAAAGAATGGCGTTAGATGCCCCCAAACTAAATTTGGTAGATATAGTACTAGCCTTTTATTTTGATGGACATGGTCCACAAACAATTTAAAATTAGTGAATTGTCATTATGTTAAATAATTAATTAATTAATATTTTTCTCAAAAAAATTAGTATAAAAAATCACAACACTTTAGATATTTGAATTTTATGATATCAAATAGACCAATTGTAAAAGGCAATGCTATTGAAATGTGTACTAGATAAACTCTCTCTAACTTGCAAGGAACATAGTTTGAATTAGATGACATAATCATATATAACGATTTTTTTGGATTTTGAATTCATAACATTTCATGAAGCACCTTAAGGATCATGTGCTACTAATATGTAATGAAGAAAGTAGTGTAATAAAATCTTTAGTAATTCACACACTTGTATATATTTTTTGCTTTGAAACAGATAAGGAGTGCTGCAGAGCCCGGCCCAAACTAAATAAAATGGGCTATGAAATTCATTCTCCAAGTAAACACTGATCAAGATGAAACACTGAAACTTAAACAATACGGCGTCGCAAGATTCTATTCTTATGTGAAAAAGATTTTTCTGGAATAGCGACAACAGTAAAGCGATCGTCAAAATTCGGATCGGAGCATTACGATTACAGACGCAACAAATGGCGGTGATCGAAGAAGAGTCCTCCGTCGCAGACGATTTCAAATCTCAACCGCGTTCGGCCACCGCCGCTGCGCCGTCGGGGTACTGCTCCGACGGTTACGAGACGGCCAGTGATTCTGAGCTGAAGGACACCATTTCGGAACCGGAAAATCACTCTCGCAGTAACGATGCTGGTTTTGAAAATCGAGAGAGTGTCAGTGGCGCGGAAAATGGCGACGCAGGCGGCGAAGTTAAGGAAGAAGAACAGCAAGAGCAGACTGTGACAATTGACAAGGAAGACGCGGAGGTAATGAGATCGATTACGATTATTTTAAAGTTCGCATATGTGCTACTTGTTTACTTGAGTTAACGGATAATTATATATATATATATATATATATTGCACATTGGAAGCTGATTGATAAAAAATGTGAAGCATCTAAAAGAAAGTAGTTGGTTTAATTGGTATATCTAAAAGAAAGTAATTGATTGAGAAGGTGGTGTGGAACATAGTCCTACTTTGAGGCAAAGCTTTACACTACTTCGTGTAAAGAAAAGACAGTTCTTTTCTATTATCTAGATCAGTGGGTGCTCAGTTAGGCCAGCAGAGGTGATATCATTTTTGATGTAATTTGTGTTTGTTTAGAATTTCTTTTAGAGATCTCTTTTGTCTTTCCATTTTTGCAATTTGTTTTTAGAGACAAATTCTTACATGCAGTACTAATGCTTTCTTACCTTTGTTTTATGTCATTTATGAGAAGTAGAAAGCCTTAGCCCAAGCTAATGACGTAAAAATTGAGGGAAACTCGTTGTTTCGAGATGGACTATTTGAAGACGCTCTGTCGAAGTATGAGTTTGCCCTACAAGTTGCCCCAGATGGCCCTTCATCCAGCGAAATACGTTCTATGTGCCATGCAAACAGAGCTACTTGTTTCTTCAAGCTGGTATGTTTCTCTAAAACGAGAGTAAGAGTTAGATGCATAAATGTATATCAGGGTTCTGTTTTGTATTGACCTTTGTATTCAATAAGATTGTTGATTTAAACGAATCACACAAGAGTGGAACTTTATTACTGCTTCTTGGATCTGTCAGTCTAAGTAGGAGACGATATATCTTGATATTATTGATCATTATTTGATTCAAAGTTCCCTTCCATCTCAATTGAAAAGGCAAATAACGTTTGAGGAAGAAATCTAGTTCTGCTTCTCTATTGCTTTTGTATTGTTTTTTATTTATCCCATTCTCCAAACTTGCATAATATTCATCAATATCTTTTTGTTGTGAGAGAACGGATCCACCATTTCCTCGGCTTATGGGTTCTTTTTCTTCTTGATTTCGATGCTTTTCTTTATCATTAATCTTTTTATTTTCACTACTATTTAAATTTAAAAGATGTAATTGGCTTGGTATAAACCAAGGTTTCGTTTTATAAGCCTTATAAAGTAACACAAATTCCGGAAAGAGCCAAAGTCCCAGATTCAATATGGGGTGCTTTAAGATTTTTTCATTCATTCCCATCCAATCAAAAAATCCTTTGTGGGAGTTTGGTGAATTAGTTTCTGGAATCATAAGATAAAAAATATCTTTTTTAGAAATTATTTGATAGTTCTTAGTAGGAACTTGAGCATTTTGTTTCCTATTGGGCTTCGCCTAGATTGCCTTTTTTAATTCTGACCCATCTTGCTTCCTTCCATATTGTACACTATTTATATGCCAAGAACATATACCAGTGCAAGAAGTAGTTAGACATTTAAATTAAATGAGGTAACAGAATTCTTATGCTTGTTTAAGTACCGTTTACTGATGTACTGAAGCACTATAAATTTGTAATTTTTAAGAAAGCCTTGAGCTCCATACTGAACAATTCCACAATGGCAATTCCAGTTCTATGTGTCTCAGCATCCTTAATGCTTGTTATCAAGTCACATTCTGCAACTACACTATGCAGTTTACATTGGTTTAAATTGATGGGAAGAATTATAGTATTATGTACTATGTTCTTTGATTTTGATCAGTTCATTCCAACTGATCTAATTTCATATATAAATTTAGTTGATTTTTCAACTGCTTGTGGTCAGGGGAAATATGACGAGACGGTCAAAGAGTGTACAAAGGCATTAGAACTGAACCCGACCTACATGAAAGCTCTTTTAAAAAGAGCTGAGGCGCGGGAAAAGCTAGAACAGTATGATGAGTCAATTGCTGGTAAATTGCAATTCAACTTCTGAATTTCTGCAACATAGTGGAGGATGACCTTTAATTTTTGCTTTTTGTTCTGAATTACTTGCTTTTGCTGGCCCCTAGAACTCTCGCTCGCTCTGTCCTCTCTCCCATGCCAGTCTATATACTGGAGAGTTTTTTTTTTTTTTTTTTACATTTCCGTGAGTGATACATTCAGTGTTTGAATGTTTAGTTTTCCGTATATGAATATGTTTGTGGAGTTTTGTCTAATTTACACTGGGAGTTATATTCCCTTATGGTTGACTGCCTCTGTATCCTTTTAAAGTTTGTTCGCCTGAAGTCATGTATATTTTGCTTTCAGACATGACTAAAGTCTTAGAATTGGATCCATCAAGTGACCAAGCTAGGAGATCTATCATCCGTTTAAAGCCAATAGCAGAGGAAAAGCGGGAAAAGATGAAGGAAGAGATGATTGGTACACTCACATCTTTTTGCTTTTGCATGTGGCATTAATCTCTTATTTTGCCCCTGCATTTTCCGTAGTGGCTATCTCTGGTCTGGCTTATTGTGTTCGTCTGGCTTCTAAAACACTGTCAGTATGAAATAATAGCTATACATAGAAAAGGATATAAATCCAATACAAAATTAAATGAAATGAGTTTTAACTATGCCCGAAGAGCATTTAGTGGTTCTCTACTTATATTACTTTCTGGAAGGCAAGGATATATATACATCACAAGTATGTCTTTGTTGAATTTATCTCCTAGTGTTGGGGTACATTTAATGTATAGAACATACCTAACTTCTAACTTCGCCCATCTCTAAAGGGATCTGATAGCTCTGAAAATTTGACTTTGGAATGAATGCACTCTCTCCTGCTGTTAGTACATGAATTTCTTTTCCTGTAGGAGCTTTAGATATAGAACTGGGTCCTTTCATTTCCCTACTTAGTATTATTCTCCATCTTATAGATCTGATGCCCATGTTTGTGATCATATATTTATCCCAACCAGACTTTTAGCTCCTGTGCTTTTATAATTGGCATTGCTAATGTCTAGACTGTAGCAACATTCTCACAAGAAAGGTAAATGCTTTTTTAGTTCATTTTTCCGCAGACACCTGCTCACTGTCTAAAGCATTACATACCTCTAGACACATTGTGAACCATTTCTGTAATAATATTGCCCTGAAGAGATTGAACATGAGGATTGTCATTACGTCCCATGTATTGCTAGTTGTTGGTTCAGTTTTTGTATTATCGCGGATAATAAGTTAGGTGATTTTGTGCATGCAGGAAAGCTGAAAGAAATGGGAAATTCCATTCTGGGTCGTTTTGGAATGAGCGTGGACAACTTTAAAGCCGTAAAAGATCCAAATACTGGATCCTATTCTGTCTCATTTCAACAGTAGGTCTGCTTTCCTGCTGTTTATGCCGCATATATATGTTCGTTTGTGGAATAAGAGCCGTTTGAAGATACTGCTTAGTTAGGAGTTACTTGCAGCTTTATTGTAAAACTTTTCATTTTGATAATTCAGTAAGCTATGTGTTCATGCATTACGATCCTCATTCACACATCGACTTCATTCTTGATTTATTTACTGACAATTTCTTATTCGTCCGAAAACTTTATTTTCTTTAGAATATTCCATCTCTCTTTTTTCAAAATGTTTATTGCTTTGTTCCTCAAGTAAAGATAAGCTGAGAGAAATCAAGTGTCGAGTATATTACTGCTTGTGTTTGTTTCTCTTTATTATCGCAGAATTGAAATTCTTTAGTTGGTTGAAATACAGTACGATTGTGTTACACATTTTCTTAGCCTTATGACCAGCAAAACCCACCACGAACATGTAACTCACTCATTTATCTGGCTTAGACTTCATTTCAATGAGGTCCAACTTAGAGTAAACTGAAGCTGGAAGTGTGGTTATGAGCTACAATTGGCAATGAACCTTGCTCGATGAACGGGTTCCCGGCTTCTGGTTTTTGCTCCTTCTCAAAATCAACATGAAGAGATGATGAGTGTTGTTGCTGGTAGTTTTGGGGGATACAGGCTATCTGCATATAATAGAACATGTTTTCAGCTTCGAAGGGATTAGAGGAGGCGTTGGGCGTATCGCTGTGACCATTCTGACTGGGTTTCGTTATTGTCGTTTCGTATAAACTGTCCAGCACTGATCTATCCAGAACACCCCCCTGCAGAACTCAACCAACAAAGTTAGGTCAAGGACTCGTATCACGTAGTCCGGTGTGGGAGGAGATTCACCTTGCAGTGTGCAAGTGGAGCTGCATCAGGAGTTGGTGCTGTAGCTTTAGCAAGTGCAAGTTCCCAGCTTGTTGCTTGGCCCAAAACTTGTGAATCCATAGTCGTGTCGGGCAACTGATCTATTTCTTGACTTGGCTCGTCCCCGCTCTGAAAAATTATCACAAAATCCCTGTACTTCGCCTTACTTGACTCGGAAGCTATAATAGTAAGTGATAAAAATCGTACCAGAAGATCAGGGATAAGTAGCGGAGCCACGTTAGCTTCCTTCTCGGGCTTGGTACAGTCTTGTTCCAGAGAGGCTTTGTTAGGTTCAGGGATAGCAATCACACAGTCATCATCGTTCTGACAATTACAAGGATACAAGGTTACTGATTTGAAGCATACTCTTAGAAACAAGAGGATTAATTAGTACGTACAGATGTCTGAGGAAGGGGCGGAGCAACTTTGATGTAGTCTTCCATGGCCAACAGAAACGACGCAGGAGGCTGCAGTTTTTGCAGCCGAATCATGAAGACATAGTTAAGAGGGAATGTACTTTTGTTAAGGATTTGGTTATACCTGTTCTATTCTGACATACTTGAGTTTTTGTCCGAATTCAAGGCTGCGGCTCATCTCATAGAAGTCGGATATCCTCTGTGCCTAGAACAATGACCAAGTGGATGGAGTTAGATGTTTGCTCTTGTGATGTACATTACATATCCAGAATGCAGAAAAAACACATACTTGCTCCACTGCCTTCCTATAGATTTCGAGTGCTGGCACAGCAACGCGCTGCTGCATCTCAAAAAACTTGTCAACCAAGATGAGTACGCCGTCTGTTATTGCCACATACAGCCTCACACTCTCTTCTGCCACCTGAACTTGACATATACCAATCTGTCACTGAAACAGGAAGACTATCTACCAAGCGTATGTTGAGATGGGAGTTGAAAAAACTGCTCACAATCGAGAGGGCGTACTGGATCAAGTAATTGTATCGAGCCGCTCCAATTGGCTGCAGGGGATCAACATATATATACGTCATTAAACCTCACACTCATCAAAGTCTCTACTTGATACCTGGCAACTAAGGAGGCGAAGAAGAAGCTGCTGCAGAAAAGGTAACTGGTCGAGCAATGCATGAGTGTCGAGCTTCTTCGTTCTCTGTGAAACAAGGATTGGCTCATCAAGGATATCTTGAACTAAAATACAGAACTGAGCAATGAAGAAAATCATCATCTATTTCCTTTTCTTTTCTTTGTGGAGAGTAAAATAAATATGACTAATTACCCTATGATCCCTATAGAAATCGTAGTTCATGGTATGGAAGCATAGCAGGCACTCCTCAATGTACAGAGCATATGTACGGATCCAAGAGGAACAATCACATGCTTCAAAACAGAAACACAAGAAATGATGAGACCATGCATATTTCCTTATGGTAGTTGGCAAGTGGAAGAATTAGTAAATACCAGAGGGGGTGGAGTCATCCTTGAAATGTCTTAGATTTAGAAAGTGGGATCTGTGACTTTGTTGGCTATGGAAACATACTTCCTCCAAGAATGAACTGTCAACTTCCCGCATGGCACGATGTATGACGATCAAAGTCTTGAGTGCAACCTAGACAGTCTGGTTCTTGAATGGGGAATGTAGTAACTAAAATGAAAAAGAAAACATGTGAAAAGGAGAAGGTTACCACCCAAGAACGCGTTTTCTTGAGGCGCCTTTTAAGTGCTTGGATACAATAAACAACATCAGCCCGAGGCCTTGAAACAGAAACTGCAGAAAGAATAACTGGGAAAGTGCATCTGTTAGTTCTATGTCAATTCCCTTCAATAATGGAAGAAATGATGAAACTCACTTCCTACATGCTTCTCTTTGGGCAAGATTTCGACGTGGTTGGTGGCTTTAAGAAGGGCAACATTTATGTCCTGAAAAGAAACAATCAAGTTATTCAGTATAACCAGGGGCGGAATCCAGGTTTTTCGGTTAGGGGGCGAAATTTATCGGGGATTGAGTTTTCTTTGTATGGGGGTTCGGGGACGGAGCCCCAAAAAAAAAAAAAATTTAGTACATTTTTCTACTTAAATCTAATTATACTTATGTTTTATGGCTTATTTAAGGATTAAATTCTTCTTTCATGAATAACTCATATATTTTTTATATTTATTCGAAAAATATAGTACACAATCCTATTTTGACATCACTCTAAATTTAGTTAGAGGAAATTATGAAGAATAACAATATCTAACTGAGGAATTAATAAGTATTTAAATGATAGTTTATTTATACTTCAAATGGTCTTAATTTTATATCAATAAGTACATGAAAAAAGAAAACACAAACATAGTATATTAATTGCATCAAACAAAAAACATAGTATATTAATTATATCAAGTTATATAAGTTGACTCTACCAAATTAGGTATCCAAAACTCAAAATCTACACCTCCACTAAAATATGTGACACTTAATATACGTTTTTTAAAATTTTTCAAAGTTAGGATAACAAATTTAAAAATTTCGGGGGGCGAATTCGAAAATTTAATTGGAACAAGTATAAAAATTACTAGAAATAAAAGATAACTCGTAGTATTGCACAAAAATTCGGGGGGCGGTCGCACCCACCCGCCCCCCCTTGGATCCGCCCATGAGTATAACCCCCTACCAACATATATATGATATATGATATATGGATGACCTTATATTGAGTATTGACTTTGGCGATTCCAACTGATGTGGAGTCTTTGATGATAGATTTGATCACCTTCCTAAGACTTGGCTGACCAGAAGCCATTTCCTGAAGAAACCAGAATCAAATCAATTTAAATACCGTAAGAGTATGAATGGATTTCATCATTCCTGCCTGGGATTATGGTAGGAAAATGCAAATCGTACGTATTAGACAAACGTTAATGCTCTGTAATTCAACTCAACACAATACACACACAATCCCAAACACAAGCAGATGGATCGGGAAGGAATTAATGTTCAGCAACGTATGCATGCATACGAATTCTCCTTTGCACCCCTAATCTCTCTGTTTGTGTCTGTGTGTGCGTGAGAGAGAGAGAGAGAGAGAGAGAGAGAGAGAGAGAGAGAGAGAGAGGAAGAACGAGAATTAGAGCAGAGTAGTGATTATATGAATGGAGTGGCGGCAATGTAGCAATTACCTAATATTTTTAAAAAAAATATTATTTTGCCCCTAAAATTATAAGGATTTCACTATCCCATCATCAAATTAAATCAAATCAAAGATGATAGTAGAGTTACGATATTAAAATTACTAACAACAATAATAGTATTAATACATAACCTGAGATCAGATTATTTTTTCGGGCCGACGTGTATACAGTTAAACCTCGATAAAATAATATTCGATAGAGTAATAATTTCGCTTAGATAATAATTTCTTCCGATTCCGATAAGGGTCAATCCACTAAAATAATGTTCGATAAAGTAATAACCTCGTTAAATGAATATTTTTTTTCGATCTCAAGACTATTAATTTATCGAGGTTTAACGGTATGAGTTATTAATAGTATAAAATTGTTGTTCTTCATAAGACGAATATTCCTCGATGCATATTGACAAATAAATAAACGGGCCCTACATTTATTCACAATTGGGCCCATCAAACAAAGCCCAAGTTCAATTCTCAAATAGGGGAAGTAAAATTTCCCCGTTTCTCCTAATTCAGAGCAGAAATCTACAGGGCTGTTGCGTAGCCATGGCGAATCAAGGAGCGAAGAAGCGGAGAGACGAAAACGCCCGCCACATAAAAACCCTACTCCGCCTCATCATCGCCTCCAATGTTTGTCTCAATTAGATTTCTCCAATTATTTTCTTCTATTTCCTGATCGAAGTGAATTTGTTGAGATTTTTTATACAGGCGATCTATGTAGTGCTGAGGATGGGATTGTTCTACTCGAGTTTCACATGGAAGCATTGGGTAGGCTTGATTTTGACTTCAGTTGCCTACGTGATTCCGTACCAGCAGCTGGCGGCTATGGCGAAACCTGCTTATACCGAAGATGGAGAGCTTCTGGACGGCGGCTTTGATATGAGTACCGGCGGTATTTGCGGGTGCGTGAATTGTTTCTAAAATTAGATTTTTACGATTTTGTAAAAATGATCTAGATTCTTACTTATCAAATGAAAACGTGATTTCTATGTGGTTTTAGCAATTCTTGATGAAATGTGATTCTTTCGTTGCAAATTTCTGCATATGTCATCCGTAGACTAACTACAATATGCATCGTAAAAATTGCAAGATTGATTTTTGCCTCGGTGTGATTTCTTTAACTGTCATTGTTATTGCAGATATTTGCATGATGTGATCTATGTTACATGCTTCGTCCAACTAAGCTCCATCATTTCGGATAAATTCTGGTACATATACTTGGTGGTAAGTTGTTTAATCTCAACTCACACCTCAATGAATGTGCAATTGGCTTTCTTTTGCAAACAATTATGGGTATCATTAGCTATGTCCGTAGAATATTTTAACTTTTGATCCCTCCATTCCTCAAATCTGGCGGTCTTGATGGATAACCATTCAAAGAAATTACCTTCATTGCTGTAATTCAGTTTACTAGCCCCTTCTTCATTGCTGCCTCCCTTAATTCTTTACGATTCACACATCTTAGCGGCAGTAAATGAATGCAAATACATAGGTCACTCTTAGAATTACTCCCATGTTTATAAACAAGTAAACATGGCAATATGCCGTCTTAAAGGTACCGTTTAAGCTTGGCTGATATCTTATCTTTTTTTAAGAGATAATGTCCTGTGAGACTCTGGAGACTATACAGTTGAAAGACTTTTTCTCAATTGAGCATGTGCGGAGAAGTTCTAAAGCCAATACTCCAAAATGAAAGACTGGAAACACAATATTACCTGCATCTGGCCTTGATGACTTGAAGCTATTGGATGATGAATGATGATCTTTCTTGTTGTCATAATACACCTACTTAATTATGCTTTCAAAGTTGCCATTTAGTTAGTGAAATATTTCTACAACAACAGCTCTGATCTATGAGCTCTTATTGAAATTTGAATGCTGTGCCACTTAATTATTTGCACTAACTAGAAGCTTTACTGATTGCCCAGTTCAACATGTGATTAAAAAATGCAAAGTGGCAGAATTTTGAGTTAGTGAGACCAAAGAAATTCTCTTAAGGGCATACATATATCATACTATAGTTTCCATATTGGTGTTGTTTGAATAGATCAGACTGATTGAATAGGTTTCTCTATGTAATATCCAGATTCCAGGGTTTGCTGCCTATAAACTTTTTGGGCTTGTAAAAGGATTTCTACCGAGTGGTTCAGAGGTAAGTAATCGTTTGTTCCCTTTTCTTAATCCGCCATTCTAGTCATTGTGCTGTGGTGGGTGATTCTCACGCCAATTGATTTGGTGTAGGGGGAGGAGGAAGATGAAAAGTCGAGAAAGAAGAGAGAAAAGATGGAAAAGAGGGCTTCAAGAGGCAAATTTGTCAAGACCAGGACCCGATGATGCAGATTCTCTGTACCGATGTTTCCTATATTTTAGTGAAATCTTGACAGCCAGGGCAAGTTAATAGAGTTCCAATCTTAGTAGTTAAAACTCTGCTCTGAATGATGAGAAAACATAGTTCAAAATTGTCAAGTGTAATCCTATGTCAGATTTTGTTGCATCAAAGCCTGAGTGTTGCTTCAACTTTCTCCCCATGTTTATTTCATTCTTAATCTGTAAAGCATGCAACAAACATTAAGCATCTTTGAATATATAAGAAACATTACAGCAGATACATCGTGTAGCATATTTTGAACAAGTAGCTGTTTATACAGTGTAGCTGTTTATTCTGCAACAGCTGTCAAAAGATTGAACTCGTGCTCCAGTGTCCATGTTGCTTCGTTTTTGTGGTTCAATCTGAAACTATACTCTTGAAAGTATCCACTGAAGCTAATCATTGATATGGTGGCTCTACCAAGTCAGACATAAAAGCCTCATGAGATATTCAAACTTGTATGAAATATGAAATTCTAGATGAGATTTACACTCACCTTAGAGCGACAGGTTCACACATCGATGTGCCACTGCCTTTTTCTATCTTCCGAACTACAGCATCACTGAAATCAAAACCGGAGGAGAGATAAATTAAGGCCTAGAAGAAGGGAAAACATAAAAGGACAGTTTCATTCTATATTAGTGTTCCAGCTTTGTGATTTCATTTAATACTGATTGCATCTAGTACATTTTCCTAAATAAAGTACCAGCGGAAGAGAACATTTATGAACACAAGTATCATTTACAAGTGCGTCAACCAAGCTTCCCAGCAATGTCCCAGTAAGTTGTAAATTATCCGAGAATTCTGATTACCAAGACCTCAGGCTTTTTGTATGGTGTTAGTTGTGAGGTTTCTTTACACACAAACCAACTATAAAAAATAGAAAACTTTAACCGTACAAGAATGTAAGAGAGTACTGTCCATAGGATTCATGTTTCTTGAATCTTATCCAATGTGAACCTACGGATTCTTATGGTAAATGTTGCTCGATTATCAATAAACCCTATGTGCAATTTCAAGTGTTTGTGCAGTTTTAGACCATGACAAGTAAGGACTAAGAGAACCCATGTAGGTTGCAAACCTTCTGACTCCAGCAGGAAAAGCATGATGATATACAAGATGATGAGCAGGATCCAGCACACCACTAACAGAACCAGGAATTATTGACCCAAAGAGACTGTTCGGTTTTCTGCTCCTGAATACCAAGGAGAATAAGCAAAAGATGTAGATTAAAACGAATAACCAGCTTTCAAGCATGTTAATGTAGCCAAAAGTAAGTACTTCAGGCAGCAAGAGAATCATATCGCAAAGAGACATAAGGGGGACTGATGAGCAAGGAACAATTTGTACAATAAAAAAGCCAAATGCAATTTTAGGAGTTATATATATCTGCATTTCAATAGTAATTGGCAGGAAAAGATAATTGACTCATAAAAATGGATGATAAGGCATTTGGCGAAAGCAGGAGATTGAAACTAGGCTTTACCTATCATTCAGATCAAAACCCAGTGAAAAGATATGGACGGAACCTGAAGAGCTTGTAGCAAGAAGAATATCTGGAAGATCAGCTGAAGGCCCAAATGACAAAGAAAAGATCGTTGATGGATATGTGCCCCTTCGGAAACTGTACGACTGACAAAAAGAAGACAACTAAGCTCCCATGTAAGAAGCAAGAAAACTCTCAGCAAATGTGAGAATATCTCACAAGAAGTGCAATGCAAGTATGGTTCAAAAAAAATTCCATCATCAAGGAACATCACATATGTCTGACACTGTAAATTAAATCTCAAATATATATGGGTATCAGAACTTAAATACAATAAAATCTAAAATATATGTCTATGCATAGTGGGAACTTTATGATAATGGCATTTCTTTATTGAACTCCATAACTAAGCTCGTGATTATGAATTTCCACATGTATCAAGTACAGAACTACAGATATCTTACTTGCAGAAAACCTGGGAGAAATATACCACCATCATTCAGGGAAACCAAAACAGGGGAATTTAATTAACAAACACAAAGGATTTAATAAAAATATGACGAGCAATCATGCCTGAGGATAGATAGCATTGATAATTATTCGCTAGTTCACCTTAGTTGCATCTGAAATTAGATGAACTCTGATTATAGTTCCATGTTCTGACGCTGTTGCTATATATGTCCCATTTGATGAAAAAGCCATGGCAATCAAGGGCGAGCGGTGGGCATCTATCTGCAATTTATCCTCAGTTAAAGTAGGACAGAGGAACAACAAGAGGGGAATTCTAATATCAGACAACTTTAAATAAACCCACCTCATAGTAGTGATTTCAAAACTGTTAGCAAGGCCCAATCAAGTCAAAATCGTGTTCATAACAATGTTTAGAAAAACTGTGCACACTACTGTAACCAAGTTCTTATCTATCATTCTAGCAAACGAATCAAAAACACTCCTCCAGAAGCTATGCCAATAAATATAAACAGCATATTTCAGTCTTCACATTGGAGAAATTTATAAATCAGCTTTAAGACTGGTGATGCTTTATGGGTCAGACGTTGTAATGCTAAATAACATGGAAAAATGAGGATGGGGAAATGCGAGTGCTAAGATGGACATACACAACACACTACATCAGATACAACAGGTATTCGAAGCCTAGGAACCACAAAGTCAGGATTATTAGCTCACTTGCATAGAGGAGATGTCCTAAACTGATGTTACACTTGAACAAAAAGAAAAAATTTGTTGTCATATAACATCAAGAGATATGATAAAGTTGATGCCAAACTGACATGCATCTAATCATATATGATACAGTTAAACATCAGCACAACTATGAATTTGGATCACAACCTCACAGTGTGACTGCAGATCCATAACATTGTAGACCAGTACAGACCCTTTTGTTGTACTAGCTGGAACAGCTAAATAGGGATTATCCATGCTTGCTGAGAATGCACAAAGTCCTGAACAGCAAAAAGAAACTGAGAGAGTCAATCCAAAGATAATAGCAAAGAATTTAAACACCATACCTACATTATGTTTACAATGCTAAAACTCATGTATTCACAACCAAGAAAAAGAGAAAATCAGGGCCATTAATGAGGCCACTGATTCAGTTATGTCTGATTCTAATTTGGCCTTTTAAAACAGCATTTTCAATGGAAAACACTCGGATGCAGCAGAAACATTAGTACATATCAGATGTAAGCAACATATTTATTGAAGTATTATGAAATATTGTTTCTAACTGACCTTGTACGTTAGGTACTGTATCAATAATCTGCTTTATTTCCATGCTATTAGAATCATAGATGTATGTTTTCTCTTTCAACAAAACAACCAATCTGCACATAAACATAAATTTTTTATATTGTTAAATAATACTATATTATCAAGTAAGTTGTCACTATTCAAATAAAATTGCATGTGGTCAAAACAGACAATTGATCAAATTATGACAAATATGTAGCTCAACCAAAATGCACTAAATAAAGGATCATGGGCAATTCACCTATAATAGATATACAGTGTGCAAAATATGATCAAGAAAAGCTAAGTATCAAGACTGAAAAAGACAAAATATGATCAACCCCCACATCCCAACAAAAAAATAAACACATAATTATTTTTAAGAAAACATGCTTACTGTATGCATCTCGATAAAGTTATAAGTACAGGCAATCACGAAACATCTAAACAGAACCATTTAATTACTTTGACACCAAGAATCATAATAGAAGCAAATATGTGAATAATACCTTTTCCTATCTACACGAACAGCAAGAATAGAAGTCAAGAAGTTGAGTTCTCTGAGTGAAGTTCCATTGACGGTATTAAATAAACATAATCTCCTTGGCGATAGAGATGGCTGGGCAAAGCAGATGAAAATGAGAAGTCCGAGTTCGACACCATTTGCAAGGAAAGAGACTAATGATTATGGTACTACCGTACTAATAATAAATGCAAAAGCAATTACAGTGAACAGTAAAGATAACAGATACATAAAACAAGACAATAAATAAGTGAAGTTGAACCTGTTCACCAGCTCCAACTATAGCCAGGAGACTCGTTCTGTATAGCATTTCAACAATGATGAATGCCCCAATAGCTAGCAGAAGAAATCAAATTCTTAGGAGGTGTTCATACACTCAAATAAAGCAACAAACATTAAGAATCACAATCATGGTTATTCTATCATGCAGTTGAAGAAAAAAAATCTCTACGGAATACATGACATCAAGTAAATTCAATTTGATAGTTTATTTCATTGATTTTGGTCTTCAGTTATTTAATTCAAAGAGTGATTACCACCATGTACTAGTACAAACTTACCTGAAGATGGTCAAAATTTATTTACAAGTTGCTAGAAGAAAAACAGGCATTTACAGAACAGTCTAACAATATTTGAATGATCTCTTCTGTCCATGCTCCAAAACAACACAAACGACGATATTCCCATCCTTAAATCGTGCCTTATAGATTGTTCAAAAGTTCACTCATAGTCTGGGTACAGAGGTGTTCCCTCGTAATAAGAGATTAGTTATGACCTAAATCACTTGAGCTGGCACACAATTTCCTTAATCCCTGCGTTGAACAACCTATATCTTCTATTTGAGTATTACTATTATCAGGATCATTTAATAGATTTGACGATGCATTCCCAAAGAATGAGGTGAATAGATAAGAAGCCAGAAGCCCCAGTGTTGTCAAAATACAGTCTCAACGTATTTTTTGTACTCGTGTATCCAAGAAATAACCCTTTCAGTTTCCGCAGACAAATTACAATTTTTCTTCCAGAAAACGTTCATCTTCATAATTACCTTTTTTTTATCGAGGAATTTATTCCAGAAAAAGAATAGAAAGGAACGAATAATCTCGAGCAAAATCTGAATGCACGTAAAGTTACATGCTTTGATTACCTCGTTCATAGAGGAGCTTTCCAGTATTGCAGTCGAAGATTTTGAACCCATCTCTCGTTCCAATTGCAAAACAACTGAGAAGAAGAAAACATCGTTCGGATCAAATTTTCTGAAGTTGCTAAAGATATAAGAAAGTGGTCAGTCATTATTTGTTGGTAGAAAACCTGTTGTCTTGGTTGAAGGAAGCGCAGAAAATCGGGTGAGCGGATGATTGATTCGCCATTCCCAACAGAAATTCTCAACTCTTTCTCCAAATCCGTTTGTAATAAATCCTTAAAATACACTCCAACCCAGGCCTCGTCTCTCTTCTGACTATATTCGGTGTGAAGTTTAAACCTTGGTCAATTAAAGTTGTTTACTGTAGCATGAATTAGCTTTGTTGATGGTAATCGAATTTGCGACATCTGATCGTATTTCCGTATTCAAGTCTAAGACTTCTCTTGCTTAGATTTCACTATTGAAACGACTTTTTATATTGCATTAATGCCATCTCTTTATGTCCTAAGATATGAATCTTTCACACATGATTTAGATTAATTGATTGATTATGCTTATTTCCCTCTTCACATATGTCCAATCGGAACATCCGATAAAATTGAAATGATATAAAGAAGATTAACCTGACCGCAACGCAAGAATGACACTCACAAGTCTCCATAGATGACATAACGGTAAAAGTGGATGGTCCGGGACCGAAAGGACACGCTATATAAGTCTGACGCTATGTGAGTCTGTCTCCTGGCTATATAAGTCGACGCTATGTGAGTCTGTCTCCTGACTATATAAGTCTGACGCTATGTGAGTCTGTCTTCTATCACCTTAAGGGTGGTTTAATTTTCATATGTGGTTTGCAGGCTATTGTAAATAAAAAAAAATGACACTCACAAATCTAAAAATGGTCCCTCATCCAACACAAAAAGGCAAGGTCTAAGTTCAATTTCCACAGCTCTAACTTAAAAATCGACATTGCTAAAACTTCTCCAGAATTTATAAACCAACACAAAATCACATACTATATATTTACCCTTATATAAACTACATATCATCAATCAACCTCGAGGAAACATGATGTTTTACCAATGCAAAGATAAAAATAAAACAAGTGATGAGAAAATAGAAAATGGTAAGGCGCCAATTATATATATTAACACAATGAAAACTGTAAAGTAATAGCTGCTAATTATTATTAAAGCAAAATAATCATCACCATATAGTTCAACTCTCATCACCATATAGGTACAGCAAAGAATTCAGCACAATCCATTTTCTACTTGACGCATCAAATATGGAATATAACTGAGTCCTGACTACAAAATGGAAGAAACCCAAGTAGCTAAAAATGACAGTTTGGCTCTACAATAATATGTGTATCAACGTACAGAATTCATAATACCCTCATTCTTGATATGCCACTGGAACATCTTCTATGCCCACAAAGGTGTGTATCTGATGATATTCTTCAATCAATCTTCACCGACGAGAAGAGGTAATGAACAAAGTAGAAGGATGTTAAGAAACCGATGGTGCCAGTAGAAAGCATGATAGCAATCGCCATTATCAGGGAGTAACCCAGATAAAGTGTAGCCGAAACTGGTCCACTCAGACTCTGGAGGTCAAACACGAGATAGTTGATGGAGTACAAGAACACATAGAGAGCAACTGAACCTGAGGCGTAGAATGCTTTCCACCACCACATCCAATCCTCAACACAAAGATGCATGTACGTCAGGACAACTGATACTTCTGCGCAGACTGTCACCAGCAATGTCAGAACAACGAGCAAGAAGCCAAAGACATAGTAGAACCTCCCAAGCCAGATGCTAGAAAGGATGAAGAAAAGTTCAATGAAGAGAGTTCCAAAAGGAAGCGTTCCAGCCCCAAGGACAAGAAGCCACGACGGATATTTGCGGGCAGGGATCTCTCTAGGGATCTGGTTAGTGCGCACGGGGTACTGAATAGGCTCAGCTCCTGTGCCTAAGTGCCCACCCAAGAGAGTGAGGGGTACCGAGATGCAGAACCAGAGGGATAAGAGTATGAAATACATGGAAAGAGGAATAGCACCAGTACTCTTACTTCCCCAGAGGATGAAGTTCAAGAAAGTTAGAAGAACAAAAACGATTCCAGGGAAGAAACAAGCTATCGACCAAGAAACTGATCTCCACTCCGCAGATGAACCTTTAATAGTTGCCCACATTCGGACACCAACATATCCAGCAGCAATTCCCAGGAAAAGATAAAGCAATATCATGCCCGTCAACAGCATACCTCGTGAAGCCGGTGACATGAAACCAAGAGCTGCAAAAACAATAGTGACAACTGCCATTCCAGTAATCTGAACCCCATCTCCAACCATCACACAAAGTAACTTCGAATGGGATGGCTCTCTGAAAACATCACCAACCACAAGCTTCCATCCAGAAAGCTCCTCATTCATCTGTGCCTGAGCCTCTTTGTCCAACTCTTCATACCTTGTCAGATCCCTTCTTACTGTTCTCAAAAATATGACAAAAACAATGCCTGCCAAGAAGAAAATCACCATCAGGGAGTTAAGAATTGAGAACCAGTGTACTCTGGCACCTTCCATTTTAAGGTAGGCATCCCACCGAGATGGCCATCTGATGTCGCTCTTTACGAACTCAACCTCATATGTAAACGACACTCTCTCATGCTCCCTTATAATTTGCGAGTTACCAATCTCTTGTGGACAGCTGACAGATGCAACACTATCATACATGTGAAGTTTAGTCATCTTATCGGGGTCATTTTTAACACTACACGGAACAACCTCAAAACCAACAATCTCATAACCTGAAGCCTTCTTTTTGTCAGCTTCTGAAATGACACCCATACCTTCTTCACCTGTACCAATTATCTTCACGCCTGCCCCTTCATACTCATGAATCAACACTTTAAACTTGAGGTGGTTGATGATATAATCATCATTACTGTTTTGAGGAGTGTATCCAACTGGATATCCGGTCCACTGGATTTTAATCCCATTTTGGTTGGTAAACCTCATAGCCGGTAAGTTATCAAGTATCATGTTCACTTGATATAGATCCCGAGTTCTTTGTTTTAAAAGTTTTACATCATTCTCACTCAACTCAGCAGTGGTGCAAAGATAGAGAGACTCATTTGTATTCATGCGAAAGCGATACGGAGAATTATCAATTTGATCTCCCATAAGCAGCTCCCCGAGATTCTCAGCACTTTTTTTAATTCCTCCTAGAGGCTTGCAATAAGGCAGACTGTAATAGCTGAAAGGAAGCTCAGTTTCAATGGAGGTCAAAGAATTGACTTTGGCGTAAATTTCTTCTCCTGGTGAATATGTATGCATATAGCTTCCAGGAAGATAGAAGCCATTACAGGCTTGGAATAGTAGAACGAGGTATGTGAAAATAGTGCATGATTTCGCTGTTGAGATTGGAGGCAAAGCCATTGCCTGAAAGAAGTAAGATGGAACTAGAGTTCCAACCGAACTAAAGCTAAAATGAAGACATAGAAATCAGATCTGCAAAAGAAGACACCTACAGTTAGTGCACTATTTCCAGACTGAAGTTCAACAGTAAGTGTTACAATTTAACCAAGGATAAAGGGTTTTCACGCTGCAATACAGATTTACAACCTTATATTAACGAAAACATACTTAACATGTTTTGACCACCTTTTCGACAAAGGTACTAAAGAATTTCATATTGTGGTTATAGTGAGATTTATTTCGTTGAAGTTGAGATGCACTTTATTCCACAAAGTTGTCATGCTTCAATATGGGCTTTTGGAGAAGTTATTTTTGTAAAGTCCATTTAAAACAAACCCATAACTATAAAAGAAAAGAATACATGCACAAAATAGAGTTCCATGAGCAGAAGTTCATATGAAATGGATTTCCTGAGCAAAGTCTCAACAACGGATGTCATTAACCGCCCAGTACCCACATATAAATATTGTTGTAGCTAATTAAATACAATATTAACTGTCAACTGCTGACAAGATCACATGATAAAGTTCCTCATATATATAGAGTAGAAAAGTAGGCACACACATCGAATTAATAAAAGCCAGAAGCTCACAGCATGCAGGTATCTTCATACAAGCTTGCATTTCAATATTGAGTTTAGTCTAAGCAGAGATATTGAGTTTAGTCTAAGCAATTGGCATTACATTTCAATATCAACAAGAAGACATATCAGTGAGTCTACATTGCCATGATGTCTATTTTATGGACATATTTTAGTATTGGCGGGCCTTAGTGTAGTTATTTAAGGTCCATGTTATTAAATGGGCTTTCTTGAGAGTTAGTATTCATAGTTAATAGTAGGGTTTCTGGAGTCATCTTTGGAATTGGGCGATATCGTTTGGGGCAAGAGCACTTTTGGCTCTTGATTATTTTTCTTCTTCTTATGAATCTTTCTTTCGGTTAATAGATTACGTAGTTTAGAATTTCAGTCTAATTCCCCTTTACTCTTAACAGTCGCCTACAAAATTCATTAAGATTGCCCAACAATGAATATGTCTTGATAGATCTTCAGACTAGTCAATTATAAAAGCTCACCACATTAGAAACCACACAAAACCTAGTGACATCATACTTTTATACATTTTCATAGCTCTGGATAGATGAGCGTTGAAAATAAATTATGAGCAAGCATTGTGCAAGAATATGGAACAACCTCGAGAATACAGCATAATGAGCATCTGACATTGTATTCAAATTTATGAAACATGCAAAGATTGACAGGGATGAGCATGAACTATATTTTCCAACATAATTTATGTGCACCAGTTATTGAAGCTAAAACCAACAATAATATGCAATTTGGCCCATGCAAAGAACTAGAACATAACAGAGTATATTGCATGAGCAACTAACAAAGTAATTAACACCCATCAGACAACTAAAGCTACATACACCACAAACCAATCATTTCCGTATCCACACAAACCATTGGGGCCAAAACTAATATCAATTAATGAAGTTGAAACTTGACATCAAGATCAGAAAGAAAACTAAATCAGCATTGTACTTTAGCATTGTTCCAACTTCAATAGTTAACATTTTTTCATTTAGTGGTAGATGATTTATATATAACAGCTCAACTGTCTCCAGAGCTGATTATCACCATCATCCCAAACTAAGCAAGAAGTTATTCTTACAATAAGAAGCTGAGATTGCTAACTGAAAAACTTCAATGCACACATCCACGCAACAACACATGGACAAACTGTCAGACTTCAGAACCCATGACATTCTAAACCGTCATATGTTACATAGAAACAGATTCCATGACAACATACCAAAATGATTCTATGTATTCCACCACTGAAGAATAGACAGCACCACAAGAAGATATATGAATGCAAAAAGGCAGAAACAGATACTCCAATAAGTCAAATTCTTCGATCACTGAATACGAAAACAAAAATTCTTAACCAGATTCATCAGTTGAAGTATAGATCTACTTTCAAAGCCACTTCAAACCAGGCCTTTAAGAACTGAAAATGCCGGCAGAAAACCTTTACCGAACATAAAATGATCATCAATAAAAATCTTACGAACACAGAAATTAAGATGAATTTCAGATTACAAAAATCCCAAATCAGGACATAGAAAATGCGCAAGAGCAAGTATACTGATACCATATGTAAAGATATAAACGTACCGACGGTGGAGATCTCAATTCGGATCGGACGAATTAGGGTTTAGCGCAAGCTATTAAGGCGAAATTGAGAATTTTATTGTGAAACAGATTGTGTTTTAAGAAATTCGCATGTGGTGAGTGCGCGCAGCAATGCTCAATCGCGTGGTTTTGAAGAATTAGATTAGATCTCACATCATCTTATAATTCGGTATTTAAATCTACCTATATATACAAAGTTCTAGAGAAAAATCCTAATTTGGTCATTTATTGTTGCCTCTGTCCGAATTTGGTCCTTTATTGTGGCGATGTTCGAATTTAGTCCTATAACTTATAAAATCGTCGAATTTAGTCCTATAACTGTTATAGTCGTCCGATTTTGGTCCTCTTATCGGAAAGTGTTCGCCGGAAAAAGGCGTGTGAACTACACTCTCCATCAGAGGACCAAAAGTGGACAGTCTTAAAAGTTAAAGGACCAAATTCGGACGACTATAAAAGTTATAGGACCAAATTCGAACGCAAAGCTACAATAAAGGACCAAAATTGGACTGCAATAAATTATATTTTATTTTATGTTACTTTTCCGACATTACACGAACGAAAATTCTACATATATATATATATATATATATATATATATATATTTAAACTTCGTTTCCTCATGATGTAATATAATTAATTACTTATTCAATCCCTTATTATTGTATCACTACTAAAAAATCAATTATTTTATGAAGATTAGAAAAATTTATATAGAAGATGACAAATTAAACCAAATTCATATTAGCTGACACATTAATATCATCATAACAAATAAATCAAAATGAGCAACCAACTCATATTCATACTTGAATCCTACTTAAATAGTTTCAATAGTAAAAAAGTGAAGTCAACCTTCATCCTCAAATCAAAATATTAAAATATAAGATCACATAGATAAAGACTATTCTATTGAGCATTTGTCTTCCCTTCCTTGATATTCTTCCTTTTTTTCATCCCTTATTTTCTCCAATTGCAACCTAGATATCCCTCCAGTACCAGTAGATTGAGCTACATGAAAGCTTGCATTATCAATTCGGATATTTTGTGTCAAATCTCTGTTACTATGTCCACCAATTAATTGTTGGTAAATGGTAGGGCCTCAAGACAATGATTGCTTCAATTTTGGGGTAGAAGTATTTGATGCAGTTTGTGTAGGTGTTGTTGATCCATCTCGAGAAAATGTGGTGTTTGTTTTTTGGGATCCTCAGGGACCAATGGGAGGTGGAATGACATAAGTGTTCTTACTTTTAACCTGCAACAAGGGAATGAAATCATTTATTTAAATTTATTCACTATCATTTGAATCGATAAGTCAAAATACTTACAATAAAAGCATCGCTTGCTGCAACATCCCCATGTTTTGAAGCATTCAAATTATCAGTTTCCAAATTTCTAGAACTCTTGACAGAAGAACTTGACATTTTCTTTTGTCCTTTTCTATATACCTATGCAACTCATGGAAAACTAATAAATAAAAGATTTAGTAATCAATCATCTACAAATGAGTCATTAACAAACCTGCAATTCTGACTTTTGATCGGTTGACAAACCTGCAACTCATGGAACATGGACTTGAAGGGTTTTAGAATGATGAGCTCGAAAAATATTTTGCGAAAAACGATAAGGTCGAGATGACATCACTTCTGGCATCTTTGATGTCCATGAAGTATAAGGGTCAAGGAAATGTAAGGGAGTACATTATGGAAATGTTCCATATTGCTGCCAAATTGAAGGCACTAAAGATTGAGCTTTCAGAAGACTTGCTCGTGCTTATGGCTTTGGTCTCTCTTCCTCAGCAGTTTAACCAATTTAAGATTAGTTATAACTGCCAAAAGGAGAAATGGTCTCTGAATGAGCTCATATCTCATTGTGTTCAGGGGGAAGAGAGATTGAAACTTGATAAGACGGAAAGTGCTCATTTAGCCTTTGCCCCCTAAGGATAAAAGTAAGAAAATGGTACAAACTAAGGAAGCTGCGAAGGGTCCGACTCAAAAGAAACAACATCAAGTAAAAGCAACTGCTTGTTTCTTTTGCAACAAGTCTGGTCATGTGAAGAAAGATTGTGCCAAATATCACGCTTGGCGTGCAAAGCAAGGTACAAATCATGCTTTGGTCCGTTCTGAAGTTAATTTGACTTCTGTACCAAGAAATACTTGGTGGATGGATTATGGTGCAACTATTCACGTAAGTGTTTCTATGTAGGGTTGCCTGAGCTACCGAAAACCTAATGATGCTGAAAGATACATCTTTTTGGGGGATTCAAAGCCGGTAGAAGTTGAAGCAATTGGGCATTTTAGGTTGTTATTAAGTTCTGGTTCTTATTTGGATTTAAAAGACACTTTTATTGTGCCGTCGTTTAGACGGAATTTGGTTTCTGTTCGTTTGTTGGACAAATTGGGTTATGATTGTTCATTTAGGAACAATAAATTTCATTTGTCTTTAAATTTTGATATGGGGTTGGAGCTGGATTTCTACAAGCTTTTGACAACCTTTACATGTTGGATACAATTGCATCTTATAATGAAACCTTGCATGTGGAATCACGTGGTACGAAGCGAAAATTAAATAAAGAAAATTCGACGTCATTATGGCATAAGCGATTAGGTCACATCTCAAAAGGTAGAATTGAGCGACTCGTGTCAGATGACATTTTAAAGTCTCTTGACTTCACAGACTTTGATGTTTGTGTAGATTGTATCAAAGAAAAACAGACCAAAAATAAGAGATTAGGTCCAAACAAATCTTCAACCGTCTTAGAATTAATTCACACCGACATTTGTGGGCCATTCCCTACGACATCTTGGAATGGTCAACAATATTTTATAACATTCATAGACGACTCTCTCGTTATGGCTATCTATATCTCATTCATGAAAAATCACAGTCTTTGGATGTGTTCAAAGCCTTTAAAGCTGAAGTTGAGAATCAACTCGACAAAAAAATTAAGAGCATTAGATCTTATCGTGGTGGTGAGTACTATGGTAGATCTGATGGCTCAGGCGAACAACGTCCAGGACCTTTTGCTAAATTCCTAGAGGAATGTTGGTGATCGCTGTTTACACTAAACAATCCTGCAAAATTGCTAGAACTAGAATTAGTATAGCAACAGGTATCGAACACAGGGAACGGAGTATTTCAAACCTAAAATCCTATAAATCAGGGTTTGGTTAGCAACCACGCAAGTTTTGGAAATTATCTAATCTAAAGACAACGAAAATTAAAGCAATAATGAAAGACGAAATTTACTAATGCAAATAAAAGCGGGTCCAACAAGATGATTCACACACACTCACAATCGATCACTGACACTATAAATTAATTAATCCACTCAAATCAATCAGTTGTAGGACACCGTAATTAAACTGACATATCCCCTATTCCCCCTTAATTATTCGGTAATCGCCATGGTGGGCATTGAAACGACTACTTCTGTAACACCCCGAAATTTTCTAATAATAATAATAATAATAACAACTATAAAATAAAATTTTCATTTGCATCTCATGCATGATATCTTGTGGTAAGTCCTATAAGTCGCGCCTTAGAAATTTAAATGAAAAAAAAAATTAAAGCATTTATCTTATTTGTCTTTAAATCATTTTTGTGATGTAAATGTATTTTGAACTTTGAATGTGTTTATCTATATCATATTATGATTATATTGTATATTTATTCCTTTAGAAATAATGTTAGAATTATTAGGCAAGAATAATATTTATTTTGGATTTCCTAAACCTACTAGGATTCATAAAAGGATAGAATATTTATTAGGGTATTAAGTTATTAGGAGATAATTTAAAATTATATTTTATGAATAAAATAGACCTTTTATTTGTGATATACATGTTTTAGGAAAGAAATCTAGTTTTAGTTATCCTTATCCTAATTTATCTAGGATTGAATCTCTTATATGGTAAGTGATAGAATATATTCTATATAAAATAGATATGGACGAAAATAAATATGGATAAAATATATTTGATATCATATTTTATTAGGGATGGTTGGATAATGATTTTTAGGCTTATAAATACCCCTTAGTCGCTCATAATATAAACTTTTCGAAAATCTGTCAGCATACCTGCGAATTGTTTCAAGAATTATTTACGTACCTTCCCGGTAACACATCGTGGTGAAATTTTAGAAGGAGGTTCCTAGGTATGTCTTTTATATCTCTGTAAATTTTCGTGGTTTTTGGACAATATTTTATATTTTTAATGAATTTCCACATTTATACTGCCGAAAACTAATGTTTTCTGGATAGAGATTAGTAAAACATTTATATCTCTTTGCAAAAATATGGTATTTATTTGATTCTTTTTCCTAAATACTCTATACACATAGGAGTTTCTCAAAATATTTATTTTGTATTTTTAACATGCTTGTACGAAAGCAGTTTATTACAAACCTTCCATGGTTAAGCAAAGAATTTCATGCGGTGAAGCAGTTTTGAGTGAAAATGGATTTGTATATTATGAATACATCACTTATCTATATGGTTTGAAATTTTGATATGATATGTATATGTATGTCTCCTAGATGTGTGTTAAATCTTAGAATTTTTAGAGTATGTTTAGTCCCTGAAACGTATAGATGAATGACAATAGGTCAGAAACCGATTATGTTAGCACAATAGATATTGTTTTGGTTATAACTTTTAGAGGACATATTATTTTAGTATGAAACAAATTTTGATATGTTTTAGACTCATTAAGGAATATGTATGCTGAAAATTTGAATTTATAGAATTTATTCATGTTCTGTGGAATTTTTCTAAAATATGTATTCTGCACGAGTTAAGATAGAACATAGAAACCTAGTTTTCAGATATGATATGTTGTAACCTAATAACTATAGGTGTCGATATACTTATTTGCATTCCATGTACAAAAAGATTAATTGTTTCAAAGCATGAAAATCATATGTACGTGATTAAGAATTTCATAAATAATTAAGTCAAGCTTTATTATAGGACAGGCGCGCAAGGCTTAATCACTTGATATACATCTTTCATTCACTCAAAAAGGTTAAAGTGGGGTTTACTTTTATCCTTATTATATACTATATCGTTTTTCTCATGCGTTATTCAGTACAGGCAGAGCCTTCGGGCAAATCAAGAGCAGTAAAACCTTCGGGTTAGCCTTCGGGCAATTCAGAGCAGTAAAACCTTCGGGTTAGCCTTCGGGCAAATCATAGCAGAAAAACCTTCGGGTTAGCCTTCGGGCAATTCAGAGAAGTAAAACCTTCGGGTTAAGCCTCCGGGCTTGCATGTCTAATTTCTCATGTTAAATTCTTTATAGTTTATAGTTTGGATAATTGTTGATCCCACTCGAGTAGTCGTACTCACCCCCTTAATATTTTCACCTTTTCGGATCATGGTCCAAGCAGTGCTTGAAGTGGCGGATGGTGATGGTCACAATCATGAAAGGATATAAAATATTTTCATGTTAACGCTTTAATTTTAGTTTTCGTATTGAACTATGCATTTGTCTTTATTTAATTCCGCGAACTAGTAGGTGCACATGTTTATGACTTCCGCTATTTTATTATATGCATTTTAAAACCTTTTTTTTTTATATAATTCTAGTATTTTTGAAAAAAAAAATTAAATTAAGATAAATTACATGTTATGCACGAGGTAACGTCCCCTTAAAAGTTATGAAAATTGGGTCGTTACAACTTCTCTAAATTAGATGCAACCTATGTTGGTGGGCAATCAATAGATTTAACACCTAATCAACTTTAAGAATTAAGGGAACCCAATTTAGGAGCCTACTCGTATGGTGGGCATCTAATAGTCTCCTACAAAATTAATCCAATTGCCCTAAGACAATTCGCTACTTATTTAGCCTAATCCCACGAGAAACGATGGAAGTACTAAATTAGCTATGAATTAAATTAACCTAGGGTGATCAAGCCTAAATTAATTAATCCAATTAATTAAACCTAGATTAATTCAGAACCTAAGTGATTAATTTTAAGCCCTAGTCTCACGAAAATAAGGTGGTGTGTGTTTCACATCTCGCCGGCCCCTTAAAAGACTTAGCTACGCATATCGGCCGGACTAGCCAGACAGACCGGTTTGTAGAACAGAACACAAAATATGCTGAAAATCATGAAATAATTATGCACAAAAATTCAAACAATAACAAATAATCAGAACACCAATAAGTACGAAATTAAACCCTAGAAATTATGAGATCATAAATTAAAGTCTTCAAATCAATCCAACAGGAAAAATTAAGCGGAAGCAATCCAAATACGGGAATGTAAAACGGAAGCAGGAACATGTTGTTTCTCCCAAATCTAAACTACAATTAACGAAATTAAAATAAGAAATTCGAACTCTAAAAATATGATGAATACTCCCTCGGACTCGGATCTCCCTCGGCTCTCGCTCGGCTTCGTGAATGATGATGATAAGGATAATTAACTAATCAAATCTCCCTCTCGTTGGCTTGGCGTGAATGATGATATATCAAGATGGAATAATAAAATATTCTCTCCCCTTCGTTGGCTTGGCGTGAATAATGATGATGATGAATGTTATGGTGTGCGTGTGTATCTAGATCGGATGATATCTCGTCTGTGTGTGCGGCGCCTCTTCTAGCCATATATATATATATATATGCTCCTTCCTTTCCTTCTCCAATTAGGTCTTCTAAGTATGAAAAAATATAATATAAAGTATATTAAATTAATTTCTTTCCACACTTAATTTTCCTCTTAATTTTTTCCGGATTAAGCACATATTTCCTTTAATTCCCACCCGCCACATCAATGTCTTGTCAACGCCACATCATCATAAGAAACTGCAAAACAAACACCAAAACGCAATCCAACCGCCACAATATATGCCAAAATAAACGGAATATGGATAGTACGAATATAGACCTATCAAACCTCCTTACACTTAAACCATACTTGCCCTCAAGTAACTTAAACCATACTTGCCCTCAAGTATACGGAAACAAAAGTATAAGTACTATCCAAATTTCATTACTCCCCAAATACTCAAGACTCTAAAATAAAAAGACAAGGACGAAAACAAGACAAAGAAAAGACAAGAACACGACTCGAAACAAAAGAAAAGAACAGCACAAAGACAAAGACAAGAAAACGACACGAAATAACACAAGAAGCAATACCAATCATATCCGTAATCTCCACACTCAATGAACTAGCAAAACATGTCAAACTATGCAAATATGAATCTCATCAAACAAGTAGAGTTGCAAATTTAAGACTAGGCACACAAATTTCAATTTAGTCAAAAACCTAAGCAAAAGTGGATCATCCTCACGGTTCACTCAACACCCTCTAATCTAAGTCCGGTCAAGCCACTCAAAGAAAATAGTCCATCTGTCACGATAAAAGATTGTCACAACTGCAATATCAAGGAGGTCTTTTTCTTTGGTTGTAATGGGGCTTAGGACATAGACAAATATTCGTTGGTAAGGGTCCTAGGGGTTCTAAGCTCCAACAAATGTAGATCAATGTCATGCATGTCATACTCGCTTAAAATGAGATAATCAAGAATAGATAAATAACTCCCACCACTAAAGAATTACACATCAAATGCTACTTAATATATCAACAAATAACCTTCAAATAAACTGATTTTTTTTTTTTTTTTTTTGCGTTGGATTAGCTCTATTCACTATTTACGAAAATCTGGGTACAAATACGATCGGACCTTAGATATTGCTATTCATACAAAATTTCGGCCAACAACTAATTTCGTAGCATATACACTAGGTAGGCAAATGATATATAAGAAGATCAATCTCACACAAGCGTGTAAAACATGCAATGACACGGGAAAAGAGAAGGCTAAAAAGGCCTCGGCTAAAATTTTCTGACTAAATCAAAGAATCGGTCAAGGCTCAAATTTAGTTCACTAGGGGATAATGCAAGGTAGGAAAAATATTGTCGCGGCCAAATGGTTTAATCCCTAGTGCCTCCTATCACGTATCACAAGTGACTCACCTTTATTGCAACTTCATGGACAAACACTCTCAAAGAAATTAGTAGGAAGTGTCCTACTTTAAAGGCTCAAATCTAATATACGGAGTGTGTGTAAAATTCGATCCACTAATTACTTATTATTTCTCACCCCAAATTACATACAAATGTGCACCAAGTCCTACTCTTCACAACAACTAACATGCTTGCATATTGAGACATAAAGCACAACCTAACATGCTTAAACAAAGAACAAGAATGCATCAACTACTTCAATTTTTGGCATGCTTCGACGACACAAAGTGAAACGACATAAAGACATCCCTCCTTACAGTTAACCCCTTGTGTGCCCTCACACAAGAAAAGACAAAGAAAAAGGACGGAGAACATGACAAAAACACATAACAAATACCCCTCCTTACACTTGATCGTTGCAAACGAGCAAGTAAAAGAGAAACAAAACATAGAAACGAACACAAAAACTGTTGGTCCGGAGACGATAAGTCAGGTGTAGAGGGGGGGGGGGGCGGTGAATACACCTGAGCTCAGTTTCTTTTTCTCAATGAAGGTCAGCTGAGCTGTTGATTGCAACTGATGAACAGTGTCAAATAAGCCTTCGATCGCGGGACAGAGTGAGTCGCCCATCGAAGCTCTCTCCCTACCGATCGTTGTCGGTACTTTGAGAATCCGATCGGAGGCGTTGTGCGGAAAGTGTGGGGCCCGGAATTCGTCTCTTTTGAAAACACGTTTTAGCAAATTAAATCTTTTGGCTGTGCGCTTTATAAAATACGTTTTATGCAAGCTTATGATTTTCAAGTCAGTTGAATGCTATGCAATAAAACAGTAAAAGAACACAAGCGATTTAACGTGGTTCGGATACGCAAGATCCTACGTCCACGGTCCTGAACAAAGTAGGAGAACTTGTTGATTATTTTGAGCAAGCCTCAGTAGGGATACTGTGCACTGGACAGTTCCCTCTAAGTTATAGTCCTTAGCGACTTTACAATCCAAACCTAAGTCTGAAAGGGAAGGGAATATTCTCCAACTGAGAAGGAGTTCTTACAATAAGAACAATTCACTAAATGTGAACTCCTTCGAATCTAAGCTATAAATATGACAATGAGCTTAGTCTAGAGAAGAAAGGGATCTAAGAACTCTAGAGAGAAAAACTGAGAAATCTTCTAAGTAAGCAAGTTTTCCTCTGGATGATCTTTGAGTGTTCTAGAGCGTTTGTGAAATTGAGCTTGTCCCTTCGAAATTCCGTCACTCGGAGCTTCAAAAACTTCTCTATTTATAGTTGTGAGTTATGGCATATGTCCGTTGGAGACGATGCCACGTGTCACAACCTCTGGATGCTTGTTTTAACCCATACAACGCTTTCCGAAGTCTGTACACCTGATGTCCCTGCTGAAATCCGAGCGGTTGTTCCACATAGACTTCTTCCTTCAGTACGCCGTTCAGAAAAGCTGACTTTACATCCATTTGATATACTTTAAATCTCTGATGTGTCGCATATGCTAGAAACAGACGAATAGCTTCCAATCTAGCGACTGGAGCGAACGTTTCATCAAAGTCTATCCCTTCTGCTTGACAGTATCCCTTGGCAACAAGTCGAGCTTTGTTTCTGACAATGACGTTGTTTTCATCTCGCTTGTTCTTAAAGACCCACTTAGTACCGATCACGTGCTGATGTCTAGGTCTATCAACAAGCTCCCAAACTTCATTTCTAACGAACTGGTTGAGCTCATCTTGTATGGCAATAATCCAGTCAGCATCATTGAGTGCGTCCTCTATTGTCTGAGGTTCTTCTGTAGACAAGAAACAAGAATAAAGTGAGCTTTCTCCTTGACTTAATCTAGATCTTGTCCTGATAGTTGTTGATGGATCTCCTATGATAAGATCTGAAGAGTGAGCGTCGAGCCATGAACGTCTGAGTCTGGCTTCTTCTTCTGATACTACTTCTGCATAGTCAACAGGTGTGTTAGGCATTTCGATCGTGCTTTGTTCGTGGATCGTAGCGATTCGATAAGAAGGTTAGGGTCTACTGAGTTTCCAGGTTCAGGGGCATTTAGCTCAGGAATAGTAGTTGTTCCCCCTGAGTTTATGTTCTCAATAGAGGTCTCAGTTACCACTGGGGCTTCCTCATCGACCGTTGTTACCTGTTGTTGATTCTGTTCAGTAGAATCAACCAGGTCAGCTACATTGCCTATGGGATGGGTCTGAATTTCTTCATCGTCTGACTCATCATCCCAACAATGCTGGATCTTTTCGGCTTTGTCAATAGAAGGAATTCTCCCTTTCCATTGTTCGTAAGGTGTCTTCATGTGTTGATGTGTAAGTAGTGAGCGATTCTGAGTGTAGCAGGCGGTGTCAGTAGCATCAGCCCAGAACTTTGAGGGTAGTCCGGAGTCTTCTAGGAGCATTCTTGCTACTTCTTTAAGTGTTCTGTTTTTACGTTCAACAAGTCCGTTCTGCTGAGGGGTGCGAGCTGTTGATGTCTCGTGCTTAATTCCCTCCTTTTCGCAGTACTCCTTAACTACTGAGGTGAGAAATTTTGTTCCTCTGTCTGAGCGAATTCTATGTATCTTGATGTCCTTTTCCACACTGAGCTTTTTCAGCAGTTTTGGTAACTCAGTTATGACATCAGATTTGTTGGCTATGAAGATGACCCATGTATATCTTGAATAATCGTCAATAACGACGAGGGCATACTTCTTGCCTCTTATAGTCACTGGAGAGACTGGCCCGAATAAGTCCATGTGCATCAGTTGAAGGATTCCATCAGTGGAGGGTGACGGAATTGGTGGATTGCTGTTCTTTGTCTGCTTTCCCTTCAAGCATGCTTCACAGTTTCTCTCTTTGATAAATGATTCATTGGGCAGTCCTGTGACTTTAGAGTTCTTGGCTAGCATGTTCATAGTCTTGAAGTTCAGGTGGCTGAGTCTCTTATGCCATAGTCATCCTGCCTTGTCACTAGATTTTGTCTGTGCAAGCAAGCAAGCCTTAGGTTCTGCGGATTTCCAGTTTGTAATATAGATATTCTTCCTCCGTGAGCCTGATAACACTGTTTTCCCTGTAGATTTGTCAACAACATCACAGAAACCAGCGTCAAAGATGACTCTATTCAGATTGTCACAGAATTGACTGACAGAAAGGAGATTATGTTGAAGTCCTTCAACATATGTTACTCTAGAACTGACGCAGTTCCAATGTTCAGTGTTCCGTATCCCCTTGTATAGCCTTTAGAGTTGTCACCAAACTCAATTCTGGGACCATCTTCTTATACGTAGTTGGTCAGCAAGCTCTTTTGATAAGGCATGTGTCTTGAGCAGCCGCTGTCCACTATCCAAGGGTCCTTATGCACCTGCAAAAGTAAAGCTTGTTTTAGGTACCCTTTGGTTCAGTTTGGGTCCTTAGGTGTTAGTGGGTGATTTCGGAACCCAGATCTGTCTCGGGACCTTAGAAGTCTGAGACTTCTTCTTCTGAACCTTGTCAGCTTTCTTCTCCACAGGACTTGGAGATACTGACTTTCTGGCTGTTTTGGGTTCAGGAGCTTTCTTCTTCTTAGGTTGTGTGCTCCTCCTGACCCTGGGCTCATAGTAGTACGAACCATTCTATGCTGGATGCTCATACAGCGGTTCACTGTACTGCTCTGCCCATCTGACCTTCTTGGTTCCCCCTGAAATTGATCGTGGTGTCCTGGGGCTAGAACCTCTGGTCAGTTGCTTTTTGTTGCTCGGCTGAGGTGCAATCGTCTTCTGTTTGTTCTTCGCCTGAGGTGTTGAATCAGTAGCCTGAACTTTCCCTCTGACAAACCTATCAGCCAACATTTCTGAGCCTTTTGACGTTGAAGTGGAAGCTTCATGATTATAGCCAAGTCCTTCTTTTATGACCGTTGGCCTTTGAGCTCTAAGCATGCTTTCCAACTTCTCCTTAGCTCCTGGGTACTGTTCAATCATCAGTCCTCGCTAGACCTCATCACTTCTTCGAAGTGATTCATAATCCTTTTCGACTTCTGCGAGCTTCTGACTGAGTCGGGCTATTTCAGTATCTTTCTCAGAATTGTCCTTGGTCAGAACTGATATCTAAGTTTCTTGAAGCCGTGACTTAGTCATAAGAGATTTAATCTCTTCCTTGAGTCTCACAACAAGATTCTCGGAATCAGTAGAGACCTGACAATCAGAAGAAAGTCTCTGATTTTCGGCCTTTACCTGTTCCAGTTCCTGAATGGTTCTGCTGAACTCTCTGCTCAGCTGAATCTGCTCCTCTAGTAGATCATCGTAGGGTTGTACCACGTCTAGAGGTTCATCTGTGACCGAGCACGTGTCGTGTGTGCTATGTGAAGAAGATGTTATATTAATTTTAGAATTTACCTCAGCCTCTTCTCCGGCCATCAGACAGTATTCTGCAGTTGCTTCAGGATCTGTCTCTCCGATCTCAATGGCGACGAATGCAGCTTCGTCTTCAGAAGACTACATGAATGTATCTTCCTTGATTGAGTCATCGGATATCTCTCCGGCGATGTAGGCCTGCCTCCTTCAGGCAAATTTTTCGCGTCTGGCCTACCGTTCTGCTCTTTGAGCAGCTGAGAGTTCGGGACAGTCGTACTGATAATGTCCCTCTTTCTTGTAGTTGTAACACACAGTCGTTCTGCTGCTTTTTCCAGCTGAGTCGTTGGATAGACTATCAGCAGGCTCTGTGTTCTTGCAATCAGTAGTTGATTTAGATTCTTCCCTTTTTCGATAATCTTTCTTACCTGAGGGAGAATCTCTGTGGTATTTCTTCAGCTTTCTGACTCTCTCTTTTTCCCTTTGATATTTGAGAGCCATCAGTGCAAGTTGGTCAGTGCCAGATGCCTCAGAAGACTTTGCTTCTGTTGTGGCTACTGCCTTGCTGGAAGAAATGGGTTTGACTCCAGTTTTGTTGACTGTTGCTTTGAAAGCATGATCAATCTGTGTGTCAGCTGGAGCACTTGAACATCGTTGGGGTAGGTTGTGCTCAAATTCCTCCATCTTTAATTATGAAAAGATAACATCAGGAGTTAGAGCATTAAGATCTGAGCGACGTAAGTAAGTAGCAGAAGGAAGCCACTTCAGTCGAGGTAGCGCTCTCAGGATCTTTGTGTTCATTTCTTTGTTGGTGAACGTCCTCCCCAGCCCGTTGATCACATTGATCTGATTAGTGAATCTGACGCTTAGCTCGTCAATGGTCTCGTTGGGCTCCATGGCAAATGTATCGAACTTCTGCAGCTCTAGTTCGAGCTTGTTTTCCTTGATCTGCGGGGTTCCTTTGCTCAGTACAGCCAGGGCGTCCCAAAGTTCCTTTGCCATTTTACAGTCTTGCACCCTCCCGAGGTGTGAATCGCTGAGCGTAGTCAGGATTGCATTACGCGCAACTCGGTCGAGGTTGTGCAGCTTTTTCTCTTCTGGCGTGAAGGCAGATTTGTCTTTTGCGACTTTGGCACCAGTATGTGCTCCTACACCTCCCGCAACAGTAAATTGTACGCTGTCTATCATGGGAATGATGGGTCCTGTCTTAAGGACATTCGTCATGTTGTCATGCAGCGATGTTAGGTGTGCCTCCATTCTCACGCGCCATACCATATAGTTCTCTATCGAGAACATCGGCACCATCCTAATACCTGACATATGAGACATTATGAGTAAGAGTATAGGGATGTATGAAGAGATGCTTGTGCAGTGAAAAACATTTTCAGGATCAGTTCGAGAAGACCAGTAGTTAGAGAACCGATGATCAGAAGAACACCGATGCTCTGATACCAATTGTTGGTCCGGAGACGAGAGTCAGGTGTAGAGGGGGGGGGGTGAATACACCTGAGTACTGTTTCTTTTCTCAAACGCGAAGGACAGCTGAGCTGTTGGATGCAACTGATGAACATTGCCAGATAACCTTCGATCGCGGGTCAGAGAGTGAGCCTACTACTGAGCTTTCCTACTGACTTTTGTCAGTACTTGAATCTCAGTCGAAGACTTTAGTGCAGATTAGAGTGTGGGGCCCGGAGATTTGACTCAGTTTGAAAACGTGATTTTCACAAGTCAAAACAGTTTTGGCTAGTGCACTTTAAGAATACGTTTTATGCAAGATATGATTTTGTAATCAGTTTGTATGCAATGCAATAAAACAGTAAACAACACAAGCAATTTTTAACGTGGTTCGGATACGCAAGATCCTACGTCCACGGTCCTGCTGAACAGGAGGTCTTGTTGATTAATCTGAGCAAGCCTCAGCAAGGGATCTGTGCACTGGACAAACCCTTCTAAGTTATAGTCCTTAGCGACTTTTACAAATCAAACCGACGTTTGAAGGGGAGGGGAATTTCTCCAACATGAAGGAGTTCTTACAATAAGAACAATCACTAAAAGTGAACTCCTTCAAAAATCTAAGCTATAGATATGACTTTGAGCTTAGCTAGAGAAGAGGGATCTAAAGAACTCTAGAGAGAACAACTAATAGTATTCTATTGAGCAAGTTCTTCGCTGGATTTCTCTTGAATGCGCTAGAGTGTTTTGAAAGCTTGAGCGTTTATCCCTTGATATCCCGTGCGTGGAGCTTGGATTTTCTTCTCTATTTATAGTCGTGACCTAGGCATTTGCCCGTTGGAGAGGACGATGCCACGTGTCACAAACTTCCAAAGAAAACGGCCATATATTCGAATTGTTGCAGCAGAGTTGTTGATACTGTTCATGAGAGTAGCTTTAGTTGGTCAGAGCAGATAATGCGTTGACGGCTTCTTATTGGTCGAGGTTTGTGGTAGGTGAGATGTGTCAGACATCAGTCTTCATCGGAGTTGACTCTCACTTATCCTCGTATGAAATTCTGCTGACTTTCGAGTGATGTTAATAGCTGGGACGTTTTCTGTCGGATACAGTAGACTTGATGCAGTCTCTGTCTTCTTCGTCTGAGTCGGCTGATAAGATAATCTACTGAGTGTAGTCAGCTGTTGACTGTGAAGGTACTGAGCTTTGTATAAGGTTCTTCTACTGATGTCTGTCAGCTGATAAGGTATCTTCTACTGAGGCGAAGATCAGCTGATGACTTAAGAACACAAGCTCTTACACTGATGACGTGGGGTTCTGAAAAGTAACTTCCTTAGTCCAACACTTTACCCCGTACAGGACATAGACACGAAAGATAAGAAATCAAAACAGTCTAGCCTATTACATCATCTAATCCTATCGACATTACACTACTAATATCAGCTGGGTTTTGGGATCTTCAATTCCATAGTATACACACTACGATTTCCCCCAATATTATTTTAACCCAATAAAATGTTGAATATCATCTACTGACTCATAACCCAACATGAACCATTCGATAGCAGCCAAAAGGGTTATGAGGTATCTTCAGAGAACAAAAGATTACATGCTCACATACAAGAAATCAGATCATTTGTAGGTATTGGGATGTTCTGATTCTGATTTTGCTGGGTGCCAAGATAGCAGAAAGTCTACATCAGGCTACATTTATATGTTAGCTGGAGGAGCTATTTCGTGGAAAAGTGTAAAACAGACACTTGTAGCTTCTTCCACTATGGTAGCAGAATTTGTAGCATGCTATGAGGCGTCAAATCATAGGATATGGTTGCGAAATTTTATCACTGGACTGCGCATTTTGCAAGACGTAGAAAGACCACTCAAGTTTTTTTGTGACAATAAGTCAGCAATGTTGTATTCCAACAACAATAGGAGCTCTTCCAAGTCAAAACATATTGATATAAAGTCCTTAGTTGTGAAAGAAAGAGTGCAGAGTAAACAGATATCTATAGAGCACATTAGGACAAACTTCATGTTAGCGGATCCACTCACGAAGGGCTTATCACCCAAGGTCTTTCTTGAGCACACTGCTCGTTTGGGTGTCGTATCACTTGATGAAATTGTGGTTTAGTGGGAGTTTAAATTTTAGTTGCTTTATGGTTATTTTAGCCTTTTATAATTAATTTTCTGATCAGAAATAAAGAATGAAGTATTCAATACAATCACTCTGCTTTATAACCTCTCTTAAGTTTAAGGAGGACTAGTTGGTCTATGTCATTTGGCTATTTTTGTATATGTGACCATTGATGAGTCTGGTCATGACTATTATGATAAAGACTACTTTGATCCTATATAAATATAGTTGATGGAAGAGACCGCTAAAGAATACATGTTATTAAATAACACATTTTTGAGCTCATTAAGTTATACATATAGTGTAACATATGTTGCCCAAGTGGGAGATTGTTGGATAAAATCTAAAATCTAATTATGGGCAAAATATGTGATTATGTATAAAGTGTTATTTTTAGTATGTGTATCCCTAATTTATGTTTAATACTATATTAATATTTGTTGAGGGGCCAAATATTAATATATACTCCCCTATATATATCTGGTCCCCGAGAGTCTGCATACGCTAGGGTTTTCTTTCCCCATTAAAGAATTCACAAAACGGCGCTGCAGTAACTCTTGGAAGTCCAGATTCATATTTCAACTTTCAATCTATGACTCCCAATTCAGGTATGCTTCCACTTTAGATCTCGGTGTATCGATATAGGGCTATTATAATTATAAGGTGAATTATATCTGTTATTTCTTACATTTAGCCTTGCTACAGCGCCGTCAACAAAGTGTCCAAGTTGGACTTGATGGAGTTGGATAATGGAGATTGAGGCTCCACGACAGATAAGGTTATGTCAATTTGAATTAGTGTTGTAGAGAATTTAGATTTAATTCGTATTTATTGAATTAGTAATTTTGATATTTAATTATCATTATCGAGCAAAAAAATCGGTACGGGCCGAAAATCGAACTCTGTAAGTTTGGATGACAAGAATCGGACCGACTCATTCGGTTCAATTCGGTTCGGCTGAACTCATCCTGCTCGGTCCGGTTTGATCGATTTGGTCGAACTGTGAACAACCTTACTAGCAACTACAGAACATTCGCATTGAACACAAAAATTTGAAATAGGCTCGTGTATCTGATTAAATGCAAACCTCATATATTTGCCTCCTTCGCCTCTTGACCGTTTCGTCACCGCTAGATCGTTGCAGCACATAGAAGCTGCTGGCCCATGCACAAACCAACAAGTTCGCACCACATGTTGGGATTTTGTATACTGAAATCAATTTTATGCTTGCATAAAATGTTATTCATTTCCTTCTATCTGAAATTTATATTTGCACTTGTCCTACTATCTCCTATATAGTTTGATTATGTAATGTGTTTTAGATTATAAAAGACTGCGTAGTTGGTCGAACTAATGAGATATAAATAAGTATCACAGCTGAGTTGACTTTAGGATGAGTTGTCACTTTAAACTATAGTTTAGATAAGAAGTAGTTTGTCTTGGTTGCTTGTCTATTCTCGTACGCGTAAGGTGTATTGGCGGATCACAGTGAGACGTGCTCTCCTAACTGACCTAAGTGGAGAACCAATGTATCTGCGACTTATCTGATCTTAAGCTCGATAAGATTTCAACGTAGTGCATTTATCTGACTATCACTTTGATCTATAGTGGTGAATGTCATTGCAACCGGATCCACGTATCTTGGGTGATACTACTTATTTGTAACTCAGGTTGGTTATCTGTATCTTGCATTTGTATCCCTCTCAAAGGGTTGATAATATCTCCTGAGTAGCTCGAAATATTTATCACACTAAACCCTACAGGTTGATTAGGTTCAAGTGTGTTAATAAGGTTGAGTGGTACTGGTCATAGATAAGATGCTGATTAATTGAGCTGCGAGTTTGCTTAATTAATTGACTGATATTTCTATCTTAAATATGGAGATAAGATTAAGTTTAAATTACAAGCCCTAAATGGGTAAGTCAATACAAATTCTCTAGTGGAATAGATAAAAAGATAGAGATAGATGCCGATTCTACAAGAGTCCGAGAAGTTGTCCACCCGGCTTGAAAACTCGTGCAAGGGACACATATCATAAGATCTAAATTAGGATTCGCAGATAAAACAACAAAAGTCCGAAGGTACTTTTCTAAATCTTTCACCACAAACCTTGAACCTAGCTTGCGCGCCTCGAGCCCTAACCCTCGTGAAAACTTGCACCCCTTCCACCTGTACATAATACGTACTCACCAGCACGTCTATCGCACCTTTCTCATCAGCAAGATCTGCGTCGTGCAGATCTATTCCACCTGCACTGCCCATATCTATGCCGCTGCAAACTAGGGTTAAAGAATATGCATTAGGTACGTTTTCACCACCTTCCTCGTGCTTGTGGTTGTGCTGCCACAAACTAGGGTTAGGGAATCTTCCATAGGCGCGAGTGCACCACCCACCCCCATGTCTGTGCATTCGCCTTTGTCAACTAGGGTTACAGTTTCTGCCTTAGTTTCGTATGTCCCACTTTCTGCCGTGGTTGTGCTGTTGTTGTCTTGCTGATGAGACCCCATCACCACCCTCTTAGTTCTCTTAATGGACTTGTGTAGTTTTTCGATTTGATTGATCAACGAAAGCCACTTAAGCTCATTTCGGATGGCAGTATTTTCGACTCGAATGGCTTCCGATTCACTACGTCTCTCCGTATCGGATCTGGTAGTGGTAGGTCGAGTCAATTTGTTAGAGTAAAGAGGACAAATCACGAACCAAACAAATTCTTATATTAAAATTACGGAATATAAGTGAACAATTGAAGAAAAGAACAGGAAAAAAAAAATCTTAGAGTTTCTCCGCCTAAGCGCCAAATGCAGATCCAATTAAAATACTAGACGCCTATTCCGGTACGGAATAATCCTACTTATAGTAAAAATGGGCTTCAAATGGACCTACTTAATAAACTCACTCAAATAAATAAATACTTAAACTAATCAGATAATTAACCTATGCTTATAGCTTTGCTCCGTAACAGTTTATTGTGTCATCCATGATCAACTCTTGCTCCATGAACTACTTAGTTCTTCAACCATTTTATCTATAGCCATCTGAGACTTCCCTGTACTTTCTGCCTGGATAAGATCAGAAAGCAGCATAGTATTTACTTTCAATCTAGAACTTCGAAAATCCACATTGGGAAGAATATACATATACAAACTCAATTACATCAAATCTAGATCATCCAGTCCCAACAACTCCCCACCGAAACCATGGTACACATAAAACTCTTTTTGGACAACATAATGTATAAATGTATAATTGGTGAATATGTTTTTAACATATCTTGTGTCTTTTGGTATTGCATCATAAAAATTTATCGGCTATCTAAACTTATAAGCCAACCAGTGTCTGTTTCAAAGTACTCCACGGTAGGTTTGATGCTGGGGTGAGTGTAGTGCACACCCCAATTAATTAGTTGACACGTGTCTTCATAAATTAAGAGATTTTTCACACAATATTTATTAATATATTTTTATTTTTCTCTTTTTTCGTTTACCCTTCTTCAACCATGGTTAGATAGCCCATTTGAGTTAGTTCTCATCCCCGTCCCTCTGCATCCTTCTTTAGTTCACCCCAAGAGAGAAACTCTGGATCTCTCTGTATACTCTCGATTTTGAAATAGCGTTCGATGTCGCTCAGAAGAAATAGCGCCTCGCCGCCTAGAGTGTTTTTGAGAGAGCCTAAATGCTGGCTCGGGCCGGAGTGTTTGACTTCAGATGATCGCAGGCCGCCGTGGATGAATTGAGAACAGAGCTTGAGAGGAGATGCTCACAAGTGGTAGATTGGGAATCAGAAGGTCCGTTGAGGGCAAAGTTGAAATCTTGAAATATAATTGTGAGATAGCTTGATAATTCTTTTTGTTGAGATTGTTAAAGCGAGGAAAAAGCTGATAGAATTTTAATTTTTTTTAATTTTAATTCAAGAAATTGGCGGAAAATTAAGAATACAAGTTTTTTTAGTGAAAAGAATCAGTATTTATCATAGCAGCTGATAGCTTTCTTTCTATCAAGTTTATTTGATTCTTTGGATTCTCTTATATTTTTTATGTTACATTCTTTGGATTGTGCTAAGTTGTTTCATGTTTATAGCAAATTGAAGCATATTCATATTCTCCATTTTCATATTCATGAAAAGTTTTTGACCAAGTTGAGCAAGTGAATGACTCAAAATGCAAACAAATAACTAAGCAAGTAAATGAAGTCTCTAAATCTAGGTTGCACGGACACGGGATACGGTACGACAGGGACACGGGACACGGGATACGATATTTTTTGAAAAATTTAGGACACGACACAGGCGCTGATATAAAAAATATTAAATTATTAATATATATATATATATATATATAAATTTAAAAATGATCAAGTCAAGTTTTTCAGTATCAAACTCATAGTTCAAATGATCAACTCAAACGACATAGTCATAATTCATAAGTAGATAACCATAACATAAAAATGTAAAATACTAAAATAAGTAGATAATCTAAATATATTAGTAAGGTAAATAATATTTAATTATTTAATTATATATTTATTTACTTATTACTAATGTAAGGTAAGTAATATTTAATTATATATTTATTTACTTATTACTAATTATATATACGTGTCTCACTGTCCCTTTACTTATTTAATTTTATATTTATTTACTTTTTACTAATTTCTAACTACATGGCCTATTCAACCGTGTCCACTACAAGACTAAATTAAAAAACGTGTCCGTTGTCCCCTTGGGATGACAAAGTTGGTGAAGGTGGGTAGGCCCGGGACCGATAGGTCCTGAGTTCAAATACTACTGGAAGCAACTTTGTGGAGCCTGTCACCTATAGTTAGCGTAGGATGGTTGAACTCTCCTGTGTGGTTTGCAGTCTACTGCACAAGGAGCGGAGTTTACCTAGTGCGCACCAAAGGTAGCGGCTACGGGTTCCACGTATCAAAAAAAAAAAAAAAAAAAAAAAAAAAAAAAAAAAAAATGTGTCCGTTCCGTGTCGGACATACAAATTGCCGTGTCCGTTCCGTGTCAGACACATAAATCGCCGTGTCCGAAAACGTGTCCGTTTTATTTTTTATTTTTATGGACACGTTTTTGCCGTGTCGGACACGTGTCGGGCGCGTGTCCGGGCGTGTCTGTGTCCGACACAGTACGGCGGGTTTTTTCGGAGTGTCCGTGCAACATAGTTCTAAATGCAGACAGTTAAGAAAAAACAAAGTCGATAGAAAGTGCACAACTGTTTTATCAAATCAAGAACAAAATTATGCAGAACAACAACTAATTTGTATGCAGTTCATACAAAGTCGAGAATTCAAACAGAAAATCCACAACTATTTTTATCAAATCAAGAATAACAGCAAAAGAGTGGCCACAACATGTTCACACAAAAACAGAAACTGAAACTTTGTAGAGCAGCAACATAACTAAAACTCTTGAGTACATAATCTTTTTTTTTAAAAAAAACAAACAATTAGCAATAGGATCCCATGCTCCAACAAAAACTGACTACTTCTGGCAGTACCATATTACAGGATTAAACAATTATCCTAGTATGCATAAGTTTCAAGAGCACCAATGGTTGAACCAAGATTGCATCTCAGACAACTTTACAATCTCGTTGGATTCCAATTTCCAGCAATATCATAAACTACAGAGTTATTTGTAGAAAATGGAATTGGGTATTGATATAACCATGATTGTTGCATGGTAATGGGCTGAGAGGTCGATAATCCCTCTTGAAATTGTGTGGCAACTATTTGTGCCTTTAAACTTTTAATATTCAAGCCTTATGTAGAACAATGTATCATGTATTACAATTTATTATGAACAAATGAATAATATTCTAGCAAGATAGCGTAATTAAATAAAGAGATGAACATAAAATCATAGTTACTTGTGGCAACCATCCTTTTCTTTCTCCTTTTGCTTTTATCCTCCCAATGGCGTTTGTGGATATCCGTGATTCCTCTTGACTTAGTAATAAGAGGATCTCGCACAAGAGTTTCATCAGCATAGATTTTCTCCTTATCATCATCCAAAGAATTACATGCACCCAAATTCATGTTCTCAAGCAGTTCATTAATTTCCTTGCTCGCCTTTTCAACATGCTTCGTCAAAATATCTCTTGCATCAGAATGTGACTTTCCCCGCATTACAAGCTCACGAATCCTGCTTGTTACATGACTTACAAATTTCATCTCACATAGACAATTATCATCTCCTCGAAAGCCACTTTTTCCACTTCTCTTGCTACTAATTTCAGTCTGCATTTCACTATTCGCAGCTTTGGTCCATCTCTTTTTAATGTATTAATCAGGTATAGAATGCATATTTGTATGAATCATGATTTTGAGAGCATGAAAACACAATATACCAAAAATCTTAAAGTTATGACAACTACGATTTATTTCAAATGTCTTCAGAGCTTCTTCCATAGGGTTTCACTTTAAATAGAATCCGCGAATGATCAACACAAGAAAGTTGTTCCGGTTCCTCCAAACCCATGGTATCTATTATTTCCTTTTCACAAAATTTGTACACACTAACCGTGTACACCCCAGTAGCATGCTTTAGCAACAGATTATGTGCAACCACCAGTGAAGGTTTGTTCTGGCGGCCTAATGCGTCTTTTTCCTTTTCAGTCACGCGCCAACTATCTTGAAGTTTTTCATATGCAATGACACATTCAAGCAAAGAAGCATTTCTATTTCGAATGTTCTTCTTCAAAGCTGAGTTGGTACCTTCACTTCTAGACCTAGCTAGTAGTCCACCACTAAATATGTTATCACTAAAAGCAGTCGTCCATCTTTCTCGCAACTTGTACATGGTAGAAAACCAACTTTGTTCACCAATCTCAAATTTTTCCACCATTTCTCTCCAAGTTTCCTCAAATTCTTCCACGGACTCACAAAAAGTACACTTTATCCACATATGCTAAAAATCTAAGTCACAATTCAAGACACCAAAATGTGAGAGAGCATTTTGGTTTATATGTCACTGACACAACCGGTGACTAGTAGATAGAAACTCTTTATCAATTGCGTTCATCATAGCTTGACACTTATCTGCAAAGATAGTGGCAGGTTGCTTATTACCCATGGATGTTAAGAATGTCCGAAACAATTACCTGAAAATATTCTCTATTTCATCCGACAACAAAGCAAATACAAACATCAAATTATCATGATGGTGGTTAATACCGACAAAAAGAGCGCATATCATATTATATTTGTTTGTCTTGTAAGTGGTATCAACATAAATCACATCACCTAGACAACTATAATCAATCAGACACCGAGAATCTCTGAAGAAAAAATTCATTAATCTGTTGTCATCATCTACTTCAACATTCCAATAATAATTTGTCTCCTTGTTTGCTTTCTCTCTGAAATGTTGCATCAACTCAATAGAATGAATCTCCATTGTCAATTTTTGTTTTCCTATTAGCACGATAAATGTTATCATAAACATCTCTTGCAATGATGATCCCATGTTTTCTTTGCCTTGTGCTGCATCTTCAAACATATTCATGGCTTGGGACACAGATAATCCAGACTTCACCATTGCCGTTAATTTTAATAGCATTTTCTCCATATTCAAAATGAAAATAAAAAATGAGCGTCAAAACTAAATTCTCATACCCAACTCGTCATGTTCCTCGTAGTCAAGAAACTCATCTTCAAATGTTTGATTCTCTTTCGTGCCTTCCATCTAAAAACATGAAATTTAGGGATCTGCAACCACAAAATTAGGAAAAGAAGAGATTTAGCAATAATAGAGTTATGAGCTTCCCTTGACGATAGAATAGATTTCTGAAAACTTATGTGCATAAGAAATATGAAATTCAATTCTATAGATTTGAAATTTTGAGAATGCACCAAAATCATAAATGGTGAAGTAACCATGATTGAAGAAGGGGAAATGGTAAAGATAAAAAAGAAAAAGCATCTTAACAAAAGAAAAAAAGTCTCTCAATTTATGAGACACGTGTCAAATAATTAACTACACTCACCCCAACATCAAACCTAGTAGGGATCTTCTGTCCCACCACATGTCCCACTATATGTCCCATTTTCAAGGTTGTTTCAGTAACTCCGTAGGGAGTTACTCAAGTGGGACATAAGATGGGACAGAAGATCCCCAGCACATCAAACCTACCATATTCCACATTCATGAAGTGCCTCAAATGAGTAATTCCTAGTGACGTGTGTCCCAAAACCATTAATTGATTTGGGATGATTTGGATTTTGTAAGGGCACATCGCTTATTTTCAATATTAACTTATATATTGCTTATTTTCAATATTAACTATACCGCGCGAGACTTCTATACTTATCTAAGCATCTCATAACTGCCCTCCCAACTTTAAGTCAAAAACTCAAAAGCACCTTTACCTTTTCTCTTTTGCTCCCTCTTTGAAATGGACCCATCTGCAGCGCTTTCGCACATAAACACAATCAAAAGCAGATTCTCATAAACTCACTTTTCAAGGACTAATCGATCAAACAAGAAAAACAAAGATATAGATATATATATAGTACAAGAATATAAATCAACATGGCATGCAACACATATTTCTCACTTCCTCCTCCAAAACAAAGCTACTTCTCTTTCTTTCTTCCTTTGCAATGAATACAAACAAACTCCTTTATTTCTACTTTCTTCGTCTCGTGTTCCTAATACGGTCTACCTCGGACCGGACAGCTCCATGCAACGAGCATCGTAATCATCATCCATAGTCATCGTCATCCCAAACATACTCGACTGATCATGATCCATGTCCTCATTGGCCGAACGAGACCTACTAGTACATGAGAAGCTTGTCCCTATATGAATGTAGCTATGTGATGCTGCCCATTTCTCAGCAAGCCCATCTCCCTCCAGCATTCGGACAACCTCCGACATCTTGGGACGGTGGCCGGGTAGGTACTGTGTGCAGAGAAGAGCTACTTGCAGCATCTCCCCTACTTCAATCTGATCATAGCTAATCCCCAGCTCTCTGTCAACCATTTGCTCTATCTTCTTTTCTTGCTGTACCTTCTTAACCTAAGACATAACAATACAGGATGTGAGAATCTAAGGTCTATCTCAATAGATGTAATACAAGTGTTGTGGTCCAAATACCCATTCTAGCATAGCTCCTTTTTGGTTGCCAGATTTTCCAAACTCAAGAGCTCTCATTCCAGTTATGAGCTCCAAGAGAAGTATGCCAAAGCCAAAGACATCAGTTTTTTCAGAGGACTGGCCCGTGGAGAGGTATTCGGGTGCAATGTGGCCCACTGTACCTCTTACTGCTGTGGTTACATGAGACTCACCATGGTCCAGCAGTTTTGCAAGGCCAAAATCACCAACAATGGCCTCATAGTGCTCGTCCAGCAGCACATTTGCTGCCTTCACGTCTCTGTGGATTATCTTCGGATCACATTGCTCGTGGAGATACAATAGTCCCCTTGCAGCTCCAACTGCAATCTTCTTCCTCGTATTCCAATCTAGCCCCGGTTTTCCTGTAATAGTACCAACTATATTAAACTCATCAAGTTTGTTGTCCTAAAAGCTTGAGCACATCAAGTATGATTTACACAAGAAATACACTATAAAAGAATAAAGAGATGAGATGAAATCTTGAAATGAATCCATTGCAGTTGAAAATGGGCCCTATGAGGTCCACCATAAGATCACAGATGATGATTTTTCTCTGTCATCTTTTAACTAATAGAGCAACATAAGCATCAGATTACAAAAAAGAAAATTAATATACCTCTAAGTCTGGAAGCAACGCTCCCATTAGACATATAAGGGTACACAAGAAGTCTCTCATTTGGGGTGGCACAGTAGCCAATTATACGGAGCAAATTCCGGTGGACTGCTAGACTTATCATCTCGAGTTCAGTTCTAAACTGGGATTCCCCTGTAGTTCCCGTCAAGTCCTTTAGTCGCTTCACTGCAACAAGCGTGCCATCACCCAACTTCCCTCTATATACATTGCCAAATCCTCCTACTCCTAGTATATTCTTTAGACTAAAGTTGTCTGTAGCTTGATGCAGCTCTTTGAATGTGAAGTGCCTAAGATTTCCTAGACTTGTAAGGTTTAGGTCATCTTCTTGCACATCTGGAACACAATTTTAAGGAATTATAAGACGATAAACGTTTAGAGTTCAGTGAATGCATTGAAATCAGACGGGATCATCCACCTATAAGATTTAAGATGGACTGCTTTGTGTTCTTGCTTCTTTTCCAGATGAGCAATCCGAACACGACGGCTAGAAGGGAGACAAAGCCAAGGCTAACTCCTAGTGCAATTGCAAGCTTTCTTGAATTGGTTCTGCCTGAATCAATGAAGTAAAACAAGAACAAACAAACAAAACAAAGTCCGGTTCATTGCAGCTTATAATTAGATGCAAGCACACACACTTAAAACAAAGAATCAGTAGCTACCTGAAGATGGATTTCTGGAAAATGCAAGAGGACTAGCGAGATTTGATCCAGAGCATTTTTCAGCGGAGTGGCTTCCACAAATTAGAGGATTTCCTTGAATACTGCAATAACATACAAATACATGAAATAAAATTCAAGAATCCTTGTACTATTGTCTTGTTTATTACAGTAACATAATATGATGATTAAGTACAGAAGAGGAAGCTATACTTGAATGATTTGGTGGGAAAAGTAGGCACAGGTCCACTGAGATTGTTGAAGGACAAATCCCTGAGATATTCAACCAAGATTCACATGTGAAATCAAATCTCCAGCATGATTCATGCAACAACAAAATTAAATATATATAAACACACAGAGAGACATATGTACTGAGATCAATACTCACAAGAAAGTAAGTTGAGGGAGACTGGCTAAAGATAGAGGAACAGCCCCACTCAAGCTATTGTTGTTCAACCTTCTATTCATGACAAGATAAATAACAATAAAGACAGCAGAAACATAGTCAAACAAAATGATGTCACAAATTAAAAAAACAGAACAACTCACAGATATTGTAGATGATTCAAGAAACCGAAGGATTCTGGGATATGTCCGAGTAAGTTGTTGTTGGAGAGGTCCAATGTTTGAAGGTCTGGAAGGTAGCCTAATTCTTTGGGAATGTGTCCAGAAATATTATTGTTTTGAAGTAATCTGCATTGGAAAATTCAAAAGGCCAAAAAGAAGATCACTTCACAGTCAAACTTTGTTGGGAGGGAATTTGAAAAAAAAAAAAAAAAAAAAAAGGCAACAGTCTTCTCACACTTGTTTAAGGTTAGTAAGATTAGCAATCATCCAAGACAAAGAGCCTGATAATCCCTGACTAGGTGCTCCTCTGCACATACATATTTGAATCAAAAGTTTTTAAGGCGAATAACATAAACAAATTAAAGGGTTAAAACTGACAAAGCAGTGACAAGATTGTTGGAATTGCAAGTGATCATAGACCAGCTGCAAGGATCCACAGAGTCTTCATCCCAGTTGGTGAGAGCTCCATGAGGATCATTCAGACCTTCCCTTATTGCAGTAAGAGCTACAACTATATCACACGAAAAAGAAAAGATAGATTAAGAAAATTAAACATCATTGCAAGACTAAAACTGTAGATTGGAAGGGTACTACCTTCAGGATTTCGAGCCTCAAATGAAAGGGTGGGAGTGAAGAGAAATGCAAGAAGAATAAGAGAGGATATGCAGTTGGCGGTAGAGAGAGACATGATCAGAGAGAAAACATGGGAAAGAAACAACAGCCCGCAGTTGGTGTGTCTCACAAAAACAACCATCATGAATTTGGAATGTTCTTTTCTAACTCTCTCTCTCTCTCTCTATATATATATATAAGCAGTGTGTATATGAATGCATTATACTATTTGCAAAGTGGGTAGCTCTTTCTCTCTTTTGAGTATTTTTAGAAGCCCTTTATTTATACTCTCCCTCTTTAGTCTCTCTTTTGAATGTGGGAGAGAAGGGATGCTGAGAAAAGAGAAAAAGGAAAGTTGCATTCTCTGCGTATGGCGTGTGTGGTGTGGTCTGTACTAAAAAAGATACTGTCTTACTCTCTTTTTTCTTAAACTTGGCTTTAACAACTCCCCAAATCCACTTAACACCATCTAATGCCTGCCTGCCCTTGCTCTCTCTAGCTTTTTTTTCTCTCTCTCTTCTTATCCTCGTTCCCCCCATTCCATCTCTCCTGCTTTATTCCACTTTTAAATTCCCCCACTCTCAAGTCAGTGATAGTGAGAAATTGAATGTGACTTCCAAATTTGGGGATAAACAAACACAAAAGTAATCATATTAAACACCTGGTACTAAATTCCATGATGATCAAATTTCATTCTTATCACCTGACTTTGAGATTAAAACTAAACCCATTTAATAATCTTTTCTTAAAAATCATATCCATGTTACCCAATTCAAGAAAATGTATAAAAGGAAAAGATTTTAGGAGTAGCCTTGTAGAGATATAATACTGAAGAAAGAGAAACTGGGGGTAACTAAAAATGTGCAGGAAAGAGAGAGGATTGCTTGTTATAGCCACGCATGAGGGAAGAATAGGCATTTACAAGAAAGGTAAAAGGATAAATTCGAGATTGATAAACGGCAGATGTTGAGGGGCAGTCTGTTGTTCTTTTTGATAGTCTATAAAGTAGATTAGACTTCACAATGCAAACCTACAAAACTTTTCTCTAGTCCTCTAATTCATTACTACATACTTACTCGCTCTATTCAATCTTACTTCGTAGTTAACAACTTCACCATTTTGTAATATAATTATTCTACCCATATTTATTAAACAAAAAACAAAATAATCTTTCACTATAATTTTGTTCATAATCTAACCAATTTGATCATACTACCCTCATTTTAGAATTGACTACCAGTGCCTAAGGCGAGTCTATGGATGCCTAAGGCGTGCCAACAGAAAAAGACTCTTATTCAGAATGAGCTTTTCTGGCTTTCTACGAAATCCTTAGGTACCCCTTAAGCACTGAAATTTTTAAAAATAATTCGTATATTAAATCCAGTGCATAAGGCTCTTATTTAGAATGAGTTTTTCTGGCTTTCTACAAAATCCTTAGGCACTGGAATTTTTAAAAATAATTCGTATATTAAATCCAGTGCCTAAGGCTCTTATTTAGAATGAGTTTTTCAAGCTTTCTACAAAACCCTTAGGCACCCTTAGGCATTGAAATTTTAAAAATAATTCATATATTAAATCCAAATCAATCAAAAGTGAGTCAAAAATAAGGATATTTTAGTAATCTTGGTTATTTTGTAAACATAAAATAAAGAATTGGACAATTTTGTTTTCTGTTTTAAGGATTTGGCTATTGTAGCAAATGCCTCTTTTGATTTTCATGTCTTTAAAATTCTTAATATCTTCACGGAATTTAATGATTGTCTTGGTGAAAGTGACAAAGCTTTTAAGGCCATGTATATGAAAAGAGAGAAAACAAGAAATGTCAAGATTGGGAATGATGTGATATTTACTTACATGCTCTCCATTTCTTAGCTAAGTTATGTAATAAAGAAAAATGAAAACCGATGCACGAGGAATGTGCTAATTCATACAACAAATCAAACATATGTATTTGTATTAATTTCCTCATAGAGTATGTGGTTATCATGTCATGTGGTTTCTCACATTTCTTATGTGGTTATCATGTCATGTGGTTTCTCACATTTCTAACTTGTTGCAAATATGATCTTAATAAATTTATATATTTATGTATTGTAAATATATTTGTATATCTATTTACTATATATAACGATGACTATGTAAATCCCAAAGCGCAACTCGTAATTTGGTTGATATATGTTTATTCGTGAATAAAAAACATAATTTGTCTTATTAACATTAATGCACTCTTGATATCGATGTTCATCAGCCAATAAGGAGGCATAGGGAGACAATAATAGAATGGAACGAAACATCCAAATAGGATTGTGTAAAGATATTGATTTTTCTTCTTCATCATCATCATCTTAATGATGATTTGAAAATTGAGTATCTCATAGCGAAAGATTAAAGTGAATTGTTGAAAAACCTAATAGAGAGGTTTGATTCAAATGTTTGTCCTCCGTAAAGCTCAATGCGAGTAGATGCATCTTAAATTGCAAGATTCTAAAATTTGTGAGTATGTTCATATTATATCTAGAACATCGAATATTATTGAAGGCTCCCGAATAACTTGTATGATTCTATCAAATGATACTAAATTGTTTTGGCATAATCGGTTTGAACATTCGAAAGCAATTATGATGCGTTGAATAATCAATAACTTATATGGACGCAATATAGAAATCCTGAAAAAAAAAATTAATAAATGAATTCCGTGATTGTTTGGTTTCTAAAAGAAATGACACACTTACTAGAACTACTAGTTAAATAATAAATAACTCAATCCCCTCAAGAAGATTTGTGTTGATAATGTTAGTGGGATTATTAAAATTTCAAATTCCTCTCTTGAAGAGGATTTAATAATATTGGCTTTGGGATTGATATTTAACACTTTGTTGCTTATGTCCATACTCAAAATGATTTTTGTCACATGAACATTGTTATTATGATTAAATAACATTTCTCACATTAGGTCAAACATATGTCGCATTTGGATTCCTGAAGTAATTAATGTGAAATTTACATCCACAGAAGCATAAGAAATTTTTTTTGGAATGAATAGAAGTTTGTCATATTTGGACTCATGAAGTTGTCAATGTGAACAAGAAGTCGAAAGATTCATTTGCAAAAGATTGTAAACCAACTTCTTGACACTTTTGTATACATACAAAAAAAGTGACATTATCATACATTTGCTGCAAATACCCCTACAAGAATTAAAGTCCCTGAAGGACACGTAAAAATGACAATAAATGAATTTAAAGTTCGTCAAATACATGGTCAACCAATTTGTTTTACAAATTATGTGCCTAGATAAAAGGGGCACAAGATATAAAACGAACAATGACGAATATGATTATCAATCAAATAAAAGTTTCTGAAGAACTACAAGTGTCTGAAAATAATAAGATCTCAATCAATCTTGATAGCAAACTTGGAGAGAGCAAATATCGTCGTGGACGCACGATGATATATTTTCCTTTTAATACTACTTTTAAAATATTAATTAAAAGAGGATCCTTAATGACGATTTGTTAGAGATTATTAAAATAGAAATAATTGGTCAAAGAGGAAAGAAGTCATATAAGGTGAATTAAAATTCCCTAGAAAGCCATAAAACATTTGGACCTGTTGTTCAAAATTATGAAAATACATCCCCGAATGATACAAATGTGTCTTTGGTAGAAAAAAAATGAAAAATATAAAATTACGAGATACAAAGCAATACTCGTAACATAAGATTTCTCTCAAAGATCGGAAATTTATTATGAAGAAACATACTTTATGAAAATGGACACAATTACATCTTAGATTTTTGATTAATCAAGTTATGTCATAAAGGCTTGATAAGTGCCTCATAAATGTAGTGAATGTCTATCTATATGATTCACTAGATAGTGACACATATATAGAAATCACTGAATGATTTAACTTGCTTGAAGCACGTTAGTCAAAAATATATTTTCAAGTAAGCTGCAAAAAAAGTTGTAAGAGGTGAAACAATTTAGCCATATGGGATATAATAAGAACAATGAGTATCTCTAGATCTCTAGAGAGAATGATTAAAAAATGAAGATATTTGCACTTATGTTTTAAAGAAGAAAACTATATGCAAAATAATTTATATTGTTATTTGAATTTGTTGAGACTCCTCAAGAATTTAATACTTGAAACATTATG